>CM026411.1:17997311-18206869 GCA_014858505.1 Corymbia citriodora subsp. variegata
CGGGGGTCCCTTGACGTCGTCGCACCTCATGGGGGAGGGCGATGCCTGGCTATGCCAGTAGACACCGGCGGGAGTTCGGTTGTAGCCCGTGGGGTAGTAATAATCGGAACACGTGTGGATGCAAGAGTGCATAAGAATTATGGTATCATTGGTTCCGATTATGCATGAGGTGATCACATCATGATTTATGGCATGCACGCATGATTTTGTAACGTACAGGGTGTGGCAATGGCTAGGTGAGATCGCTTGTGGTGCGACTCGCATGTGATTGATGAACTGCATCATCTAACGGCCATGTGCATTGCGTGTATTGTGCTGACATTTAACGTGCAGGGTATGGCATACCGGGTAAGGTTGCATGCGAATCGACTTGTGATTGTTGGTTGACCCTGTCTGTGGTTTGATTGCTGATTGTTGGTTGTTTGTTGTGGGTTGAGTGAGGGGTGATTCTGGAGAGATACCCCGAGTTGAGTTGGCGTACTAACCGGGGCTTAGGGGGAAGAACTCGCTGAGATTTTATCTCAACCCGTCGTGGTTAACATTTTTCAGGCCCCTAGAATGGCGCACCCGCAGTGGAGAATCCCGCCCTCGCTTCTCCAGTGATCGACCTGACGGAGTCGAGTCTAATGGGTCCGAGTAATCGTGGTGTTGAACCCGAGGGTTCACTTTGTATAGCTAGATTAGCCTAGCCTAGTTCCTTTTTGGTTTGGCTTAGAGGATGGATCGGCCCCTGTTGTCGGGTTTGTAAATCGGAAAACGATCCTCCATTGGTTAATCTAGTAATATGTATAAATGAGTAGTTATGTTATTTTGATGTTCATCCCTCTATCCATGTGTGATTGTTTTATTGTTTGTTGGACTGGGGATGATTCGCCTTCCGCTTGCGTTTAATGAAAGACTAAAATAAATGGTCGTCGACCAGTCCTGGGACGTCGCTTTCAATCTACCAAGAGAAGGGGTTGTCGCGTGCTCGGGGTTCGGGGCGTGACAAATATTATTGAGTTTTAGCCATTACTCGGGATCAACATAGCCAAGAGTGCCCGCAGGACAAGTTGACACATGAGAGTCACTTTCAGTCGCAAAAGCTCTTGACAGACCAAAATCAGCTATTTTGGCTTGGAAATTTTCGTTTAACAAAATGTTGGTAGTCTTTAAGTCTCTGTGAATGATGGGTGGCTTGCAACCGTTATGCAAATAATCCAAACCTGAAATCCTCACATAAACTATGTCAATAATGCCAAAGCAATGGTAGGAAGAAAACCGATAACTGTGTATATCTCATTCATGTACCTTGTGCCACATCAACAACTATTTGTAGTCTCTTGCTCCATGTCAAGACCTTCGGATGGTCCACTAGTGGTTGCATGTCAACTTTACATACGAGCATGAAGTAAAGCTTTTCAGGATTATTTTATAGAAGAAACTACACAATAGAACATAAATACACACCTAATAAATGTCGTCGTAAGTTTCCATTAGCCATGTATTCATATATTAATGCCATGTGCTTGGAATGATCGCAATATCCCAACAGAGAAACCAAGTTTCGGTGGTGAACAATCATTAAAAGTTGTGCCTGCAATATCACGAGTTTGCATTTTTACAACATGTACTAACAATGGTATTAGTGGAAGTCTCTGGACGAACATTTGTGTCTCAGCATAAGTTGATTTTAAAAGAAAGACTAATTTCATCATTTCATCTAACCTCCGCTTGAAATTCCTTGTACCCTTGCTTTGATGATTCAGAAAGCACCTTCACTGCAACTACGGTGCCATTATCTAGTGTACCGAGATATACCTTTCCAAATCCACCTTCACCAATCACTCGTCCAAAGTTTCCAGTGATTCTTGAAACCTCTTCATACTTAAAAGATTGATTTTTTAATGTCAATGTCCTTTCACTAGATTCTGTACCAAAAATTTTTCATTAGTGTTGCGACTACACTTTGTATAGTAGACTTTCAAGGAAAATACTCCAACTGCATACTCAACAATTAAAAGACGCAGGTTTTTTCTGATCCTATTTCAAGAGCTATATTGATGGATAAGAGGATCAAGAATCAAAAGATCTAGCTAGGGATTATATGTTAGCTGACATCAATATGCTAACAAATAGATTCTTTGCTCAATATGTATGAGTGCCACACATCGCAAGTGCCAAAACTTGGCACTTTGGCACGGGTTGATACTTAAGTGCCAAAATTTTCAAAAAGTATATTTAAATGCTAAAATTGGAGAAAAAATATAAGTACTTAAGTACCAATGGCGAGAATTTCCAACCAAACTACTGACATAGCTTTTTTCTAGCAACATTTTTTTACTGACGTGGCAATTCTTTAAAAAAAATTATCCACGTGACACTATAAATGTAAAACGATGTTGTTTGGTACCCAAATTTAATTTTTAATATAAATATTAATTGAAATAAATAAAAAATATTTAAAAAAAGGGAGGTAGCAACATTCGAGGAGGGCTGTGGCAGCCCTAGCCACTGTCGCCTTCCACCATCGCCAAAAAGGGCCAACGACAAAGGGGTGAGGGTTGGCTAGAATCACCAGGCCCTAAGCAATGGTTGACGACTCTAGCTGGGTTGGCCACTGCCTAGTGTTAGAGAACACTCCTAATTAATTTAGAAGTTGACAAAACTATTTAGATCTTATTCATCTTGATGAACTTAAGACAAGTACTTAGTCTAAGAAATTGAAACACAATCTCTGACAAAATTCTTTTAGAAACACATTTGAGGTTTATACAAACAAAGAAGATTATTCTCATTTTGACACGCCGAGTTAGAAGTTAGTTCAGAACCTGAAAAGTCCAAATCTAGATCACATATTTTCCAGAAGTTGATAATATCCAGAATGATAGAAAAGAACAGTTCAAGTGTTAAAACTTGACACGATAAGATATTTGAGTGCCAAAAATTACGAACTGTACACTTAAGTATTATTTTTCAAGAAAATTAAATCACTTAAATGCCAATTTTGATAAAGGTTGCCGGAAATCCAACATGACTTATTTTAATAATTTCTAATATCTACGCAGTTTGCTAGAATTCCACATTAGCTTACATTCACAAAAAACAACGTTGTTTTGGCCTAAGTTTAATTTTTAATATAAATATTAATTAAATAATATTAAAAACGTAAATTTTAAAATTTTAAAAATTAAAAAAGGGAGCAGCAGCACAGGCGGGAAAGCCTCCCTCGTCTATGGTCACCACTCCATCGATAATGGGGTGGCGGCAATGGACGGCGAGGGTCGTCAATGCCTAGCCGGCCCTCGCTAGATGCCAGGAGAGGGCGGTAACCCTTTCCAAAATCTAGGCGTAGGTTGCCTAGCAACGCCTACGCGAGGGCCGACGACCCTTGCCCAGGCCAAGGGGGAGGGTGGGTGACCCTCGCCTAAATTTGGGAGAGGGTCGCCGCCCTCTCCCGGCGTCTAATGAGGGCTAGCCAGCTCTCATCTCCAATCGGTGAGGGTTGTCGACCCTTGCCCAAATGCCGGTGACCCTTGCGGCCAATGTCGCCGCTCCAACAACGATAGGGTGGCAACCACAAGCAAAGGAGCCTCTCTCGCCTGTCCACTCCCCTTTTTTAATTTCATTTGTAATATTATTTAATTGATATTTATATAAAAATATAAGTAATGTCAAAACAACATCATTTTGAGTTAATCTAGCCATGTAATCGGTCAGAACGATGTCGTTTTGGGCTTATTTAGCCATATCAACGCCCAAAACGATGCATTTTCGACTTCAACTCGCTGCAAAAGTGTTACCTCAGCATTTTAGTTAGATTTTCTCACCGTTGACACTTAACTGATCATTTTTACTCCAATCTTAGCACTTAATTGTATATTTTCGAACTTTTAACACTTAAATGTCCTTTCATGCCAAGTTTCAGCACTCCAAGCCGAACGTCCCAGAAACGAGACTTAAGATTCTATGATGGCTAGTAATCTTGGATAGATTTCACAATAGATAAATTTGATTCATTTAATCAAAATGATTGATAATCAAATATTTCATACTATTTCTTTCCAAATAGAAGAAACTCTACTTATGAAAACCTAAAATCTGATTGTATGGGAAGGAGATACAATCGATGTCCCTCAACGACTACCAAATAGGGTTGAAGGATCATCCTTTGAAGATTTCCAACGACTATTATGGAAAAGGCAAAGTATTTAAGGAGACAAAGGTATCAAAGATTTTTAAAAACAAGTGACAAGACCAAGAATCTATAATTTCAATGTCCGAGCAATATTCGAGCCTAAATTTGTCTTTTTTTAGCCTCAATTCTTTGTGATCAAGAGTGAGAAATATAGAAGGAGTGGCTGAGTGAAATTGTGAGGATATTCACAAAGTACTACACTAAAAGTTATACTCTCTCTTTGGTTATATAGTAAAATCCAACCAATTGGCTATTAGTGTAGGAGGGTGGACATAGACTTGATCTAAGCCAAACCATTATGAAACTTGTGTGCAGTTTTTCTCAATTCTAAACTCTTATTGTTTATTATTGTTAATTGCACAATGTCTTGACGCGTCATAAGTCTATCTATTACTTAACTATTTCTAACCATTGCCTCTCAATCTAATCTTATTCAAACTCTAGTTCTTGAATTATATTTATTCTGCGATAATCTGTCTAGATTTTCTAGAATCACCTATTCATCATCTCTAGGTGATTCTTGCTAGTTATCTCACCTAGGGCCTAGTGACCCTAGCCAACCCTTGCCCTAGGCGAGAGTGGAGCAGGCCGACGACGGTGGGGTGGTAGCAACAACGAGGGGAGATGTTGTGGAGGCCCTTGCTGGATGATGCCACTTCCCTTTTTTAAAATTTATTTTAATTAATATTAAATTAACAAATTTGGGGGCAATATGACATCCTTTTGCACATTGGTTACTAAGTAAACAATATGGCGAGCCATGTAGACCACTTATTTTATTTAAATAAAGCCATATCGGATTTCTAGCTACCCTAGCTAGAGTTAGCACTTAATTGTCCTAATTTTCAAAAAAAAGTGGCACATAAATGTACATTTTGGAAATTTTGGCATTTTAGTGTCCGCATGTGCCAAATTTTGGCACTTGCAATATACTTTTACTCAATACATATAGATAAGTTTGAGATGGACAATCAAACTTTCTTTTAGTGAGTAGTGGGATAAGTATACTAGAAGTACCAAAAGTTATATACGATACTTACTTTAGTGCAAAATTTTTTTTTTTAACAGATCACTTAAGTGCCACTTTAAAAAAAAAAATGATCACTTAACTTTCAACTCCGATTTGACTTGCTGAAAATCTAACGTAGATATATTTTATTAATTTCTCAATCCTATGTGGCTCGTCGGCATGCCTAGTTAGTATATAACCCATAAGTGACTTTGTTTAAAAGTTGTAAATAATGATCATTTGAGTGTTAAATTTTATTTAAAGTAATCATTTCAGTGCCAATCATTGTTAAAAAGCAATCATTTCAATTCCAAGCACACCACATGTAAATGCCACCTAGATTGAAGTTTTTTAAAAATTTGCCAAGTCATATTATAATTTTAATTATCGATGCCTCATAATTAATTTGGCCAAAATTTATCGTTGATGGTACTTAAGTGATCATTTTTTCCCCTATTTGGCACTTAAGTAAGCTGGTGAAAACTTTTGATACTAAAATTAGTGTCATACACAACTTTTTGCACTTCTAATGTACTTATCCTAGGAGTAGTGAAATGTTAAGAATAAAGTTGTAATCTTAAGTTGTTATAAGTCCTTCCCATGCACTGCATGGTTACTTTTGAATTAAAAACATCAGAAATTTATCATCAATAAGTTAAGCGGAACAATGCACATTCTCTTTGTGATACTGATGCGACCATACTGTGGTAATTACTGTCTCTCTCCCTCCATTTTTCTGTGATCACTATAAAACTCAGATTACTAGCATCTGGAAATTTGGATTGAAGCCACCTTTACTCCTGATTGCTATGTCAGTGAGATTGTAAAATAATACTCTTAGGGTGGGTGAGAAGAGATAGCAAGTTGCTGAGCTGTATATCCTCAATTAAATTATCGTAGAAAAGACATTGCGGATAGAACTGTACCAAAGGAAAAGCAAAGTCAAGATTGTTGTCAAATGCAATGTACAAGACAAGTAAGAAGACTTACCAGCTATTCTTTTCTGTTTAATTAACCAAACAATAGCCAAAGCACCAAGCAAAATTATCAGGAAGCCTGAAACTGATGTAACAATTGGAACGAGGATTTTTTTTGGTTTCTTCTTCTGCGGGCAAGGATCAGCTTGGCAAAGATTCGCATTTCCTGTCAAACTTCATCAAAGAACGAAGGAGCTGAACTTAAATTTCTATCAATATTGCCATATGGTCATGACAAGTTGGCCTTCTTATTTGTTTTTAGTCACATTTAAAAAAAAAAACATATTGATAATCTTTTCACCTCATAGGAGTTGCATGAGAAGAGAGAGAGAGAAAACCTCATGATTAAAGTATTGTTCAGAACCCTTCTCTTAAGAGCTTCAGGAACTGATCCAATCAAGTTGTTCCCACTCAGATTTCTGCAAATATATCCATGATTAGGGGTTCGTCCACTTTAAATCTTTTCCTGGTTCGCTTGTCACATTAACTTACAGATATCTAAGATTTTGTAATCTGGCCAGAGTTTCTGGTATTGCTCCTGTAAGCTGATTGTTGGACAAATCTCTGGAAAAGACCAAGTTTAGAAAACCTAATGTCATCATGTTAACCAGCTCCATAGCCAAAGCAGGTTGTTTACACACATTAGGGCAACATTTCAACAGCCTATGTCTCATAAAACACAACCTTAATCATTCAATCATGAGTTGTCTCCCGAGGGAGATTAATCAAGAGTGGCATGCAGACACAAGTAAGTCAACCACGGTGATACTTACAAGTATTCCATTGTTGATAGATGTGAAAGTGATGATACTATTTCACCTGTCAAATTGCTAGAGCTCAATTTCCTGACCATCATAAATTAAAAGAGAGGAACCTGTCATTAACAACTTCATAGAGGCAGCATTTTGTGGTGCTATAAAGAAAAGTTGGTGCAATCAATTCTTCAGAGTGAAAATAATTTGAGTCCTCTAGGTGTAAATGTTTTAGGTACTAGAGACCATTCATAATCGCCATTCTTATTCCTTGCACGAGCCTCACTAACTCCTTGTTCTATAATTTATGGTTATTATTGGCCCTAGAGTACATAAAAGTTATTTTTGGAGGACATAATACTTGCTTTATACACAATGCAATTTGGAACACTCGCGTTATAAATGTTGGCTATTAGGGAAAAAAGTTGAGCAAACATGATAACTATGCAATTTAAGGGGAGCATGGTTCGGGTGGGTGGTTCCTACCTCAGAATCAGGCACCATCTACTATGGACCAGTTCTTAAAAATTGGAATTGAGACCTACCCACTAGTTTCATGAATCCACCCAAGAACCAAATCACCAATCTTGTCCGATTTCGGGTGGGTCCATAAAATTGGTCACAATCCCTACAAAATTGCATTCATTAATTAATATCACGGTGAACCTAATTTCTATTTAGAGCCTTGTTTGGCCTTATATTTCAGTTATTGATTTTGATTAATGATTGAAAACTATAAGGCGGAACAATTAGACAATATTTGTTGGCTAAAAACTTAATTTCTTCGAAGGTTATGGTATGGTTCCTCTAAGGTTTCTTGACACCAAAAACGTGTGGAGAATTAGACTCCACATTAAAAGTCATCATCTTCATAGAAATTAAAACATTAATTACTTGATCCATCTTTTTTAACGTCAACCTAATTTATCATGGGAATGGCTAAAGAGAGACCTAATCATATTTTTAAATGAGTCGCGCACTCTTACCTTCATATCATGATGACAAAGCACTACAACATTTTATGGACATCTCCAATCGATTCTCTCCCTCATTTTCATTTGTTTATTTTGTTTCGATCGAGAAAACAAGTAATTGGATTATTATTATAATAAAAAAAGTAGGGGTTAGTCCTATTACATACCCAAGAGACAAAATTAATCAATAATGTCAAATAACTACAAATATACTAAATGTACATATATATTTGGTTGAAAAACTACAAAATAATTAAGTAATTGAGATGAAATTTCTTCTTCTTCTTCTTTTTAATATAGAAATACTGGTCCAGTTCGGATGGGTGGGTGGACGGTTCCACACCTAGAACTGGGAACTAGAGCGGTACTCACCGATTCCACTAAATTGGAATCAGGAACAGGACCGACCCCCATGGGAATCATCGGTTTCGGTCTGATCCGGTCTAGTTCTGGACAATACCGGTAGTTCCCGATTCTTTTACACACCCCTATTGTGCATTGAAGAAGAAGATAGAATTTAGGCTCCCTTTAAACATTTCCCTAAAAATAATTGCCTATATCACTTATAAAATTGAATGAATGAAAAGAATTCATCATCCATGAAATTGTTTAGGCCTAAATTGTTATTAATAATGTAAACATTTTTCATTAACAAATTATTTCAAGTAATATAAATGATTGTTTTTGGGGAAATATTTTTCAAATTAGTCATTTCGGTAAAACAAACGGAGCCTTGCTATCAGCCAATGAGTATACAACTTGTCATTCCCACCCATTCCTATGTACCAAGTTCTCCAAAGAAATACCCAAGTGGGTAACTTTTTGAGATGGTTATCAACCTAAAGATCAGTTCATGAGCTCACTCCAATCCCATGTGAAGCTTAAGAGTGTCAAAACTTTTAGAATACTTAAGTTTCCGTCATGACCCAGAGCCTAGCAGCACTCTCACCCCTTTTGACTGGTGAATTGTTCCATTCCTGCCCCTCGACAATCTTAGAAGCCCCGCGAGTGCCCTAGCAAATACTTTCCACCCTCGTCAAGACAAGTTGCAATATGTACTGTTTTGTCCCAAATAAGAACTCAAGATCTGTATTGGAGGGTGTAATACCGTAATAACCTTTTGAAATACCCTGGCCAAAGTCATATGCACGAAGCCCAAAATGGCAACTCAAGATTGACTTTTGGGGGTAGCTGTCAAATTTTGAGTAACTTTATGTGCTCTGTCCCACCTCATGTGAGACTTTGGGTGTAACATAACTTCAATCATTGATGCATAAAATTTCCGGTTTTCATGAGAATGAGAACTCTTCTTAAGTTTTCACCTAGAAATCAGTATTATCAAAGATATAGTGATGGGACTCACATCCATATAATCCTTGGAGGATTTCCATATCTACAAATTAGACCATCCCATGTGTATTTGCTTGGGACGCATGGATCACCTTGCCAGCTTTCTCTCTTAATGTGATACTTTGCTTTGATGTCATTGATAGCTTCCACTGTGGTTTAAATCACAAAAACAACCAATTATTTAAGGAGGAGGATAGAGATGCAAAATGTGGTTGCGATCACATATGAATCATGCAGACTTTCAGCTTTCAAAAGACTTATAACATTTCAGGGCTTCAGCTTGGAGAGACATTCCAGCAATTACCAAGCAAAAAATAGCCGAAGCAGAGAATTAAGCAGATAGCAGAGTAATACTAAGCCACACCTGATGATCCCAACAAAATCAGAGTTCGCGAATAACATAAAGACCCACAGTGGACACTACAATACTTCGCGAGAATGGAATATCAGTCTAATTAATATTGATGTCAATTGTAGCACACCTCTACAAAGTGTATGTAGACAATAAAAACATGTAGAAGGATAAAGGATTACCATCATCTTGTGCTGTGGGCACATTTGGAAGATCACCAATGGTATAGAACTCCACGGCATTGAGGATCGGCGGATATCCAGACTTATTGGTCGATTCAATTGAGAAGGTGATGTTCCACCCGCTAACTGGAGTGGAAACTATAACTATTGGCTTTAAGTACTCAAGGATCACCGTCTCTGTGAATTGATTATCATTCATGGAAATTGTGAACTCCCTCTGTTGGCCGCTCGTCAGTCTCTCAATCTCCATGAAATAAAAGTACACAATCCATTTGTTTGTGGTGATCGAAGGCCACTGTAACTTCATGGGAGTACTGGCATTCATAGATCTTCGAGCTGTCCGAAGAACTTTCCCAGGAACCTTGTACGCATTATTATTGACAAATAAATCAATTGCAGATGTGGCGTTCAATTTATTCCATATAGTATAGTTTTCACCGTGCCAGATCCGATCGTAAACATCCTCAGGGTACCTGAGTGAGGCATTTCGACTTACAGCTTAAGAGCAAACAATTAAGTAATTGAATGAGTGACTAGCAACTGTCAGATTATATGGATATGTAACACGAACATTGAAGCTACCATATTAAACAGAAGTCAATTGCCAGGTACTTGTAACACGTTGTCCGCACATACAATACATCCGTTTTCGTATAGTTCAATTTACATAATTAGACAAAAAAACTTATTAATTTTGAAGCATTTCCTAGATGGTATGTTTTGTTTCTGTTTTCTTTGTCCAAGCAAAAAAGTGCTTAGAATGTTTCCTAGATGGAATGTATGACTTATCCACTATTGAAATGTTTCCAAGATGGAATGTATAAACTTCAAAATAAAAATATTAATCATATATTTTATATAAAATGAGTATTATTACCAAACTTCAGAGAGAGATGTATTGGCAATAGGCATCCTGTTGGCACTAGCTAAGACCACTAAAAATAGTAAAAACGTATATCGACGTGTTTTGAAAATTGAAAAAGAACATGCTTCAAGAAAGTAGAATAGTTTAAATAGAAATAGTCATATTCTCAAATAGTCGACGTATAATCAATAACCCTCAACAAGAGTCCAAGGAACACTCTTTAAAATTTTCAAATGTACCTGTAGACTCCCTCTTCATAAGTAGACATTAAGTTCCACTATATACTAGACATAATCCATTCTTTCCGCGGATTGTTGTACGTATATACCATAAAACATATATAGACATTTAAGCTTAAAAAAGTTATTGCATTAACGTATTGATAAAATGAGATTCTGATGTTAACATAAAATTAATCATTTTGAGGAATTTATATAAGAAAACAGTCAAATGGTACTTTGACCCATTAGATTTCATTTGCTCTTACTATGTCTCAATTCACGTAATCTAGGCAAAATTACCAAAAATGTCCTAAAATCTATTGCACTTGTGCCAATTCAGTTCTAAATCTTTTAATTTGGCTAATTTAGTTCTAAACATTTTGCCGATTTGTTGATTTATGTGTAAACCTTAAAGGCGATGCTTATGGAAAATGTTATACTGGCAATAGTAAGTGAGTTTCCTCATATTTCAGAAAATCAATCGATTACCTGATAAAAGAATTCAACCTTAATCCAATGTCATACCGCCAATGGAGTTGCAAGAATCCAGACCCCAATCGATAGTCGTCACTGTCGAGAGGTCTTAGTTCCAATGCCGAAATGAAGGGCACACCTTTGCCAGTATTCACAAGGCACACTTGGATATCATCTGCTTGGGACACGTACATAATTTCTTCACAATAATAAGTTGAAAACACCACAGTGGTCCAATAATTAACGTCGATGTATAAGTCGAATGAAGGAGTTTGATTCTTCCCATCATAGTTCCCATACCAAAATACTACCCTAATCAGATAGGTGATGTTCTTGCCTCGGTCTGGTCTTAAAGTGTAACAGTTCCTCATTCCGTCAGGAAAACTCCTTAAATTCTTCGAATACTGTTGTTCATATGTATATATGACCTCCGAGGATACTTGCATGTTCTCTCCTGAGTCTATGAACCCTTCATCTGTTTCATATTTTATGTTGATTTCCCCTTCGATGTATTCATTAGGTGCCCCACAGTCAATGCTGATAAAACCTTGTAAGTTCAGAAAGAAAAAAAACATCAATGAAATGGATCGACGGTTTTTCTGTCAGACCATTGGAATTTGGAACAATTTCAGTGAATCTTGATCATTCACACAATTTCATACTATTGTATCTAGCATACGTCAAATAAGAATTAATCCAAAGAAGTGACCCCTTCTGTTAATGGACGGCCATAGATAATAAAGTGGCCAACATTGACAATAACATTGCACGAAACTTAAACCACAAGACAGGAAAATATCGTGCTGTGTTTGGGAGAAAGGGGAGAGGAAAATTGGGTCGAGGATGTCCACAATCTTACATTTTTCCTCCCATCCCATCTGATAAATAATTTAAATTTTCTCGATTTGTCACTCGGATTTTCTTCCCCCTCCATTTAGTCTCCTATTTACAAGCAAAGCATGCCAACATAAGAGACGATTTGCAGATTTAGCAACCAATCATTCAGAAAGTGATTAACATCATATGCGATTGTCTGAACTTATTAACTATTTTTGGGGCTGCGATTTCCCGGGTTTAATATCTGGTGCATCGAATGAGTCAATACATTTTGCCAGCAATTAATCATGTAATGTTCTTATCAGACGCAAAAGGCATTCCACATTATTCTGAAGTAATGACAAGCAAGAAACTTTACTCCGAGATAATAAGTCACCGTCTCATGCAAACTCGAAAACTTTCTCAACACGGAGGAGAGAGAGAGAGAGAGAGAGAGAGAGAGAGAGAGAGAGAGAGAGAGAGACCTGGATTTTGTTGGGCTTGAACCACGAGGAAAATTCCAGAAGCTAAAGAAGCAAGCAATGCAAATGAGAAAGCTGTAATTGATCTTTGCATCGTCATGGATCAGTGGAGATTATTGAAGAGAGCGAGTATGAGGAAGATATGTGCATGATGCACGCATTATATAGAATATCAAGAGCTCTCGATACGACGGGCTGATGTCATCCTAATGGCTATGGGCCAGTATATTTCATCGGTATAAAGTATTTCGTATCCTGATTTTCCTTTCGTGCACTTTATGTTGTTATCGTATGGACTCGGGTTCAGGCGATAATCGCGGGAAGTCAGTTTTCTCTTCCATTGACAATACTAAGAGAACAGGATGCGACACACGACCCCATGTGGTGCTCGTTCGCACAAGCATTAACCTCATCTTGAACCTTCTGCAGTTCATAAATAAACATTGACAGAGTCATGGCTATAATACAAGAAGACCACGAGTTGCAGCTAGGTCTTCGTCCGCAAATGTGTAAAAGTCTAAGAACCAAAAGAAACGTCAGTAGACAGCTCCTGATTGATGACATTTGGACCATTGGAAAATTCAAAATAATATATCATGTTATGCGCTAATTTTTTTTTATATGTATTATCATTACAATATACCTTTGAGTGAAATTGGATTCAACTAGATATGTTGACAGGTTTAGATTTGGGCTTTCTCTTGACTATTTCCTAGGATGAAGGTATCGGAATTCTATTGCGTACTCACAGCAAATGATATCAGAACCGCTAGTAGATTGGTGAACCCTAATATATTTCAATGTTTAGCGAATATCGCAAGGGAGAAATCTTGTGATTCGGGCTATGGACGGTTCCAATGTTAGCCTCCCTGGTTTGATCTGGAGAAAGAGATTATGGATCAAGGTGAGTGTTGGAGATTCAAGTTAGAGATATATTAATGAAAAATGATACCTTAATTAGGGGGAGCAAAGCAAACCCAATAGTGAGCTCACATGTATGAATTGTGGTTGAAAAAGTCTCACATAAGAGATTTTGTGTGGTTGAGCTTGTTAATATATCATATTTGGCCATAATTTATTGGTTTAAGCTTTTAAGTAACGGTGATTCCAATTGAATTGTTGATGGGTCTTGACTCGGCCTCCTTCTTGGTGAGATCCCAAGGTGAAGGTATCAGATTTTTGATGTTTTAATGAAATTGGGTGGCCATTTCAAAGAAGCTGCTTTATTCCCTCTCACCATTCTCTACTCTCTCGCTTGCCTCGTCTATGGCCAAACATTGCTTCAGTTCAGCCAGCTTGTGATATATGTCTGGCCTCTGAATTGCAAACACATGACATTGCTATCTCCACAGCTTTCCGAGCTGAACCTATGTTGAACCATCTGTTTAACATGGGGTCTACAATGCTCTGTCTCCTCTTTTAATGATTAAATTTGGGTTTTTATTGCTGCAGGCCGGGCAGCAGCTCGAACCCAAAAGCTGTAAACGTCACTTTTTGTTCAAGTTTCTGGAAGAATGAAATCTGGCATGGACAATGTAATATTTGTTAAGATGCCATGCACAGTACCAAGGAAATAGAGAATAAAAGCAAGAAAGAAAGAACGAGTTACAAGATTTTTTTCCTAGTTCACCTTAAACTAGGGCTACGTCCAACAGAGGATCCCACTATAATTAGCACCTTGCACTTTCTATTATATCTCTCAATTACAAGAGAAAAATGTTTTGCATAGACAATAGCTTCTCATGGGCTCTAATCCAAACTACCAATAAAATATGAGCTTAAATTATAAAAATCCTCTGGCGTCGTGGGATGCTGCCCCCTACGACCCCCGCTGGGGTCATTGGAAATTTGGACCACATATCTCCTTGTCGCTGGAAAGTATGAGCCACGCCCTAATAATATTAATATTTCTATGATAAATTTAAAGAATTTACATATGAAGCGAAGGGTTAAAAGCTTCAGGATATTTCAAAACTTATTGAGAACTTTGCAGAAAATTTAATCTTCAACACGTATTAGGGTCGAGGTAGCCTGGTGTGCCAGCATTAATAGGTCTGAACGTATGGGTCATTTTCAGCTGCAAAAATTTTTAACAGCCCGAAGTGGGCAACCTTGGCTTCCCTATTTTCATTCAATAATATGTTGGTAGCCTTCAGGTTCTATGGAGGATAGGTGGCTTGTAAAATTATGTGAGTAGCCAAATCCTGCATCCATGGTAGTGGCAACAATGCCAAAAAAGAAAGGGAAGATAAACTACGTAGTAACTTTCTGGCATTGCTGCTAATTACCCTTACCGCATCCGCTGCAATTTGTAACCTCTTATACCACGACAAGACCGTTTGGATCGTCCCCTGCAAAGTGCACCCTACTTTTCTTTTCTAAGAATATCCAATATGAAGTTGAACTCAAACGCGAAGAGAACAGAAATAAGTGCATGCATTGTTGTCACGCACAATTTCAACGTTTCCATGAACTCTGAACTTTCCTATGTAGACAGCAATAATTAGCAAGTGATGAATTTCTGGTCAGAAAAGTTCTACATTAGTTAGGATTGCCAAAGGACACATGGTTAAGTTTTTCTTATACTTCGAGACATTTGAGTAAATATTGACAGCTTACCTGCCTAGTAAATGAATATGTTCAGCAAATCATCTTATATGTTGACTCTGAGAAAATCATGCAGTTCATACTTTTGTGGTGAGCTTTAGCTTCCTCATGCTACTATTATAGCCTTATCGATACGATTGACCAAATGTCTAGTCATATCATTGCAAAAACCATAAAGTTACCTATAGGGATCATGATAAAATTTAAGTTTTCCTATAATGTGTTTGGTACCTTTTCAAAATAAGATTAAATCAGATATAAGAAGGATATAGTCCAGATAAAATTATCCTATAAGGAAAGTAAAATAAATGTGGATTAAATTTCTAATATCCATAACATTAAAGTTATTTTTCTCGAATAATAAACTCTCTAAATTAATAAAATTAAAATAATATTTGAATATAAATAGTACTTGAATTCTAATATAAAAAAAATAAAAATAACAATAATTTCATTTTTTATTTAATCCTATTTTTATTTATAAATGTGAATTTTCTTCTATCTTATAGTATAAATTCAATATATAAATATAAATTTAGTATATATATATTTATTACATATTTTGGAAATTCAATATTTTAGGTATATTAATATAGTTTACTATTTTATAAAATTTTATTAGAGAATGATGGAAGGGAAAAAAGAAAAACAAAGCAAACAATTAAAAGTTGAGAGAAAAAATAATAAAAATAAGCAAATAAAAAAGAAGTAGGCAAGAGTATTATGAAAGATTCTTGCCATCTCCGTTTATGTAATTTTTAGGTTCGTTTACATTGATATGTCATTTATATCAAACAATATACATGATATATGTGATTATATCCGGCTTTATTGCTAAGATTCACCAAACAATGAATATGATATAGTAATATTACTGGATTTCATATCCTATTTTATCTAGCCATATCCTTACTAGAAATCCAAACAAGCAAACATAACATAAGAGTAAAGCTCTGGAAGTACTGACATAGGTGTTTCATTTAATTACCATTAACCATATATTTGTAGATTAACACCATATTATCAAGTTGTCACAATATTCGACAAGAGAAGCTAAGGTTGTGCATAACCATTCTATTTATGTTCCAGAATTATTTTTCTATTCCAAACTAACTTGTTTCTAGAACAGAAATCTGTTTGGTAAAATAATTTCATTTTTTTTTTAATTTCTGGAATAGACTTTTATTCTAGAAATAGGCTTGAAATAGAAATCAGAAATAAAAAAAATTTACTTTTCTATTTCTGGAATAGAAATCAAAAATTGTTTCTCTTTTTACTTCTCACCCGAAGGAGTTTCTTACCGTCCACCCATCCACCCCCCGCCCGCCGCTGGTCGCTGCCTATTGTCGCCTCCTGCCACTCTCTACCGCCCGCTGCCACCTCGTATCAACCGACTGTGGCTAGCAGCCAATGTTCAACATTCGATGTCCCCCGACCGTTGGACGCCGGGCGTTGACCAACTCCCACTACCGCCACCGCTCAAGAAAGATAATTTTTTTTTTTGTTATCAAATGAATTTTTATTCTGAGAATAAATTTTTTGTGTCGTTATCAAACATGTTTTTTTTTGCTCCAAAACTCATCTAAAAATAGAAATAGAAAAATCTATTTTTCTTCCAAAAATCAATTTCTTGCCAGAAATGTTATTATTCACGCTCTAAGTGGAAGTCGTGAACAAGAATCAAGAGTTAATGGAGTCTAGACCAAATAATAGTATCAAGAGTTATGCCTACAAAAATCAATAATTTACTTTGTAAACAACACAGATTGGTTTACTTTTGTTACTAGAATCATGTGAGGATGCATTCGCGGCACATAATATAATGAAGTCTAGACCAAATAATAGTATGAGATGTGATCATCGCATATGACCCCAGCATGAAATTCCTTGTATCCCTGAGATTGGCTACTCCACCTGTCCAAATTCAACCATAGACATCCTTTGGGTACCGGATGGATCCATGAGGGAATGTTCACTAAATTTGGTCATAGACTTTGTTCATGACATTTGACACGTGTTTTGGCTCTCAAGTGATAAAAGGACAAAAGGGATGCATTTCGGCCCGTGATTTAAGGGCTGAGGTGCATTGATTGACAGGTTAAACCCCGCTAATTACGTAAACCATGTGAAATATGAATTCTTTGGGAACGGGACAGGACAGGATTTGTCCAGTATTATGAAGAATGTGATCCGGAATGATCAACTTCACGTAGACCCCGCTAATTACGTAAACCCCGCTTTCATTTCAACTTCACGTAGGACGATGCATCCTGCTACGTACCCCCAACATTTCCTTTTCATGAGAAGAATGTGATCCGGAATGATCCGGTAGATGGCGTTGCCGAGATGAAAGGAAATCCAGAACCAACGTTCACGACACGGGCTTGTTTGTCATCCACTGTGGGCACCTAAGTGATGTCCTTGAATATACGGTAAGAGGAATCCACCCTTCCCCAGAAATGGACCTCAACGTGCAAGTAGAATATTCAAGCCTCGTTGTGCTATCATAGATTCCGTACCAAAGGAGGCCCTAATCGATTACTCACTGCCCATGTCATGGGGCAGTTTCCTCGCACGTTCCTTCTGGAATTAACGAATTGCGTCGTCCATTTGGGATATATGTCGGGATCACCATAGACGTTGGTGGCTCCATAGTCGATGCTATGAAATACGCACTTTTATGCTTAAGACACTTACTATTTCGTAAAACATAGACGAGAAATTAATCTATGTATCCGCTCCATCAAGTGATCCTATCTTTCAAGATCAAATCTCTAGACAACCCAAAATCGAACAACTTCGCTACGAAGTTCTCAATCACTAATATGACATTCTTAAATTAACTTATTCAAAGTATTATCTATTTTGATACATTCCATATCGAGTCTTACAATTTTGTCCTTTGACATATAGGCATGTACTTTTTCAAGAGGTCACCGATCCTAATATTGCTCTAGCTTGATTCAAGACTTAACTTTAGAGTTTCAAAGCAAAGCATTTAATTATATTAAAAGGAACATCCGTGAATTGATTCCAATACATACACACTTTTCCCCTATTAAGTGTGCAATTCATTTATGGCCCCTTTACCATCCTAAAAGCCCCCAAGGAGCCGCACTTTTTCTGAGCTTTCTAGCCTCGACAACCACTCTGTCTCATCAGATTGGGTCGTTACAACTAAGATGATGCTTGTCTTCACATAACTATAATTCAGAACATCCCATGTAGGGTTACTTGGAACATGTAGATTACCTTGCCAGCTCTCTTTTTTGAAGCAATAAGTTGCTTTGGTATCATTGATAGATTTCACTATAATTTATACACAGCAATAACAGTTTTATTTTCAAGAATTCTAATGTTGTGAAAAATAGACAAAGCACTTTATATGTTCAGCTTGAATTGATTTCCAGAAATGAAGTATGCCAAGCAAAATATAGCTTTTTACTTTTTGGGGATTAACCAAGTGAAGAGAAGCCTATTAACCAATGAAATTGCATCTTCTAGAGCTCATTGAAGAAAACATTATCTTGTTCCTCTTACATTTTCACAACAAGCTTATTGAAGCTCAATTTTCACCGTAGATTTTAGAAAGCTTAACTCACAACGTTTTTGTCACTACAATCTTTGTGTAACATATATCTCACCACCAATAATTACTCATTCAGTCGAACATCACTTCTCTTCCGATGGAGCAACCAAGGCAAGAGAATCTAAGTAATTACCTTCTGAGAGCTTGTGAGGTATCGTAGGAGTGAGCTGTAAGATATCCTAGATTATTGAGAGGGTACTGTTTATCAACTGGAGACATTAATCCTACAAGCAAATCGTTATTCCTTTGTCATGTTTTACTTTTGTCAGCCATGTGGTAATGCATAAGTCTAGTTTGATTATTCAAGAAGCATCTTTTGAAATTGAGTTTGAAATGAACGGAAATCAATACAACAATTAATCACTAAAACCGTTTAACATATCTGTTGACTAATTTAAGAATACGAGACAACACAGCGGAGATTGACAAGCTTATGCGGCAATAATGTTTACTGAATTCAACATATATAATCAGATGTGTAATAAGTTGATTTTCAACCCTTTGTTCTTCGAATTGACTTTAGAAGACTTCTGGTAGGGCAACGTTTGAATCGGCACTAGAAAAACACGTAGAAGTACGGGCAATACCATCATCTAGGGCTGCTGGTACACTGGGGAGTCCAGCAATGCCATAGTACTCAATGGCATTGAGGATCGGCGGACGTCGAGGTTTGTTCGACATGTGACTGATCGAGTACACATGACCCAGGACCCACTAACCATGGGGGAGACTAGAGTCACTAGCTTTTAGTACTCGAGAATCATCCTCTTTGTGAAGTGTTTACCATAGATGGAAACTGTGAAATCCCCTCGTTGGCCGTTTGGCAAACTCTCGATTTCGATGAAATGGAAGTTTAAAAGCCATTTATCTGTATTGTCACACGTCAAATTACGACTCAAGGAGAAACCACCATCCATCGCGGTTTGCGCGCTGCTATGAATTTCCCACGGACCCTTATATGCATCAACATTGGACAAGGACGTACTAGATGAGCCATTGTGGTTGAGCGAAAGCCAGTTGCTATAGGTTTGGCCATACCAAACGCGATCATAAACGTCATCATTGTACCCAGCGAAGGCATTTTGACAAACAGTTAATACACTTAGCCATTGCGGCCCTGACAATGCCAAATTGGTACAACTACAATAAATTTTAAAAAAATTCGATGATTCTCCCACTTTGCTAAATTATTAGAAGCAAATATTTTCTATCCTAAACAAGTATCTCTTTGAGAGATTCTCATAGAAAATTGAGTGTTATAGTCAAAGCAATTAAACTACTTTTGAATTCCAAATTATTCTCCAAACCGACTTGCCTTGCGCGCCATGGTCTAATCCAATACCGTACTGCCCAAGTAGCTTCAAGAACCCAGATTCAATTCCAAAGATGTTACTGTCCAAAACCATTAACTCCAGAGCTGAAATGGAAGGTACTCCACTTCCCATAGTCACAGCGCCACTTGTATATAGTCTGCTTGGGGCACCTTCATGATCTCCTCGTACCAAAACTTACGGTAGTAGATAGTGACCCAATACCTAACACCAATGTATACGTCAAACGCGGGTAATTCATCTTCCTTATCACAAAAGACGAAGACCGTGTTGTTCTTGCATCTCTCTGGTTTTAGCATGCAACTGTTTTGTCATTCCGCTCGGTAAGCTCGTTGGGCTTTCTGATAACGTCCTTGCTTTCTCCAGAGCCTGTTTATCCTGCGCCAGCCTCGTAGTATATGTTGCTCCCATCATCGAGGTATGTATTAGGTGTCCGTGCAGTCGATACTTGTGAAAATTTGCAATTAGGAAAAATTAGATCCAAATGGGCAATTTATTCTCAATTTCTGCCATAGCAACTCAATAACTCAAAAACGGTCATCTATTATCGGGCCCTGACCGTCGTGATTAATTAGGTGTGATTAATGTCATTTTTTCAAAAGTTAATCTCTGTCATCAATCTTCACCGTACACGCTTGCTAGAACCGACGTATAAGTTTGGTTTCATATTTATCATTTTGCTTCTCTCTTCTTGTTTTATTGGATGGCTTTCTCAATGAGAGAGAGAGAGAGCTGGTTTTTGTTGGGCTAGAGGCAGTAGCTTCAGTCGCGGGGCTAATACAGAAGCAAACGACGCACACAGGAGGAGCAACATCGATCAATATACATGATTGAAGACCCATATTGCTCTTAGCTTTATACTAGTACCTAGAAACTGAGGTGGTAGGAATAGGAGAAGTTCACATTGGGTATAATAATAATTCATTCAAGTTGACCATTCAGTTAAATTTGGTCTGGTCAAGTATAAATGATAGATTTAGAGTTTGGACTCCCTCTTTTACTCTTTTGCGAACGAGGTTGTATATGAGAAATAAATTGAGCCAAAAGAGCCCAGCTATAATACCATGTTAAAATGTCTGATCCAAAATAATCAAGCAATGTAAAATAATTTAGCACGACATTTTAATATTAAACAATGTTTTCATATAATAGTAAAAAGTTTTAAAACAATTAACATTGATTTCACAAACTTTCTATTCATAATATTACCACATTAAATCTTCTAACAATATATACTTATTTCTCTGAGATGTCGTTAACTTAGGTCTTTGAGCAAAGTTGAATCTAACTAATTAGGTCAATACTCACTTTGTAATTATATAATGACGTGTTTTGGAATGCATTTGAAAGTTCGTACGCTCATATTATTAAATTCCAAAATGACCCCTAATAAGAGTGATTGGTTCGGTGCTTTTATTGATGGCTTGAGGAAGAAAAGCATTGGATGAGTTACACGATGCATCACCACACGAGAACAACAAATAATGAAATTTGCTTCAATAGCGCACATCACATTTCGATTAAAGAAATTAAAAAGCAAAGACTTTGCTACAGTAAAAGTGAGTTTTGCTTTAAACTCATTTCATTGGACAAGGAAAAAGAATATTGGTTGATGATTTTTCCTTTCAAAAAGAGAGAAATTTTGTGAAAATGGTTTTATTTTTCAATATAGAGGCAAAAAAAAAGGAAAGTGAGAGCGGAGTCATCAAAAGTTGATTTCATTTGTGATAATGATATGATTTTTGTGTCCACATTGACAGAATAAAAAAAAATGTCAAAAAATCATTAAATAGGATTAGAAAAAATCTTGTGCATCTTTCTATACTTGAACAAAGGCTTTATACTTTTTCTTGCACAAAGGGGTTAATACTTCTGGTGCTAACACCAGATTTTTTTAATTACAAAAGAAAATAAAAATGGCAATGGAGTTGACCGTTAGTTTGGTCCATTATCTACCATGAGACAACAGCATAATCATTTGCTTTAAGATTTCCTTTCATCTAGTGACCATGGATCATCTTCTTTTCCATGTTTATATCAAACCATATCTCAATTTCATTATCTAGTCACTCCAGTTGCTCTTTAAACCGTAAAAATATGAATTTTCCATTGGAGGAATTCCAAATAAGAGTCTAAAGTACTTTCATTTTCTCAAATGAGAATCCGAAATAAACACTTTCAAATAAGAACTTGAAATGCTCTTATTTTTTCAAATAAGAGCTTAAAGTAAATATTATTTCAAATAAGGGCTTGAAGTGACCATATTAGTTTCAAAGAATGGCCTATGTTCAAGGGCAATTTTGTCTTTTCAATTTTTTCAATTTTTTTAAATTTTTCACTTTTCGGCTTTTTTTTTCTTGTCTTTTTCTTATTGCATCTTCTTCAACCTTGCGACTCTTTCTTCCCCCAAAGTTTTCCTTACCTGCAGACCCTCGGTTGAAGCAACAACTCCATCGCACAAAAACCATAACTCCGGCCACCGTTTAATATCAGATGGCCAAACTCTCTAGACCACCACTGACCACTGGACTACACCACCAACCACCGCTGGCCTATTGCCAGTCGTTTACTCCAACGATTATAAAAATCTATAAATAAATTAAAAAATCTCATCGAACTCATGCATTTAACAAAAACGATTTTAACAAGGCAAACAAAGATGCACTAAAATGCAATGAAGTGGACTAACTGGTGTGGCCTCAAACTGCTAGCTGTGTAGTGAGGGAAAGTAGCTGCGATGGAGGGGAAGAATAAAAGCCAAACCGAAATTGAAAAATATTTTCCACGAAGTCACATGAAAACCTAGCAAAAAAAACACAAAAGACAATCATGCTTCACTAATGTGTGAGCAATCAAACATTAAACAAACTTTTGTCAAGCTTGCCCGAGGGCTGGTGACCCTCACCTAGATTTGGAGACGGTCGCCACCCTCTCCTGCTTCTGGCGAGGGCCAACAGGCCCTTGCCTCTGGTCAACGAGTGTTATCAGCCCTCGCCCAAGCACTAGTGACCCTGCTAGCCATCACCACCACCCTAACAACAATTGGGCGGCGGCTCGGCCCGTGGTTTCCCCCTTTTTAAAAAAATTAACATTTTTCATTTTTAATCTAATTTAACTTAAATTTAAATTATGTTTAAATGAAAATATCCCTCATTAGTCCGAATATTTTGCCAGATGGCGAGGATATACCCTTATTTGAAACAATCATAACCACTTCAAGCTCTTATTTGAAACAAAATTCATTTCAGATCCTCATTTAAGAAAATGATGGAACTTCAAGCCATATTTCGAATTTTCCTATTTCCCATTTTTCAATGATTATATTTCCTCAATTTGTAAATTAAGAAATAATATCTTGGGTTTCGGCCGTTTCATTTGGAAAACAGAAATAAAGATATTTTTTATTTTGATTAAAAAGTAGAAGCAAAGTTATTACATGATGATGACTCAACAAATTTGTCATGAGGTGGATTGATTGGATATAAGATATTTTATCATATATCATCATTCTTTTGGAACTATAAATTCAAAGTGTGTTTCTATGATGAAAAATGAATAATTTAGAAAATATTTTCATAAATTTCATCTTTTGTATTTTTTAGAAATATTAGTCGACAGATGAAACAATATTGATTTTAATAATTGCATTGGTAATGAGAATATTTTGCATTCAGTTAATTTTTTGGTGATACAATATTTATTTTAGGAATATATTTTTAAATAGTTTATTTTTCTCAAAAAAAAAAAGCACCTTTAATAAACTCCTATGTTTTCTCTATATCATGAAAAGAAGTTAGTCGGTTACTCTCGTTTTTGTGCGTGGATATATTGTAACATGATGGAGCTACTTTCTTTGGCTCGTGAATCAAATAAGTCGCTTGCTAAAACCTCGATCTCAAATTCAGAGAAGGGAGTTGAATTTTTTTTTTTACTGTAGTTATAAGGTTATGGTTTAGAAAAAGGAATAACTTATAAAATATTTGCAAAAAAAATATGATTTTTTTGTATCGTTTAGAAAAATTAATCAATATATATATATATATATATATATTTCATTAAAAATAACAAATTTATGACTTAACAATTGCTCTGATAATAAAATTATTTTGCAGTTGCCTAATTTATCTGGCAATGCAATATGATTTTAAGGAAATAACAAATTTCATGAATCAAATAAATCGCGTGCAAAAACCTTAAGTATAAAATTTATGGAAGGAAGTTGACCCTTTCTTTCTTCTTTATTTTGTAGTATAGGTTATGGTCCCAAAAAAGAAGGGATTAGAATTAGAAGTTGTAAAACTTATCACAAAAGTACAAGAGAAAAACACATGCATACGTTCCTCGAAGAAGAAAAGAGCCGGGTTGCGAAGAACGCCGACGTCCTTATTTTTGCCGTACGAGGAGACCTTGAATGCACGGCGATTTTGGGTCGTGAGTTTATGCCCACTTGAGTTTTTTCATTTGTCAAGTTGGGTTTAAATCTAAGTATAAAAAGTACTCGAGCGTGTGAATACTTGTAACTCCAATTCTCCGATCATAACGAATTATTATTATTATTTTTTTGTCTAGGAACCGTCGTACAGCCAGCAGTCAGCGACGTAAACCCGAGATACTAGCTGATGGCCCACCTCCTAGGTACCCCACCTAAGTCGCGCAATGGGGGCGAGGAGTTTCGAACTCCTACCCTTCGGTAGAGGGGTCAAAGCGTGAATCAACTCGTCCACCTCAGGGTGGGTTTCATAATGAATTATTTGATACTAGCTTTCCCCATAAAAATAAGTATTAATACTCAAACCAAATCATATAAATTTTTGGTGTTCTCATTATTCCTCATTAATTTCTCTAATATTTCGTGTTGATGTAAATTGCACGATTTTCATAGTTTCAATGTTAATATATTACAACATGAACACTTTCGTCTTATGAGCTTATCAACTCTGAACACGACTTACATAAATTTGAATTAACCAAGTTACTTGCGTACACATGCTACTTCAATTTTATTGCAAAATCTATATGAGGAAAAACAAATGCAGAATTTCGATGATCATCTTCCTTTGACCATAGAATTCATTATGGTGTTCATGGAGAAGATACTTTCCCCTCGCGCCTCGTTATTGTGACCAGGAGTTCCACTTTGGAAGGCGAATGTAGGAGGCCTCGGCCGAGGAAGGTCAGATTCACCGCTCAGCATCAGAACTACGGATAACATGTTGGGTCGGTCCGTCGTGTGGTCCTAGACACAGAGAAGCCCTACCTGAATGCATCTCGTCGCTTCTGATAGTGGACAAGTATTAACTATATGTTCATCCCTTAGGTTTGGTCCTCTATCTTCGCTCCATAGTTGCCATGCCTGTAAGAATTGGAGAACATAGAGAGCGGAAATAGTTGAAAAGAACATAGAAGGTCACCTGAGACTGTATTCCTCGCACTTACATAGGAAAAAAGATTGAAATGCTGGCCACGGTAGTATAAGCTCGCGTTCTTTTTGCCGGTGATGATCTCAAGAAGCAACACTCCAAAGCTATAGACATCGGATTTCTCAGAAAAGATACCTTCCATGGTGTATTCAGGAGACATATATCCTCTGCAATTGATTATCATGTTAATCGATCGAGCTGTTGAGTTTCCTAATTGCGTTTAGAGTTTCATAATTGAATCTATAATTTCAGCAAGAAGGCTTGAAAACTAACAGTGTTCCTACGACTTTGTGAGTATTTAGCAAAGCTTGAGTGCCTTCGAAGATCCGCGCCAACCAACCCAAAGGAAATTTTTGGGTTCATTTTCTCATCCAACAGAATATTGCTTGCCTTGAGATCTCGATGGATAACTCGAAGGTAAGAATCGCGATGCAGATACAGAAGCCCACTCGCGATCCCTTGAATGATGCGGAAACGTGTATCCCAGTTGAGTTTTGCTTTCCTTTTTGAATCTAAGCAAGGAAGAAAAGGAAAAGAATTCGTGACCTTAAGTACTTCTAAGATGTCTATATCTTTCCATCAGCACAAGCATGATTTGAAAACTGTGAGACCTACCAAATAGAAAGGAATCTAAGCTTTTGTTTGACAAGTATTCGTATACTAAAATCTTTTCTTCTCCTTCGATGCAGAAACCCATGAGTCTGACCAGATTTCGATGCTGAAGTTTCGATATTAGAACGATCTCATTCTTAAACTCCTCCATGCCTTGGCCTGAGCTACTGGAAAGTCTTTTGACAGCTATCTCCTTTCCATCATTCAGCATTCCCTGTTTCCGAACTCAAAGACCTGTCAGACCTTGGATAATGTCATAAAATTTCCCTAAACGAACATTTTAGAGACAGCTTTTACCTTATAAACGGGTCCAAACCCTCCTTGGCCAAGTTTATTTGTTGCATCGAAGTTGTTAGTTGCAAGAAGTAAGCTACTAAAACTGAACAGTGTAAATTCGGATGCGTCATCTTGCTTCAGCTGATCTTTCCATGCATTTCCAGGAGACATTTCTCCTGTTTTATTAGTTATATATGGCCAGTCAAATGCCTTAGGAATTTTGGCAAAGTTTTTAGATTACATTTAATGTGAAATTAAGCATTGGACATGAGCTGCTCGTACCTCTTTTGCTGGCTCTCCACTTCCAGAGACCGAAAATAGCAGTTCCTACGAACATGATGCCAAGGATGGTACTTATGCTGATGATAAGTCTTGCTCCTGTCGACGTGCCTGACACGAGAAAAGAATTGTAAGACAAGTGATAAAGTTCAAATGAATCTCATAGTGAAACTTCTTATACCTGTATTGTCATGTGCGACCCGAATATATACATCTTGCCCAGCTGTTGAAAACTCCTGAAAATCGATGAGATCTTTAGCCCAGACCAAACAACCTATTGTGCTGACGAAAGAATAAGCCAAGCATGAACAATTATTCATGCACTGGCTTTGGCATCCTCCTACATCTCCAATGTTTGATAAATATTCCGCAGAATCGGGCACTTTCATCTGGTTCATGTGCACGAAGACATCTTTCTTCACCTGTGTTGAAGGCGTCCTGCTTGTGTTCTTCTGGCAGTTCAATTCTGCTTCTCTAATGCACCCTCTGGTCCAATTCCCTCTGTTCCATTCCTCTTTTGATTGCGGCATAAACCCTTTTACGCAACGGCAGATAGGAGAGTTTATTGAGTTGCAGACACCAAACGGACCACAAGTTCCATAAACTTCGCAACCGTTGCTTGGTGCTGCCCGAGATTTCAACCAACTATTGGATCCATAATCCCATATCATTACTGCTAGAATTCCTTCGGGTGAAATGGAGGCATAAGCAAGAAAAGAGTTGTTATCAGAATCACAAGAGAAATAAGTGGTTCCCTGCTGAGGATCTTGCTGGAGAACATACCCATTATGGTATGAGGTATCCATATCTGGTATGCCGATGAATGTCGATTTATCCCACGGTCCACTTCTCCAATAAGAGGTCCAGCCATTCCAAGTGAAAAGTTGCGGCGGGGTCTCCGACGTAATCCCAGTGGTGAAATTTCCTGACGATGGATCGTTGTCGTTTTTCCAGGAAAGTAAAACCCGTCTCTCTCCGGTTCTTGTGTTTAATCCTATCTTCATGTTTAGTAGAATTGTATCAGTTGGATCATCGAAGCTTGCCCATACTTCAGTAGAATTCTTGTCTTTTAGAACAAAGTTTCCACCATCTGAAAGCATTGCTGCTGTATAATTTGACTGGACAGAAACATTGGTGGACCAAACTATGTTCTGTTGTCCATCCACGAGCTTCAAATTCCCATCAGTGTCTATCATTAATTTCCCAGACCGATCTGCAGACGTGAGCGGCGAATCCCTATTGGCCACCCACACGATTCTAGAAGGCCTCAAGTTCTTGTACCATATGCCAACATACTGATTTTTCGACCCATTTGGCGTGAAGAACCCAAGCTCGAAGATTTGGCCTGAGGAGACGAGAGTTTGGTTCTGAAAGAGCGGCTCCGACAGAGTAATATTGTGAACGGCGCCACTAGCTATATCTCTCACCGGAAGTAGGAAGAAGAAGACCAAGAAAGAGAACCGAGCAGTCATGAGTCGCATGTTAAGAATGACTGAATGAGTCTCACGAGCTCGGCGGCTCTGGTTTATTCTGCACTTTCTGCGGATCAAGAACGGATATCAAGATTTTCTGCTGAGGTCAACTTCGTGGCTGAAGGGCGGCAACGTGTTGGCCGGGTCCGCCTCTGTGGGGCCCAGCTAACATTAATCGTAAGAAAAAGAAAAGTCAAAAAGTCAAAAAGTCAACATGAAGAAACGAAAGAGGGGTGCTCGCTCAGTGAGGAGGCGAAGAAGAAAAGAGAGAACAACGAGAAGAGCACGCCAAGGGGGCGACTTTGCTAATAGGGCAAATGCCATCGGAATGGGCTCCAATTCGTATTGTTCACGGAACCGAGGGCTACGATTTGATTGGTTGCATTCATTCAAAAACTTCTCCGAATTGTCTTTCATTTTTATCTTCAATTGCAATTAGAATTTCTTGTTGCACTTGTGTTAGTTGAAATGAATTATTAATATTGAACCTCTAGCATGTGACTAGAGAAGACACTTTATATGTTCTAATATGTTAAGTGATTAGTGGAAATTTTTGGGCAGTCTGTGAAATCTTGATGTTATTGCCTTTTATCTTTTTAATATTCCAACATCATGTCTACGTTTTTAAGGTTGTATTACTGCTGGTTCTTTGTAGGGTTAAAATCGATTTTGGTCAATATAGTTTTGGGGAAAATATTGATCTTGAATTGGATTAGTTCTCAATGAATTGTTGTTTGGTTCTGCCAACACTCCATGACTGTTGTTTTCACTAGAGCATATTTTCATTGAGTATTAAATGTGAAGATAATTCCTCGCCAATGTTCAGTTATTGACTATTAAATGGGGAGATTGTTCCTCGCCAATGGTCAATTTCAACTATTAATGTTCAAATTCGACTCAGACTCTCGGTCCACCTGCATCACCCTCCTCCACAAAATTCAGATTTGCTTATCTATTAACCTATACAATGGGCAAGATCGAAGTGTTGTCTAATCAATTATTTAAGGCCGGGCATCTATGTTAAAAGTTAGAACAATTTCGAGTGATTGTAATTGTAAGTCAACACAAATAGTCATTCCTTGTTACGTGCAATGTCATTCTTATAATGTCTAAAACGTAATTTGTCCCTAGACTTTCAATTGCTTGGATTTATATCAAAATCAAACCAAACTTGGAGATGAGTACATCTAACCCATTTAAATTGTCGAGTTACTTATGATCATAGAACATTAATAAATTATCGTAATCGCTCAAAAACTTATTTGATTGTGCTTGCAAGAGTCCTAACTCTATATTGATCAAAACTTATGTCCACCTAAATCAAGGTTTAGGCCACATTTATATATTTGCATATAACTTCTCGTTGATTAATCGATGAATTTCCAAATCTGATAGTAAGTACACAATCTCTTTCTTTTCAATCGAGCTTTGACCTAGAGCGTCCTAGACTGAACCAAATCGATTGAGCCAATTTTTCATGATTTAGGACTAGGCCATTGATCGAGCCTAGTATATCTAGCCTTGATTTGTTCGACGGGCTTGATCATTGCTCGGCTTAACAGTCAATTTACTCCAAACAAACTATGTGATTGCTTCTTGGCACTACGAGCTCGAGTCAATTGATGTGTACAACTCGTGAGGGAGGACAGTGGAAACTGCTTCTTTGACGGTGGGGCATCGACCAGGCCATGACATTGACAAGAGGAGCTCTTGCTCGAATCCGGGTCCATGATCGATGCGTGTACATGTGCTCGGGTCCCGCAATGATTTGCCGACCCGGAACCCCTTTGCTTTAGCATTCTCATCGATCTCCTTTGCTTCTCAGTTTAGCCAAGGGATTAGCGATCATCTCCCATGTCGATCACGCTGGCTTCAGATGGAAGAAGCTATGCTACAGTTGCAACGGACGAGGTTCAGTCAAGAGAAACACCTTTCGATGTGGCTAAACATTCGCAGCGATGGTACATTGAAATGAAGCAGTGATCGTTGTTTATCTGGAGTTTTAGCGAAATGCTTCACGAACAGTTGTGAACGGAATTGCTGATGACGATCTAAACAGAAGAAGTTTCATCAGAAACCACTTGTTACATGTTGGGCCTATCCACAGCGTGGCTTGGCATGCAGAGAAGGCCACGCGTGAACGCATCGAATCACCTCGAGCATCCTTAACCACCTCAACCATTATGTGACGATTGTTTTTTTTTTTTTTGTAAGGTAAGAATATTATGTGACGATTGTTATGTTCCATAATTGCCTTGCACGGTGTCGCCTTTGCCCTGGCCTAGGCAAGGGCCAGCCTTGCCAGTTGCAGGCGACGGTGAGCCTCACCTAGGCACAACCAGTTGTTGGTCACTGGCAAAAGGAAGAAGGAAAAGAAAAAAAGAAAAAAATTAGAAAATAAAAACATTGAACAAAATATTAAAATACTATTAAAAATTTTCCATGTCAATGCGAGTAATCCCATGTAGGCCAGCTGGCGTCGATGTCAATAATATTTAATCAAAATTAGCCGGAAGGACTGACTTGACACTATGCCAAAATGTTTAGGATTAAATTGATACCATTAAAATGTTTAAATTTAAATTAGTACTAATGTAATAGATTTATGACATTTTTGACACTTTTCCCCTCTATTTGCTGCTCACAATCTCTAGGAGCAATATTTTGAAGCTATAAACATCAAATTTCTTAGACAATATTCCACCTATGGCATATTTAGGAGACTTGTAGACGTTGCATAATTTTAACATTTCAAGTTTTCTTCCATAGAATGTCATAATCATAATAAAACTATAAGGCCTGAATTGAAAATTTGTGGTATGCATTTCAAAAGTTAGAAAATCCTTAGTTTGAAAGATAGAAAACTTACAGTGTCCTGTCAACTTTGTGTGTATTTGCAGAGACTTGGGTGCCTTCTAACATCTGCATCAGCCCAAAATAAGAAATTTCCAGCAATCATCTTTTCATTCAAGAGGATGTTGCTCACTTTTAAGTGTCGATGAATAATCCTACAATAGGAATCGCAATGGAGGCTCATCATGAGTCCTCTAACAACCCCCAGGATGATGTGCAATCGTATGTCCTGGCTCAATTCCGCCTTCTTTCTTGAATCAAAGCAAGGTATCTAACAGAAAGAAATTCTAGTTTGAGTGTTGGATCTTGTTTTCCCAGTAAGAAAATGGAAATAAATTCTTTAGAGAGGGGGAAACCTAAGAAAAAGAAAGGTGTCCAAGCTCTTGTTTGACAAGTATTCATGTACTAAGATTTTCTCCTCCCCCTCAGAGCAGCAACCTAGGAGTCTGACCAGATTTCGGCGATTTAGATGTCAGTAGGATCTCATTCAGGAGCTCTTCCACACCTCATGTTGAGCCGCTTGAAAGCCTTTTCATGGCCATCTCCTACCTATCCTTTAGCTATTTCCAAATTAAACGAATCATTAGAAATTCAACTTGGACAAATGACCTGTATGTCATGCATACTAAAGGCTTTACCTTATAAACAGGGCTGAAACCTCCTTGCTCGAGTCTATTGCTTGTGTTGAAGTTGTTCGTCCGCAAGTAATCAGAACTGGAAAGTGTTGACTCCAATGCATTATCTCTCCTCCAATGCTCTTTCCATGCATTTTGTGCTTCTTTTGATCCATGGGTCATGGCCCCTGAGTAAAGTAGTGCTGGGGTTTTGACCCATGAATATCTATTGTTGGCTCTAGCTAATATCTTTTTCTCATGACTGAGGGTTCTAACAGGTGAGAGATGTTGATTATAGTAGAATATTGCATGATGTACTTTATTAGATGTAGCTTTAATTTAAGAGTGAATCATGATAAACCTCTGTGTCCTAATTTCTCCTTCTCGCATTTACTCCCTATTTCATTGCGTTTGTGCATTTAATCCTAATGGCATATGTTTCCCATCACTTAATGCATCCACAAAAGGGATAAGTGCATTAGAAGTCATGAAACTTGTCACGAAAATTAAGTTCTAAAACTTCTCACAAAATAGTAATTGAGTCCTAAAACTTTCAAAAAGTACAATTGAGTCCTAAAACTTGTTACGAAAGTACAATTGAGTTATAAAATTTTCAAAAAGTATAATCAATAAAAATACTTGATTGAATTAATTTGATAAGTTTGAGAACTTGATTGCACTTTTCAAACATTTTAGAACTAGATTACAGTTTGAGAACTTGATTGCACTTTTCAAACATTTAGAACTAGATTACACTTTCATGATAAGTTTTAGAATTTTCAGTGCATTTATCCCTATCCAAAATAGGAAGATGAGGAAAAAACAACGTAAAATCACTGAAATGACTGTCTGACGGTAGTCCAAAAAGCCTAAGGCAGTCTCTCCTTTTCAATGAAGGCTAGAAATCTCTGCCATACGTGCATTTCAAATTAATTGGAAATAGTGCTTTATATGCTCTTCTTTCACGAAAGGTTTGGACACTATTTGACTTCAGACCATGCAATTGTCACTGATTCATGCTAGTTACCTACAAAAATTTATTGCTGAAACTTGCCCTAGTGGTCACCCTTCCCACATGGAAAGGGAGAGATGAGGGTTCGAATTCTCATCTTCTCAAGAGATTGGGATTGAATGTTTAGCTTCAGATGTAGGTTTTAACTCCCACGCTCTATAAAGAGGTGGGACAAATGTCTAAGAGTAAGTTGACAGATTAGAGTAGGACAGAAAAAAAGTACAAAAAATTATTTTACTTATGCCTAGTTTTAGAGATGCTTTTGACATTTGAAGTTGCATTGTATGTTTAATATAGGAGGAATCATTCATAAGTTATCACCTAATGATAAATAAGTGAATTTTGCGATGTGATTAGACTATGAGAATATGGATCTTCCATTTTTCAGTGATTAGTGTTTTTGTGATTTGTAAATTACAAAGTAATATCCTTTTTGGGTTTTGGTCATTTCATTTGGAAAGCAAAACAGTGCTATTACGTGATGGTAATTCGGCAAATTTGCCATGATGTAGAGTAACGGGATATAAGATATTTTTTATCATATGTTTCCATTCTTTGAGGACTATAAACTCAAAGCACATTCGTATGATGAAAAATTGAATAATTTATAAAATATTTTCCATAAATCTAATCTTTTGTATTGTTTGGAAAAATTCATTGACAGATATGTTTTGATTAATGGCAATGTATTTCTAATTTAACAATTAATGAAAATATCTTGCATTCATATAATTTTTCAAAGATATAATACTTGTTTTAGGAAAATATTGTTCAAATCCTTTATTTTCTGCAAAATAAATTCACTTTTAACACACTTCTATCTTTTCTCTATTTTGTGAAAAACAATTTAGTTGGTTTTAGTCACGTTTTTTGTGTGAATATGTCGTTAACGTAATGGAAATACTTTCTTTGCCACATTTTTTATTGTAGCTAAAAGGTTATGGCTCCGTGGAGTTTGTTCATGTGGATTGAGGCCGGTCTTCAATGAGATCAAAGTAATACTCCAGTCGGAAGCTGGGTCTTTAATTTGGAATATTAAGAACCAATTTGATTCGATCCAATTCCGAGGTTGAACTAAGAATCGGTCACTCTTTTTCATTACTTTTTGCCTCATAACTTTTTTTCCCACCACTTGGAACCTCATCGAAATATTATTTAATTCATGTTTTACTAATTTTTTTGATGAAATAATAAAATAAAAAATATATTTAGTCGGTCTAGTCTGGTTCCTCATTGGAATCGGGAATAAGACTACTTAGACTGGAATCAGGAACTGGATTGATACTTTAAAAAATTGGATCAAACCGACCAGTCTAGTCTGGTCCAGGCGATTTTTGGTTCGAACGGTCTGTTTTGCACACCACTAATTAGAGCATCACACTAGTTAGAAGTGTGGAAGCTAAAATGTAATGTGCTAAAGAGTGTTGCATATGGACCGACATTGCCATGCTACATCGCGAACATGGTTTCTAATATTATCCAACTCAACAATATGTAGATTAATTCGAAGTCGATTTTGCTCACCTTGAAATCTCTATGCATGAATCTAAGGGAAAGAATCCCATTTGAGACATGAGTCCCTTTGGGGAGCAGTAATCTCTTGGATGTTTTTCTTCCAGCACAAAAGTTTTGCAAGATTTGGATAGCAAGAGGCAGCGTTCCTCTCAGTCAAACAACGCTTGGCAACCAAAGTCAAATTTAGATTATGACATGGCTTAGAAGGCCTAGAGCTGATACTGATTTGCCGAAAACCTTGCACTCCAGCCAAGAGTTCATTTGTAATGTTTGTCAAACTTAGACTACAAAATAGCTGAAAGTCTTGGAGGTAAAATCCTTTTAACGGGAAACATCCTTTTCGAAAGGTTACAACCTTCAACATGCTCAACCTAGAAACTAACACAATCAGTCACTGTTCAAATATAACGTAGGCTTAATCTAGAAGCTCCTTAGTCTTCTATCGCTCAAAAGATAACGAAGCATTTTTCAGTGCAATTTTCCTAATGGTGGTCATCAAGTCCATGTCACAAGGAAATATAAGTCAAACGATTCCTAGAGGCTCACTTGAACAGTTAAATCATGTCTTGAGCTTGAATTACTTACGGACATCAGTCGGCTTGTTAAAGACAAAGGAAATCTTGGAAATATGCAAGTTTGGACCAATCAAGAAGTGCGTTCTTTAAATCTCGTACGGTGGAAGACGTCTTCAGCAAGAGGCAAAATATTGGACGCTATAAGACAAAAGATGCGCTGACATATTCTACAATTTATATATATTATTTTGTGGGGGTAAAAATGTATATGTCACGAGAGGACAAGAGCAAAGATTGTTTTTGTTTTTTTTCTTTTGAGATAATGCCACGAAAAATTTTAAATTTTATCACGTGTGACATATTTACTCTAAACTTTTTTTATGACACAAAAAACCTCAAACTTCACCCTGTGTGACACATTTATTCCAACTTTTTCCCAGTGTAACATATTTACCCTAAACTTTTTTTTGTGCAATCAAAAACCCTAAATTATGCCACTTGTGACAATTTCACCCTGAACTATATTACTTATGACAAATTTACCCCAAAGTTTTTTGGGCTGAAAGACATTTTCGTCATTTTCTATTTATTTATTTTTATTGAATGGAGGAAGCCGGTGAGGCCATCCTTGCCGGCGTCAGAGTCGGGCGAGGGCCGCGTAGGCCTGGGTGGATCTAGAAGTCTGAGGGGCTCCAGTAATCTGTAGATGGACCTTAAGTGCAGTAAGTAGGTTGGGATCTGCAAGAGCAATGTTGAAATTTGGTAAAAGTGTAACAAAAAGGCCTAGGTGACCCTTGCCGACATCGAGCGATGGCCGTGCAGGCCTAGGCAACCCTCGCTGGACTTAGGCGAAGGTCGCCTTCACTAGATTTGGTGAGGGCGACCCGGGCAAGGGCGAGGGCCGCCCAAGCCAGATCCAATGAGGGCAACCCTTTGTCGGATCTGGTCGACCAGGCTTGGGCTGCCCTCACCCAACTCTGATGCCGACAAGGGTGGTCTAGTCGGCTTCCCTCGGTCGAGAGAAAAGGACGAAAATACCCCTCAATCAAAAAATTTGAGGTAAATTTATTATAAGTGGCATGGTTTGAGAGTTTTGAAAACACAAAAAAAAGTTTAGGGTAAAATTGTCACAAGTGGCATAATTTGAAGTTTTTTGTGTCACCAAAAAAATTAGAATAAATATGTTACACGAGATAAAGTTTAAGATTTTTTGTGAAATTATCATTTTTCTTTTTATCTCTTGCAGAAGCCGTATTTGGACTCTTCTTAAAGTGGCGTACGAAAGGAGTATTTTGCCGCATGTATCTTGTCGAACAGTAAAAATTGTTTTTCTTTAAGCCGCACAAGAGAAAAGCACATGCATACGTTCCTCGAAGAAGAAAAGAGCCGGGTTGCGAAGTACGCCGACGTCCTTATTTTTGCCGTACAAGGAGACCTTGAATGCACCGCCATTTTGGGTCGTGAGTTTACGCCCAAGTGAGTCCCACTTGAGTTTATTTATTTGTAAACTTTGATTTAAATTTAAGTATAAGAAATACTCGAACGTGTGAATATTTGTAACTCAAAATTTTCAATCATAGTAAATTATTTTGATAATCACTCTTTTTCATAGACATAAGTATCAATATTCGGAGCAAATCATATAAATTTCCAGTGTTTTTATTATTCCTCATTAATTTCTCTAGTATTTTGTGTTGATGTAAATTGCACGATTTTGATAGTTTCGATGTTAATATATTACAACATAAACACTTTCATCTTATGAGCTTATCAACTCTGAACACGATTTACATATATTTGAATTAACCAAGTTACTAGCGTACACAAGCTACTGCAATTTTATTGCAAAATCTATATGAGGAAAAACAAATGCAGAATTTCGATGATCATCTTCCTTCGACCATAGAATTCGTTATGGTGTTCATGGAGAAGATACTTTCCCCTCGCGCCTCGTTATCGTGACCGGGAGTTCCACTTTGGAAGGTGAATGTAGGAGGCCTTGGTCGAGGAAGATCGGATTCACCGCTCAGCATCAGAACTACGGATAACATGTTGGGTCGGTCCGTCGTGTGGTCCTGGACACAGAGAAGCCCTACTTGAATGCATCTCATTGCTTCTGATGGCGGACAAGTATTAACTATATCTTCATCCCTTAGGTCTGGTCCTCTATCTTCACTCCATAGTTGCCATGCCTGCAAGAACTAGAGAACATAGAGAACGGAAATAGCTGAAAAGAACATAGAAGGTCACTTGAGACTGTATTCCTCGCACTTACATAGGAAAGAAGATTGAAATGCTGGCCACAATAGTATAAGCTCGTGTTCTTTTTGCCAATGATGATCTCAAGAAGCAACACCCCAAAGCTATAGATATCGGATTTCTCAGAAAAGATACCTCCCATGGCGTATTCCGGAGACATATATCCTCTGCAATTGATTATCATGTTAATCGATGGAGTTGTGGAGTTTCCTAATTGAATTTATAATTTCAGTAAGAAGGCTTGAAAACTAACAGTGTTCCTACGACTTTGTGAGTATTTAGCAAAGCTTGAGTGCCTTCGAAGATCCGCGCCAGCCCAAAATCCGAAATTTTTGGGTTCATTTTCTCATCCAAGAGAATATTGCTTGCCTTCAGATCTCGATGGATAACTCGAAGGTAAGAATCGCGATGCAGATACAGAAGCCCACTCGCAATCCCTTGAATGATGCGGAAACGTGTATCCCAGTTGAGTTCTGCTTTCCTTTTTGAATCTAAGCAAGGAAGAAAAGGAAAAGAATTCTTGACCTTAAGTACTTCTAAGATGTCTATATTTTTCCATCAGCACAAGCATGATTTGAAAATAGTGAGACCTACCAAATAGAAAGGAATCTAAGCTTTTGTTTGACAAGTATTCGTATACTAAAATCTTTTCTTCTCCTTCGATGCAGAAACCCATGAGTCTGACCAGATTTCGATGCTGAAGTTTCGATATTAGAACGATCTCATTCTTAAACTCCTCCATGCCTTGGCCTGAGCTACTGGAAAGTCTTTTGACAGCTATCTCCTTTCCATCATTCAGCATTCCCTGTTTCCGAACTCAAAGACCTGTCAGACCTTGGATAATGTCATAAAATTTCGCTAAACGAACATTTTACAGACAGCTTTTACCTTATAAACGGGTCCAAACCCTCCTTGGCCAAGTTTATTTGTTGCATCAAAGTTGTTAGTTGCAAGAAGTAAGCTACTAAAACTGAACAGCGTAAATTCGGATGCCTCATCTTGCTTCAGCTGATCTTTCCATGCATTTCCAGGAGACATTTCTCCTGTTTTATTAGTTATATCTGGCCAGTCAAGTGCCTTAGGAATTTTGGCAAAGTTTTTAGATTACATTTAATGTGAAATTAAGCATTGGACATGAGCTACTCGTACCTCTTTTGCTGGCTCTCCACTTCCAGAGACTGAAAATAGCAGTTCCTACGAACATGATGCCAAGGATGGTACTTATGCTGATGATAAGTCTTGCTCCTGTCGACATGCCTGACACGAGAAAAGAATTGTAAGACAAGCGATAAAGTTCAAATGAATCTCATAGTGAAACTTCTTATACCTGTATTGTCATGTGCGACCCGAATATATACATCTTGCCCAGCTGTTGAAAACTCCTGAAAATCGATGAGATCTTTAGCCCAGACCAAACAACCTATTGTGCTGATGTAAGAATAAGCCAAGCAAGAACAATTATTCATGCACTGGCTTTGGCATCCTCCTACATCTCCAATGTGTAATAAATATTCCGCAGAATTGGGCACTTTCATCTGGTTCATGTGCACGAAGACATCTTTCTTCACCTGTGTTGAAGGCGTCCTGCTTGTGTTCTTCTGGCAGTTCAATTCTGCTTCTCTAATGCACCCTCTGGTCCAATTCCCTCTGTTCCATTCCTCTTTCGATCGTGGCATAAACCCTTTTACGCAACGGCAGATAGGAGAGTTTATTGAGTTGCAGACACCAAACGGACCACAAGTTCCATAAACTTCACAACCGTTGCTTGGTGCTGCCTGAGATTTCAACCAACTATTGGATCCATAATCCCATATCATTACTGCTAGAATTCCTTCGGATGAAATGGAGGCATAAGCAAGAAAAGAGTTGTTATCAGAATCACAAGAGAAATAAGTGGTTCCCTGCTGAGGATATTGCTGGAGAGCATACCCGCTATGGTATGAGGAATCCATTTCTGGTATCCCGATGAATGTCGATTTATCCCACGGTCCACTTCTCCAATAAGAGGTCCAGCCATTCCAAGTGAAAAGTTGCGGCGGGGTCTCCGACGTAATCCCAGTGGTGAAATTTCCTGACGATGGATCGTTGTCGTTTTTCCAGGAAAGTAAAACCCGTCTCTCTCCAGTTCTCGTGTTTAGTCCTATCTTCATGTTTGGTAGAATTGTATCAGTTGGATCATCGAAGCTTGCCCATACTTCAGTAGAATTCTTGTCTTTTAGAACAAAGTTTCCACCATCTGAAAGCATTGCTGCTGTATAATTTGACTGGACAGAAACATTGGTGGACCAAACTATGTTCTGTTGTCCATCCACGAGCTTCAAATTCCCATCACTGCCTATCGTTAATTTCGAGGACCGATCTGCAGACGTGAGCGGCGAATCCCTATTGGCCACCCACACGATTCTAGAAGGCCTCAAGTTCTTGTACCATATGCCAACATACTGATTTTCCGACCCATTCGGCGTGAAGAACCCAAGCTCGAAGATTTGGCCTGAGGAGACGAGAGTTTGGTTCTGAAAGAGCGGCTCCGACAGAGTAATATTGTGAACGGCGCCACTAGCTATATCTCTCACCGGAAGTAGGAAGAAGAAGACCAAGAAAGAGCACCAAGGAGTCATGAGTCGCATATTAAGAATGACTGAATGAGCCTCACGAGCTCAACGGCTCTGTTTTATTATGCACTTTCTGCGGCTCAAGAGCAGATGATCAAGATTTTCTGCTGAGGTCAACTTCGTGGCTCAAGGGCGGCCACCGCTGGCTGGGTCCGCCCCAGCTAACATCAATTGTAAGAAAAAGAAGAGTCAAAAAGTCAAAATGAAGAAACGAAAGTGGGGCTGCTAGCTCATTGAGGATAAGAAGAAGAAGAGAGAAAACAACGAGAAGAGCACGCCAAGGAGGGCGACTTTGCTAATAGGCCAAATGCTTTCGGAATGGGCCCAAATGTCGGTGTTTGTTCACCGCACCGAGGGTTACGGGTTGACCGGTTTCATTCATGCAGAACCTTCTCCGAATTGTCTCTCTTTTCTTTTTTTCAATTGCGGTTAGGTTTTCTTGTTTGATGAATTATTAGTATTGAGCCTCTAGTATGTAACTAAATAAAACACTTTATATGTCCTACTATGCTAAGTGATTAGCGGAAATTTTCAAGCAGTCCATGAAATCTTGATGTTATTGACTGTCTTTTTAATATTCCAACATCATGTCTACTTTTTTAAGGTTGTATTACTGCTGGTTATTTCTAGGGTTAAAGTCAATTTTGGTCAATTTAGTTTTGGGGAAAATATTGATCTTGAATTGGATTAGTTCTCGATGAATTGTTCCTTAGTTCTACCGACGCCCCATGACTACTGTTTTCACTGGAGCATATTTTCATTGACTATTAAATGTGGGGATAATTCCTCGCCAATGTCCAATTTCATTGACTATTAAATGTGGAGATTGTTCCTCACCAATGTTCAAATTCGACTCAGACTCTCGGTTTACACCTACATCACCCTCCCCCACAAAATTCAAATTATCTTATCTATTAACCCATACAACGGGTGAGATTGAAGTGTTGTGTAATCAACTATTTAAGGCCAAGCAGCTATGTTAGAAGTTAGAACAATTTTGAGTAACTATAATTGTAAGTCAACACAAATAGTCGTTTCATGTTACGTGCAATGTCATTCTTATAATGTCTAAAAGGTAATGCATCCCTAGACTTTCAATTGCTTGGATTTATATCAAAATCAAACCAAACTTGGAGATGAGTATATCTAAGCCATTTAAATTGTCAAATTATCTACGATCATAGAACCTTAATAAATTATTGTAATTGCTCAAAAACTTATTTGATTGTGCTTGCAGGAGTCCTAACTCTATATTGATCAAAACTTATGTCCACCTAAATCAATGTTTAGGCCACATTTATATATTTGCCTATAACTTCACCTTGATTAATCAATGAATTTTGAAATTTGATAGTAAGTACACAATCTCTTTCTTTTTAATCAAGCTTCAACCCGGAGCGTCCTAGATCGAACCAAATCGATTGAGCCAATTTTTTCACGATTTAGGACTAGCCCATTGATTGAGCCTAGTATATCTAGCCTTGATTTGTTTGACGAGCTGGATCATTGCTCGACTTAACAGTTAATTTACTCCAAACAAACTATGTGGTGCTTCTCGACACTGCGATCTCGAGTCAATTGATGAGTACAACTCGTGAGTGAGAACAGTGGAAACTGCATCTTTAACGGTGGGGCGTCGACCGGGCCATGACACCGGAGCTCTTGCTTGAATCCGAGTCCATGATCGATGCGTGTACTTTTGCTCGGGTCCCCGCAATGATTTGCCAACCCGGAGATCTCCTTTGCTTCTCAGTTTAGCCAAGGGATTAGCGATCGTCTCCCATGTCGATCACGATGGCTTCAGATCTGGAAGAAGCTATGCTACAGCTGAGAAGGATGAGGTTCAGTCGAGAGGAACACCTTTCGACGTGGCTAAACATTCGCAACGATGGTACATTGAAATGACGCAGTGATTGTTGTTTGTCTGGCATTTTAGCGAAATGCTCCAAGAAAAGTTGTGAATGCAGTTGCTGATGACGATCTAAATAGAAGAAGTTGATCGGAAACCACTTGTTACATGTTGGGCTATCCACAGCGTGGCCCGGCACATAGAGAAGGCCGCACGTGAATGCGTCGAATCACCTTTGATGGCGAAAACGCATCCTTAATGTGACGATTGTTATGTTCCACAATTGCCTAGCCCAGCATCGCCTTCGCCCTGGCGTAGTCGAGGGTTGACCTCGCCTGTGGCTAGGCCTTGCCTGTGGCAGGTGACGGTGAGCCTCGCCTAGGCTAAGCCAGCCTACGCACAGCCAGTGGCTGGTCACCAGCAAAAGGAAGAAGGAAAAAAAAGAAAAAAATCGAAAATAAAAATATCTAACAAAATATTAAAAAATTATTAAAAAATTTCCATGAGGGGAATACCATTATGTCAGATGGCGTCTACATTGGTAATATCTAATCAAATTGGCTAAAATGATTGAATTGACACTATGCCAATATTTTTAGCATTAAATTGATACCATTAAAAGGTTTAATACTAAATTAGCACCCATGCAATAAGTTCAGGGCATCTTTGACACGTTTCCCCTTTGTTTGCTAGGACAATCTCTACGAGTAGTATTCTGAAGCTATACACATTAGATTTCTCATATAATATTCCACCCATGGCATATTCAAGAGACTTATAGACGTTGCATAATTTTAACATTTCAAGTTTTCTTCCATAGAATGTCATAATCATAATAAAGTATAAGGCCTAAAACGAAGATTTGTGGGATGCATTTCAAAAGTTAGAAAATCCTTAGTTTGAAAGATGGAAAACTTAAGTGCCCTATCAACTTTGTGTGTGTTTATAAAGGCTCGGGTGTCTTCTAACATCTACGCCAGCACAAAATAAAAAAATTCCAGCAATCATCTTTTTGTTCAAGAGGATGTTGCTCGCTTTTAAGTGTTGATGAATAGTCCTAAAACAAGAATCGCAATGGAGGCTCATCATAAGTCCTCTAGCAACCCCAAGGATGATGTGCAAACGTATGTCCCAGCTCAATTCTGCCTTCTTTCTTGAATCAAATCAAGTTATTGTTGTAAAAAGTGATGAGAAAATTTGTTTGAAGCATGCAAGAGCACCCTTAAGGATATTCCGTTCCATGGAGTATAAGACTCAGTGCGATAGGCTCTAGTGACTATCATCCTAAGATACAATAGACCATCTCCTATATTCCATATTGAACATAAAAGGAACAAAACATTGTTGTGTATAATCCAGCAAAGAAAAGAAAAATGAAAGATTTTTTTGAAAAGAAAAATATTCTCTTCTTGATTCAGAGTATCTCTAGATTGTCTTTCTAGTTTTATTTTCATTTTTAGATAAAATTGAGTTGTTAAAGAGCTGTTAAAAAAACCACTATAGAGCCATTATAGAATAATGGAGGATTTATTTGATAAATAATTTAGATGTTACAAAGTGATTGAAAAAACCGTTACATGACTGTTAAAAAGCTGTTATATAACCGTTAAAATAATGATGACCTTCAATGTGGTCATAACTTTTGGAAAAGTTATCAATGTAAATATTTCAAAAATTATTGAAATATCCAACAATCCCCCCATATTTTAGAAGATTTTTGAAAATAAAATAAATAAAATAATGATGGATTATTAGAGTGCAAGGCATCGGAACTGGTGCTTGTTAAGCTATGAACCAGCCCTTAAAAGAATCAAATATAATTCACGAAATCATTGATGAATTTTAAAACTTCTATGAACCAAAAAATTTCTTTTGTGAATTATAATTTTCACCAATCATATTGCATTCTCACAATTTTGTTGTTCAACATGGTTTTATGCTAATAGGCCATGCACTTGCTTGGTTTATTCATAAGTGCTCTAGAGATTATAGCCAATAATCTCATAGAAGTGGCCCCACTCCATACTTATATTGGTGATTCCATCAACTGTATTTTGTAGCTTAAGACACCACAAATAATGGCTATGGAACTCATTGAGAGCTTAGCTCAACCTCTCTTTTTTTTGCAGTTTTGCACTATTCTCACCTTAAATGAGGGATAATAATTTTTAATATTGCATTACTAAAACAATAAGTGACTTGTTATTACCCCTATGAACCTAATTCATTTGATCACCAATCACATAGGGGGGGTTACCATCACTCTTGTTTTTCCTCAATTGGTTTTACTCACATTCCCCTTGATGTATCATAAATTAATTTTCTTCCGACAAGTTTAGTAAGAAGATCGGCCAAATTCACTTTTAACTTTACATAATCGATGGAGATAATTCCATTTTTAAGCAACTACTTTATCACATCGTGTCTCAATCAAATGTGTTTATTTTTACCATTAAAAGATTTAGTCTTTGCAATGGCTATTGCTGCTTGGCAATCACAGTGCATAGACATAGAATGTGTTGGTTTCATTCCCAAAGGAATATTCACTAAGAAATTCCTTAACCACTTAGCCTCATTGCCAGCCAACTCTAGGGCCACAAATTATGACTATATGGTGGATTTAGCAAATTTGGTTTGTTTGGCTGATTTCCAAGTTATAGTACCTCCAATAAGGGTGAACACTTATCCACTCATGGATTTTGTCTCCTTAGAATTTGAAATCCAATTGGCATCACTATATCATTCTAATATAGTAGGAAATCCACTATATGAAATATCATAATTTATGGTTCCTCTCAAGTATTTCATCACTTTGCTCAGGGCAATCCATGATCATTATTGAGATTTTGTGTATATCTGCTTAGTCTACATGCATCATAAGCTATATCGGGTTGAGTATAATTCATCAAATGCATCAGACTCTCAATAATCTAAGCAGACTCAGACTAAGCCACAACATCTCCCTTCTTTTTCAATAATTGGATATTAGAATCATAAGGAGTACTAACAGGATTGACATTAAAGTGACCATATTTTTTAAGTAGCCTCTCCATATAATGCTCTTGAGTAAGCGTTAGGCCACGGTCACTTCTTACAATTCTAACACCCAAAATAGCATTAGCTTCTCCCATGTCCTTTATGTCGAATTTAGAAGTCAAGAAACATTTTGTTTCATTCACAACCTCAATACATGTACCAAAAATGAGCATGTCATCAAAATATAAGCTAATAATTATAAATTTGCCATCAACAATTTTTGTATATACACATATATCTACTCCAATAGAGGAAAATCCATTATTAAGTAGAACCTCATCGAATTTTCCATGCCATTACTTTGGGGCTTGCTTTAAGCCGTATAATGGTTTAACAAATTTGCAAACTTTATTTTCTTGGCCAGAAAAAAATACAGTCCTCAGGTTGCTCCATGTAAAGTTTTTATTCTATATCACCATTTAAAAACACCATTTTAACTTCCATTTGATGAACAACAAGTTTGTAAAAAGAAGCTAAAGCAATTAAAACACAAATAAATGAAATTCTAGTAACTAGAGCAAAAGTGTCAAACTAATCGATATTTTGTTTTTGAGTAAAACCTTTTGTAACCAATCTTGCTTTATATTTATCAATACCATTAGGATTATATTTCCTTTTAAAAATCCATTTTACAACCAATTGGTTTGGCACCAGTGGTAAATGAACCAATTTCCAAGTTTGATTTTGTGAAATAGAATCAATTTCAATTTTTATGGCTTCTTTCCAAAAACTACTTCTTTAGAAGATATTGCTTCAGAATAAGTCAAAGGATTATTATCAATAAGATAATTATAAAAATCATTCCCAAAAGAGTTTTATTTCCTTATTCTTTTACTCCTTCTCAATTCATCATTTTAATTTTCAAAAACATTTTTATGAAGAGGCGCTAGAGAAATAGTATCAATATTTTATGGAAAAGGATGCTCAAAAAATGTTGCATTCTTTGTCTCAACTATAGTATTATTATCAAGCATGTCACTTTTTAAGGCAATAATCTATATGTAGCACTATTTTTGGCATAACCAATAAACATGCGGTCATATGTCTTAGAGCCTATTTTCCTTTTCTTAGAATTAGGAAGCATAACCTTAGCAAGACACCCCCACACTCTCAAATATTTTAAATTAGGACAATAACCTTTCCATAATTCTTAAGGTGTTTTACCCTCTCTTTTTTATGAGATATTCTATTTTGGATATGACAAGTAGACAATATAGCTTCACCCCATAAATTATTAGGAGCTTTGGAACTAACAAGCATGGAATTCATCATTTCTTTCAAAGTCCTATTTTTTCTTTCAACTACTCCATTTGATTCGGGGGAATAAGGAGGTGTAGTTTCATGAATTATTCCTTCCTTTTCACAAAATTCGTTAAGCAAGACATATTCTCCACCTCTATCTGATCTAATTCTTTTTATCCTTCTATTTAATTGGTCTTCTACCTCTGCCTTATCCAAAAGAAACATATCAAAAGCTTCATCTTTATGCCTAAGCAAACAAACTTTAGTAAATCTAGAATAATCATGTAATATTGTTTAGCTCCTCTAGTCATATTGTTTTTGTGAACTAAACTCAACAAATAAGATTATTCTAGATTTACTAAACTATGAAAGTCACGTAATATTATTTACCACCTCTAGTCATAGTTTGTTTTAAATCTCCTAGATTAATATGAACTAAACTCAACAAATCACAATACTTTTTTGTTAATTTTGTTTCTGCACATGTTATACATTTATTAAAACATGTGTTTTTAATTCTAGAAATTAAACCTTATTTTTGAATTTTCTTGATATAAGAAATACTAACATGACTTAATCTACCATGCCATAAATCAAGAGATTTAACCAAATAAGCAAAAGAGATAGTATTTCATTGATAACATTGGAAACGTTAAGAACAAAAAGTCCCTAAAAACAATAACCCTTTCCCATAAATACGTTATTTTTGGTCATTACAATCTTGTCAGATTTGAGTGACACCTCCACCCCAACCTTCCCCAAAAGAGCTATTGAAACCTAGTTTGCCTTTGTGTTAGGGACATGCAGTACATCATTCAAGGCCAAAGTCTTGCCAGATGTGAGCTTGAGCTTGAGCTGTTCTTGAATTGCCAAGAAAACAATTTTTTTTGCACAAATATGCCTAGTAGCACTTGAGTGTACCATCAACTCTTTCATGTTGGTCACAATGTTGACTTTCAACCAAGTTGGCTTTTGGTTTATTTGGATTGCCATTTACATTTTTCTCTTTATGCAATATGCTGCATGATGACCTGGTTTCCCACAAACAAAGTAAGAGCTTTTCTTTTTGAATGTGGGGTGAGCAACTTTGGGTTTGTAATCAGGTTTTTTGTTATTTTACCTATTTTGGTGCAGTTGAGGTTTGTATTGCACCAAATTTGCACTAGTAGCAATTTCATTAGCTTTGGCAACTTTGATTTCCTTGTGAGTTGTGTCCTTAATGAAAATATGCACAACCAAATCAGCTAGTGACAATTTCTTGTCTTTGTGCTTGAGTTGTTGCTTGTAGTCATTCCAAGATTGAGGTAGCTTTTCAATCAGCAATCCCGCAATAAATTCTTCTTGCAAATTGATATTTTTCACCTTCAAGTCTTCTACCAACTTGTGATATTCATTGATTTGTGTCTTGATCTCCTCATCCTTGGACATTTCCCATCGATAATAATTTCCATTCACAAATTTTTGTCTACCCACATATTTAGCAGTGTAATTTACAGTCATGGAGTCCCATATTTGTTTTGCTTCCTTGTATGGATAGTAGACATTGAACAATTCATTAGAAAGCGTGCTAATAATTGTGTGCCTCCATACCTCATTAGCATGTATCCAGCATATCATCAATTGGTTCGACCTCCATAAGTGCGAAAGCCACGCCATGCACATCTAAAATAGAATGAGCTCTTTCTTGCCACCTTTTGAAATTGTTGCCATTAAAAACTTCAATCTTTGATATGTCAGGGAATGGTTTGACATAGGACATATGTGGTAGTGTTAGAGCCGGCTTTGGCGGCGGCAACAACGACAGCAACGGCATCAACTTGGTTTTCCATGGGGATTATCCTTAAGATTGTTGTAAAAAGTGATGAGAAAAATTGTCTAACACATGCAAGAGCACTGTCCTTAAGGATATTCCGCCTCTCAAAGTACAAAACTTGGTGTGATAGGTTCTAGCGACTATCCTTCCAAGATACAATAGACGTCTCATATATTCCACAATGAATATAGAAGAAACAAAACAATATTGTAATCCAGCAAAGAAAAGGAAAAGGAAAGATTTTTTGAAAAGAAAAATATTCTCTTCTTGATTTAGAGTATCTCTAGATTGTCTTTTTAGTTATATTTTTTTATTCAAATAAAATTGAGCTATTACAAAAAAATCGTTATATAACCATTGTAGAATAATGGAAGATTTATTTGATAAAATAAATGAGATGTTACAAAGTGATTGAAAAAAAAGCCATTATATAATCGTTAAAATAATGACGACCTTCAATGTGGTCATTGTAAGAAAATCAAACCGAATATTCTTCTGATGCTTGATGAACAAAAATTCAAGCACAATTAGAGTTTTATGTGGAAACAGGATCGAAAAATAAATCTAACCTCCAGCCATTGTTTGAGTTTGTGTTCATCAGAAATGTACAGGAACTTTACGGCGATCTGACCGCAATTAGGGCGCACTTTACTAACCAAATTCCCTCGGGTACCGATGGTGTATTCCAAATGAGAGGGTTTGTGTTAGATTTTGTGTTCTCCCTTCAAAATTGAACGTTCATCCTTATAAACCATCTCCTATTAAAACGGTTACTAAATAGGCAATTGTCACAAAAAAGTACGAAGCGTGGAAAAAACCGCATGTGAAATAACCATTCGTCAAAAGTAAAAATATTAGTCAATATTAATGTAAGTTTTATTTAAAACTATACCCAAAAAATGTGGAATCACATATTGATATAATATTCTCCCACTTGATCCCAACATTTTCATAAACAGATTATTCAACAAATCCATGAAACTTTATGCTTCATAAAAGAAACAAAGCACATGAATCATGGGGACATGTCCTCTTAAAGCAAGTAATGTCTTCCATGTATCACAATGCATCTTATTCCTTTTATGTCAGCCTATATGTGACAACACATCTTAATGAATAAACCTTATGTTTATTCCAAAACCAAGAATAATTGTTATTCTCATAGATAACCGAATGTGTATACCAAAAGTTGGGAATAACATTACAATTGAATAAAAGTTTTATACAACAAAGATTATTCACAGGACAATAAACTACATAATGGGATCTCATTCCATACTAGTTACATGATCCTTATATTTCATTGATGGCATGCCTTTAGTCAAAGGATCAGTTATCATCAATTTAATGTGAACGTGCTCAATGATCACTTTATTCTCCTTAATATATTCCCTTATGGCTAAATACTTTATGTTGATATGCTTACTTTGACTGCCACTTTTGGCAATTTTAGGCATAAAAACTGCAGCTGAATTGTCACAATATATCTTTAATGGCCTAGAAATAGAATCAACGATTCTAAGCCCAAAAATGAAACTCTTTAACCATACACAATGCGAGATAACCTCAAAACAAGAAATGAACTTAGCTTCCATAGTGGAAGTAGCAATCAAAGTCTATTTCGCACTTCTCCATGACACAGCTCGGCCAGCTAACATCAAAATGTATCCAAATGTTGATTTTTGAGAATCAACACAACCAGCAAAGTCTGCATTCGAATAGCCAACTACTTCCAAGTTGTCAATTCATTCATACATAAGCATGTGACATTTAATACCTTGAAGGTATCTCATTACTTTCTTTGTAACTTTTCAGTACTCTAATATTTTCTTGACATTCCAACAACAAAAGTAATGTCAAATCGAGTGCAAACCTGAGCATACATCAGGCTTCTGACAGCAAAATCATATGAAATGTTTTTCATTTGCTCCCTTTCTAGATCATTCTTCGGGCACTAGTTCAAATTAAATCTCTCACCTTTCACAATTTATGCTATAATTGGTGAACAATCTTTCATTTGAAATCTCTCTAAGACCTTATTGATATAGACTTCTTGAGATAGTCCTAAAACTCCTCAAGATCTATCTCTATGAATCTTAATGCCAATGACATAAGATGCCTCACTCATATCATTTATGTAAAAACTCTTAGAAAGAAATTGTTTCACCTCATATAGTAATTCCTTATCATTGGTTGTAAGTAGAATATCATCCACATATAACACAAGAAACAAATTTTGCTCCCACTAACATTCTGGTATATACATTGATCTATGACATTTTCTACAAAACCGAATGAAGAGATCACATCATGAAACCTTAAGTACCATTGGCAGGATGCTTGTTTCAAGTCATATATAGATTTCTTAAGCTTGCACACCAAATGCTCACCTTTACTAGAGGGGAATCATTCAGGTTGTTTCATGTACACCTCCTCCTCTAATTCCCCATTGAGGAATACCATTTTCACATCCATTTGATGTAATTCCATATCAAAATGGGCAACCAATGCCAAAATAATATGAAGAGAATCTTTCTTGGATACAAGAGAAAATGTCTCCATGTAGTCAATTCCTACCTTTTGAGTGAATCATTTAGCAACAAGTCTAGCTTTGTATCTCTCAATGTTGCCTAATGGGCCTTTCTTAGTTTTGAAGACCCATTTACAACTAATGGCCTTCGCACCATCAAGCAACTCAACTAAATTCCAGACTTCATTTGATAACATAGAACTCATTTCTTTGTTCATAGATTGTACCACTAATTGGATTCATCACTACTCATGACTTGTAACAACATTTTAGGGTCCTTCTTAGCTCCAATATTATAGTCAAATTCTTGTAAATACACAATATAATCACTAAGAGTTGTTGCTTTCCTCATTCTAGTAGATCTTTTTAATGTTGTATCAACTGGTTGTTCAACAGTTTCTAGTACTTGCTGAGCAACAGAATCTACTAGATCAATATCAGTAGGTTGTGGAACTTTAATAGTTTGTTGTTTAATAGCCGATTGAATTGTAGGGGTATTATGAACAAGAACTAACTTAATACTTGAGGTGGAAGATTGAGTATCTGAATGATCATTTCAAGAATAAGTTCTTCAAATGATCGCTCCCACTAATCAAGTCATTTTCAAGAATCTTAGCATTTATTGATTCCACAATCCTAGTTGTGTGAAATGGACAATAGAACCTGTACTTCTTGGACTATTCGGCATATCCAATGAAATACCCACTTATAGTCCTTAAGTCTAACTTCTTTTCTTGTGGATTATAAACTCTCACTTTAGATGGGCATCCCTAAACGCGTACATGTCTCAAACTCGGCTTCCAACCCTTGAAAAACTCAAAAGGCGCCTTTGAGACAACCTTGGTTAGAACTCGGTTTAATATGTACATTACCGTTTTAAGAGATTCAATCCACAAGGACTTAGGTAGTTTAGAGCTACTAAGCATACTTCGCACCATGTCCAATAAAGTTCAGTTTCTTCTTTTTGCTATACCATTTTAGTTTGGAAAACTAGGCATAGTGTATTGGGCAACTATCATATTCTCTTGAAGAAATTTTGCAAATGAACCAGGTGCTTGTTCATCCTTAGTGTATCTACCATAAAATTCTCCATCTTTATTTGATCTCACGATGTTAATTTGTTTACTGCACTGTTTCTCTAGTTCACCTTAAATGCGTTAAAGGCATCTAATGCTTCATTTTTTTTTTTATGAAGCAAGTAGAGATACATGTAATGTGAATAAACATCAATAAAAAAGATAAAGTAATTCTGACCATATGAGTCCATATCAGGACTATAAATATCCGTATGTATGATTTCTAATATGTATGTACTCCTCTTAGCACATTTTTTTGTCTTGTTGGTTTGCTTTCTCTTTATGCAGTCCACACAAGAATCAAAATTAATAAAATCCAAAGTACTAAGTACTCCATCATTTATTAATCATTTAATTCTTTCTATAGAGTTGTCCTAATCTCCGATGCTACAACATAGAGGAATCTTCATTCACAACACATCATTTCACATTAGCATTATCATGAACATGCATCGCATTATAATAGGCATTGTCTTGCAAATTAATTCGATAAAGACCATCAGACAAAGCACTACTCTCAACAATTTTAGATTTAAACAACAAACTGAAGTTTGAACTTGAAAAGTGAAAAGAGTAACCTAAAGGTACAAGTTTTAAAACTAAAATTAAGTTTCTAGAGAAATTAAGTACATAAAAAGTCATTTCCGAATTCAAAATAAAGCCACTATCAAGAACTAAATTGCATGTCCCAATAGCTTCCATATGCAAACGCATTTTGTTTCCTGAATAGATGCATTGTTCACTTCCCACTAGCTTCCTGTGGTTTTGAAAACCTTGCAAGGAATTCGAAATATGGATTATAGAACCAAAATCAATCCACCAAGTGTGGCGACTCACATAAGCTATATTAGATTCATAGCAAACACAAGAGATTGAATTATCTTTTTTCTCAAGCTATGCCTTAAATCTGTTATAATTCTTCTTCATATGCCCCTTCTTTCTATAGAAGAACATTTGGATTCTTTCTTAATGTCAACTTAAAGAGGTATTTTACCTTTTCCCTTCTTCTTACCATGGCCCTTATTATTTCCTTGTGTTGCCAAATGAACACTTTCTCCCGATTCCATAATTAGCATTTCTTCCTCTTGAACACACATGGTCATAAGTTCATTAATTGACCATTTATTCTTATGTGTGTTATAAGATATCTTGAAAGGTGCATACTACTGTGGGAGAGTGTTCAGAATGTAGTATACAAGAAAAGATTCAGATATTTCAACCTCAAAGTTTTTCAGCTAAGCTGCAATATCCCCCATCTTCATGATGTGCTCACGCACACCTCTAATACTAGTGAGCTTCATGGATGAAAACTTAATAATCAATGTCATAACATGCGCTTTTTCTAAACTCTCAAGCTGTGCATTAATAGCTTCCAATAATGCCTTAGCATTGTTATGCTGAGCAACCAAACCACGGATACTATGAGACAGTCTTAACCTTATGAACATCACATTAAGGCGGTTGGCCCACTCCCATTGTTCATAAAGGGCTATCTCAACTGCAGTGCTCGTATTAGTAGGAGTAAGTGGTTTATCTTTTCTTATAGCATAATCAATGTCCATGCACCCCAATTGAAGAAGAATTAACTTCTTCCAAACTTTATAGTTTTCACCATTCAACATAGGAACATTACTCTTAAATTCAGAGAAATTCACAGGTTGCAAAACTGTATATCAAATAATCCTACTTATGTCACAAAATATAAAGCATAAATTACATAAATCATGCTTTACCAATGTAAAACATAGCATAAAATATGAATCACATAACATAAAAACTGCCTGTGGACTAAGTGTTTAATTTAAATAGATTCATAATAACTTTATAAAAAAACTATCATATTATATCCATTTCCTTAATCCCTGTGGGTAAATTAAGAAAAATAATATGATATTTCAACCTAATTAATCATATTAATATAATGAAAATTCATGTGAGATAAAATTCATCATATTAATAAGAGTAATTACAATCAATGTCCATTTCCAAATGTGATCTGAAGGCTCTTATATATAATTTAACTAATTAAAGATGTTGTGGCTACTCTTTAATTAATTAAAATATATGGATCACTAGACATTTTGATTTCACACAAAAATACTCACAAAATGCATCAAGGTCTGAATGGTAATTTAACACCACAAGGACAGAACAATAAATACATTAGCCAGTGGAAAAACAATAAATTAATTCGGCCAAGGGGAGAACCGTAAATTAAAATGGCAAGGGGCAAAATCGTAATTTTGACAAAAGGGAAAAATAGTAAAATGGCGGGTCGCGGCCAGGGCATGTGTAGCGCACGCACCTTCTTCCTCTGCACGGTCGACCAATTTTTGGTCGTTTTTCATTGTCTCTGCTGCAATTCCGCCATCCATTTCTTCTCTGGCAACCCATCTTAGACCAAAATAATTATTGGGTGTCGAAGAACACATCAGCGCGACCGCATGAACCCAAATATCGGCAAAAATGATCAAGAAATTGGTCTGAATCAAGCAAAACCCTTAGCTACCACAACTTCCGCTGCGTGATTGGCCTCCGACGGTCATCGATATGCTGGAAAAAGTTATGGCCATTCTACCCCATAGTGGTGCGACCATACTGGTCCAAATCTCGGCGATAGATCACTAGAATTTTGCCGGAAATAACAGATTTCTCTCTAAACCCCATTTCCGATTTAGTGTTCATTTTAAATTCCGAAAAATGCACCCAAAAATTCGCAAAAACAAGGCAGAGGCACTAACATGCTCTGATACCAAATGTAAGAAAATCAAATTGAATATTCTTCTAATGCTTGATAAACAAAAATTCATGCATAATTAGAGTTTTATATAGAAACAGGATCAAAAATATAAATCTAACCTTCAGTCATTGTTTGAGTTTACGTTCATCAGAAATGTACAAGAACTTTACGGCGATCCGACCGCGATTAGGGTGCACTCTATTAACCCAATCCCCTCGCATACCAATGGTGTATTCCAAATGAGAGGGTTTGTGTTAAACCTTGTATTCGCCCTTCAAAATTGAACATTCTTTCTTATAAATCGTCTCCCATCAAGATGGTTACCGAATGGACGGTTGTCACAAAAAGATACGAAGTATGGAAAAAGCCACACGTGAAATAACCGTTTGTCAAAAATAAAAATGTGGGTCAATATTAACAGTAAGTTTTATTTAAAACTATACCCCAAAAATATAGGATCATATATTGATATAATAGTCATAACTTTTGTAAAAGTTATTACTGTAAATATTTCAAAAATTATTGAAATATCCAATAGGTATCCAGCAAAAAGAAATTCTAGTTTGAGTGTTAGCTCTTATTTTCCCCATAAGAAAATGGAAATAAATTCTTTAGAGAGGGGGAAACCTAAGAAAAAGAAAGGTGTCCAAGCTCTTGTTCGACGGGTATTCATGTACCAAGATTTTCTCCTGTCCCTCAGAGCAGCAACCTAGGAATCTGACTAGATTTCGGTGTTGAGGTTTAGATGTCGGTAGGATCTCATTCAGGAACACACCTCATGCTGAGCCACTTAAAAGCCTTTTAACGGCTATCTCCTACCCATCCTTAAGCTGTTTCCAAATTAAACGAATCATTAGACATTTATCTTAGACAAATGACCTGTATGTCATGCATACAAAAGGCTTTACCTTATAAACAGGGCTGAAACCTCCCTGCCCGAGTCTATTGCTTGTGTTGAAGTTGTTCTTCCACAAGCAATTAGAACTTAAAAAGTGTCAACTCCGATGCATCGTTTGTCCTCCGATGCTTTTTCCACACATTATGCGCTTCTTCCGATCCATGGGTTGTGGCCCTTGAGTATAGTGTTAGGGTTTTCATCGTCTTAAACTTCCCTATAAATTCATGTATTCAGAGCAAGCAGGTTTCGTTGCAAAACAGATTGAGCAAATAAAGGCACACTAGATGAAAGCATTGTTCTTTATGTGATTCTAGAATGTGGAACTAACAATCCTTTATTAGAGCCGCAAGGGCAACCCTCACCAAATCCAGCTAGGGTCAAGCCTTGGCCAAACTTGGCAAGGGCCACCCTTGCCCAGGCCATGAGGCTCATGCCTTGCTGCCCTTGGTGAATCTGGCAAGTGTCGCTTTCGCGTGGGCACCAAGGTTTAGGCTCTCACCAAATTCGACAAGGGCTGCCCTCACCTAGGCCACGAGGGTCATGCCCTCACCAGGCCCCGCTTATGGCCAGCGAAAGCCATGATGCCCTCATCAGTGCCCGCTTGTGGGCAATCGCCAACCATAACAGGTACTAGCCATAGTCCAAAGAAAAAGAATAGGAAAAAGAAAAGAAAAATAAGAAAAGAGGAAAACATTTTAAAAAATTGAAAATTTATTAAAAATTTATTTTAAAATGTCCACATTAGTGCTGGTGATGCCACATAGAACAGTCGCCTTCCACATCATAGATTGCTAGCTTAAATTGATTGAATTAGTACTAATGTGAAAAAGTTTAGGATTAAATTGATTCACTTGAAAGGTTTAAAACTGAATTGGTACCAACGCAATATGTTTAGAATTTTTTTGGTACTTTTTCCGTCTTCATGTGTAGGATGAATAAATAGTTGTGATAAATTGTTGAATACTATGAGCTCTTCACCCTTGTTATGGTGAATTTGAATTTTCATCACTGCCTATCATTAAGCTTGCAAATCGCTTCGTATCTCTGAGGGGCTGACCCTTGTTGTCCTTTACTAGGTAAACAGATTGCAAATGAAAGATGATAGATGTGTAAGGCCTTGTTTAGTTCGGCTTTGCAAAGAGGCTTTCAACCTCTAAAAGACTTTGGCCAAATACACACCCGTTTGGTTCAATTTTTTGGAGAACTTTGGTTAGATGCAATTATATTTTCAAAGAGCTCTAAGAGCCTTTAACCTAAGGTAAGTTTCGAGGTACTTTGGGAAGTTGCACATTGGAAATACATGTTCGATATTGTTCACATCATTGTTCATCTTCTTCTCTAGATTGCCAGCCAAGGGATCGCCCATGCTGACAATTGCTGCTCGAGGGATTGCCCAACCCCAGTGACCACTGCCTGAGGGTAACGATCACTCGACAACCAATGCTTGAGGTTGGGTGACCTCAACATTGACTAGGTCGCGGCGCCTTGGTTCGTGCAACCCAAGTTTGACTAATGCTTAGGCTGTGCAAACCCAGGCACCATGACCCAAGCGACCCCCGCTAAGGTCCAATGACCTCAAGTGACGTTGGGTCATGCAATCCAAGGGTTGCCTAAGGTTGTGTCGCCTCTCTTGAGGTCGCACAACCTTAGGCAAGGTTGCCCAACGATCAAAGTTGGCTGCCAGAGGTTGGCCAATAGCCATTTGGCCACCAGAGGTTGGCCAATAGCCATTTGGCCGCCGATTGCTAGATTATATATATATATATATATATATATATATATATATATATATATATATATATAATTTAGCAAAAGTCATTTTCAAAATGTGAACCAAACGGTATTTAAGCCAAAAATGTTTGGCAATACACTTTAAAATTACAAGTTACGAAACATTATTTACATTTTGAAAAATCCCTTTAGCTTAAAGGTATTTGTAATTTCCTAAAGACATTTGCCCAAAGCCAAACTAAATGGGGCCTAAGTGTGCCTCCTTGTGGAAGCGCACTCACTCAAGCACACAAGATAGGGGTGGAGATTAAAGACTCCATGCAGAAAAGAAAAACTTTCAGGAAAATATTTTTTTGGATTTTTCGCCGTTTGTTTAATGGAAAATGAATTGATTTGGGAAATATTTTTTATTAACGAAAAAAGTCTTCTAAAAAAGCGGGGAAAATATTTTCTTCTTTTCAAAATGAAGAAAACATTTTCCTCTCACTTTTTCTTATCTCCCATGTTAGCATTTCCATCTTTCTTTTTCTATTTTTTAGTTATTTTTATTTTTATTTTTATTTTTATTCTTTTTCTTTGCTTTCTTTGCTTTCTTTCTTTTTTTGTTTTTACTTTTGCCTTTGTCAGTTACTAGCCATAATGATGGTTAGTGACTGGCCACAAGTGAGCATTGAGCTCCCCAACCTCTAGCAATCTTAGCGCCTACCAATCAACGAGCTCGAGGCTTGCTCAATCGTACTGAGCTAGGCCTCGGGCTTGCAACTCACTTTGGTTGCCAATCTAGCAGGAGGTGAGCTCGAGGCCTTGAGTCTCACCAAATCACTAGCAAGTAATGAGATGGCTTGTCAATTTGGCAAGCAGTGAGCTCAAGCTCACCTTTAGCTGGTTGAAGACAATCAAAAGAAAGAAAAGAAACAAAAATAAAATAAAATTTTATTTTATTTGAAAAATAAAAAATAATTAAAAGTCAATTTTAAAAATAAAAAGTTTGAGTCAGATTTATCACTTGAACTAATATTGGTGTTTTTTTTTCTTGGAATTTTCCATTAATCTCTATGTCATTATAGCATACATTACATTCAAAGAAACTATGACATGATAGCCCAAAAAGAAAAAGAAAAAAAAAAGAAGGGAAAATACCACAAAAACCTCAAACTATGCTACTTCAGGTAAATTTACTTGAACATTTTTTTTGTGACACTAAAAATTCCAAACTATGCCATCTGGGACAAATTTATTGTAACCTTTTTTTTTTTACGTCATAAAAAAATTTAAATTTGTACTCGTGTGACATATTTACTTCCAAACTTTTTAGCCAAAGGGCCTTTTTCATTTTTTCGTTTCTTTTTTCTTCTTCTTTCCCTCCATTGGCCATGGCGGAGGGATTGGAGAGGGTTGCCAGCGATGGTCATCCTTGCCCGACTACAACACCGGCAATGAGGACCAGCCTTGCTCAACGGAGGAAAGAAGAAGAAAAAGAAAAGAAAAGAAATAGGAAAGGGAAAAAATTGAAAACGCCATTCAACCAAAGAATTTAAGGTTAAATATATCATACAAGTACAAGTTCAAGGGTTTTTATATCATAAAAAAAGGTTCAACTTTTGGTATCACAAAAAAGTTTAGGTAGATCTATCTCGATTGGCTTAGTTTAATGTTTTAGTGTCATAAAAAAATGTTTAGGGTAAATTTGTCCCAAATAGTATAGTTTGGGGCTTCTTGTGGTTTTTTCCCAAGAAAAAACAAACAGCCCCACATGAAAGATTACAATTGCATTTTGTGACAATAGAACAAAAATAATATTATGTAATTAGCATTTACCTACCCAGAAAATAGAGAAATAAAAAGCAATCAAATAACATTAATTGATTCCAATAAGCGCAAAGGTCATAATTTTTTAATGCTGTAATTTGAGAGAAACTTATTGAAAATTATGGCCCATTTGTTTCCTGAAAAAATTCACATTATGAAAAATATTTTCATAAAAATAGATCACTTTAAAAAATTTATAAACAAAAAAAATCATTGTCTATGAATAAGTTTAAGTATGAATTATTATCAATAATAAAAATAGTTTTTGCTAACAAAATTTTGTAAAGTTTGATTTATACTCTTTACATAATCCCGCAATGCCATAAATCTTGAAACGGTACTTTAATAAAATCCTCTGAGCACAATCATCCCTTGCTAAGAACATGCCCCTACTAGGAAAGTCTTAACAAGTAATTCTTTTTTCTTTTTATTGGTAAGGTCTTAACAAGTAATTCTTTATCTCATTTAAATCTAAAAATGCCACAGTTTTTTATGTATATTGATTACCTAATCTACTCATGTGCTTATCATCAATATAACATTAACTCACAAAACTCGAACTGAAGCTTCGCCCAAGAATAATATTTCTGTGGTGGGATTCGAAGAACAAAGTGGAAGGTTGATCGAGATCCCGTTGAATTTGCACAGTGATGAGGAAGAGAGTTTGATCGAAATTTCTATCACAATGTAGATTATATCTGCGATTTGTCAATTTGATAAATAAGACAGTGAATTGAAGGTGGTTTTTTTTTTTTTTTTGAGGGGGGGAGAGAGAAGGAGGATGGAGAAGAGAAATGCGGTCTTCTATTGGTTTTTTTGGGGGGGGGGGGGGGGGTCGAGAAGAGAAATGGGGTTTTCTATACAATAACAATTCAAAGTACAAAAGTTGCTCGATGCATAGGTCTAAAAATATTTTCTTAAATATGATTATTTATATCATTTAAAAAATAAATAAATGAAAAATAGTATTGTTTACAAAAAAGTCTATACATAAATTATTATTACTAATGAAAATATATTTTCATCAATTAATTATTTCAAAATATATGAAATTATCATTTTTGAGAAAAAAATTAAATCATTTATTTTTCACAAAATAAATCTTTTTTTTTAATTAAGTAACTCCAATTTCTTTTTGGTAAAGTCCCAAAAAAAGAGGGCTTATGAATACCGGTGGAATCATCCCCTATACGGTGAGTCCCACCCAAACACCTACCTTCGAATGCATGTTATTACTACGACGAAGATATCAGGTCACGTGAGAAAGAAATCAAACGTACTCCCTGCGACAGCGTCGATCCCTGCTTTTTCCTTCCATGTGGCATCAGCCCATCTCCTCTCCTCTCATGGCGGGAGGGATATCATGTCACGTGAGCAGAAAGCAAACGTGCTCCATCACCAGAAGCAGCAAAATAAAGGGAAATCATGTCACGTGAGAGAAGCATGTTAGGTGAGAGCGTGACTTTTATCCATTCTCTTAAATCACTCTTAACCACAAAATTTATTGTGATCGGTGCACACGTTTGAATATTACTAAATCTTGTTATATCAAGCTTTCTGCTCTGACATTTGAAGTTGTACCGTAGACCTAGTATAAGAGGAACCATTTATTGGTTATTACACGATGATAATTCAATAAATTTGGCATGAGGTGGAGAAATGGGATATAAGATATTTTATCATACATTTTCATTCTTTTCGGACTATGAACTCAAAGACACATTTTTATGAATAGAAATGAATAATTTGTAAAACACCTTTAATAATTTTCATCTTCTATATTGTTAGAAAAATTAGTCAACGAATATGCTTTCGTTAATAATAACATGTCTATGATTTAACAATTGCATTGACGGTGAAAACATTTTGTGTCTGCATAATTTTTTCAAGGATATAATATTGATTTTAGGAAAATATCTTTCAACAAGTGCTCGTTTTACAGACTTCTATCTTTTCTCTATTCAATACAAAATAATTTAGTCAGTTGTGTGTGGATAAATTGTGACGTAATGGAATTTTTTATTTTTTATTTTTTATTTTTGATTTTTGCTGTACTTTGTCTCCCGAAGTTGCTCGCTTACAGCCTCGATCTCAGGGATTCTAGTTAGCTGCTGAACCATCTTTTGCGGATACGAAACAAACTCAGCATACACAGCGCAACTGCTCAGAAAATGGCGGATCTTGGAATCCAGAAACGGTTGAAGACGCTTAGATTTTCTTTTGACCGAATCTCTCTATATCTTTGTGCATGGTAAGGGGCCAGGATCGTTCAAAAATTGGAGAGGAGAACGAAAGAGGTAAAGGCAATGGAGTTTGGAACTGCAGAGGGAAAACGAGGAGAGGAAAGGAGAGACTCATCAGCCCATTCCTAGCCCGAGATCGTGAGAGAAAATGAGAATGGGAGGGAGAAAGAGGGGGGCTTATACTTCAGCAGGGACGCCATGATGGCGATCAAACATCCGCTGATGTCACCATCATACCAATGGCAGTTGTTTCATGGCCGTCATGGCCATGCCTGCTGTATCTGGTTTCTGAATCTGGATTCAGGAAGAGAGAGAGGCTATCGGTTTGCATTTTGGCAGATTTCAAAGAGGCGTCCTGGGTTGATTTGACTCTTTGCTCACCGATGTCTCCTTATTCATCCGACTGCACTCATCAATGCACGAGAGAAATCTGTTTATAATGGAGCTACCGGAGAACCAGTATACTGAGACGTCCCTGATTTACCTCCACTGCAGATTGTAATGCTCACTGTTGGGAGCGAGGTGATGTTCAACCCTCTGTTGCCATCAGAAAACTTTCACGGGTTTGTACATTGCAAGATCTTACTTACCCGTGATGCTCCTTATTGCAACCAGCCTTATCCTAGCTTATAAATGAAGGGCCTTTTACGTTACAGGTGTAGCTCACGCTTTTAAATTCTCTCTTTTAATTTATTTATTCATTTATTTTGGCATTAACTTATTCATTTGCAAGTCGATAGCATGGAATCGTAGATTTTGGAATTGTTGTAGAGAGAATAGCTTGTCAGATGAAGACAAGAACATATCGGGTGCTTTTTGGCAAGGTAGTTCTTCCGCAAGCTAATTAGTTGATGAGTGTTACAGCCAAAAGGAATTTGTTGACGATTGTGGTGATTCAACTAAAAAAAGGGGATTGCAGTTTTTGAGTTATCTGAATATATATGTATCACAACTTCAATCAGCATTATAATATTTATTTGGAATAATCATACAAATGAGCCATGAACTTTTATTTAATGTGCAATGTTGTCTTTGAAGTTTTTATCTATTTAATATGTTCTCTTAACTTTTGATGTATATTCAATTTAGCCTTTGGATTATATAAAAATATTCAATGTTTAATGTAAGAACAGTACATATAATCTAGAGACCAAATTAAACAAGTCTCAAAAGTTTAGGGATCACGTTGAATAAATTAAAGTTCATGGACAACATTATATATTGAGCCAAAATCTAAGGACTATTTGTACCATTTCTTATATTTCTTTATGAGTACTACAGGTTTATTTTTTTGTCGGTCATACTCAATACATATCTTAACTCTCACTCTTAGACTTTAAATATGTCTATTTATAGGACATGGAAGTCAAAACCCACATTTGAAATTAAATCGTTCCCACCTCAACCCCTTAAGAATGTGGAGATCTCTCTTCCCATATGAGAAGGGTGGCCACTAGAGCAAACCTTGGTGGTTTATGAGTACTCTAGGTTAGCTTCATTAGATCTGGATGACCTTTTCTTCCACTAAATTTTCTTTTTGTCTAAAACACTGGGAAATTGGGTAAGTAAAATTTTATTATAAAAAAATATCATTGAGGGGAGCTAAACCTAGCACAATTAAGGTAATAAATTCATTCAATGTAACAATTCGAACTAATTGTATCGATCCAAATTGACGAACTTACTAGTTCGATTTGCATCATGAGCGAATCTCTAGAAGGCTCTTGTTGCATTGTCTAGATGTATGCATGAAAATATCTATGGTATGTTGAAATTGTAGCATTATTCTTGGAGAGGGCATTGTCCAAAAGAAAACTTCTCTAGGTGTCAAATGCTCTTGCAAATGGTCAGCACAAACTTTCAAGGCTTACATAAAACCTAAAATCATATATATGTTTTTCATTTTGTCGAAATCAATTTTACAGTATAGTCACTTATAGCCTCCCCATCTATGCTCAGCAATAACAATTTCTTTGGCATTATGACCTTTACTAAAACGATGTCCATAGATCAAATTATTTCGTGTTGGATTTTCACTCGATTGTCTATGACTTTATTATGTGTGCTTGAGGTAATAGTTTAGTATAAATGTATTATTATGCTATAAACATTAAGTATTTTGATTTAAATTGTTTTTCTTTCTAAGAGGCGAAATAGAATAATCCGATGAAAGCATAACAATTATACATCTGTGATAGAGTTTTGCCAGTTTTAATTATGGTAAATTAACTCCTCTAGTTATTAAGATTCATTATTTTGTGTTGCTATTGTACTACTTGAACAAGGATAGCCATGCACGTGAGAAATGCTCTATTTTGGATTCTAAGGTCTCTATATCTCTCTCCTAGGGAATATAACCTGGTCTAGCCACTGAACTCATGAGTTTTTTCAAGCAAAACTTGACGAAAAGGTAGAAATGGACGCAGCTTTTTAAGTTTGGCACTCCTAGAATTTACCAGCCATTGGGATTACAGTTTGGAGATCCAACGACTCCTCTGCTCCAACCTATAAATATATGTCGTTCTCTTCTTTTTTATCCTAAGCTGACACACCCCCAATACCTCCATTCCAATTGATATTTTATCATATTTTCCTAGCTAACAACCTCAAAACATCATGGGTATCTTCACTTTCACAAATGAATACATTTCCACAATCCCTCCAGCAAGATTGTTCAAGGCCCTGATGTTAGATTCACGTAACCTAATTCCCAAACTCATGCCTCAAGCCATTAAGAGCATTGACATCATCCAAGGCGATGGAGGGGCAAGAACCGTTAAGGAAATCAACTTCGTTGAAGGTAATCATGCATGTTTTGCTATACAAAGGTATACTATGAATTGCATAGATGAGCTAAACGAGGAAATATTCACATATAAGTATACCACGATCGATCTAAAAGAAAGGTTGAATCTATTGTTTAAGAAGTCAAATTTGAGCTGACACCAAAAGGTGGGAGCAAGAACAGACAAGTACATATTATACAAAGGGAGATGTTGAGTTCAAAGAAGAGGATGTTAAGGCAAGCAAAGAGAAAGCTTTGGGAATGTACAAGGTCGCTGAAGCATACCTCCTCCAAAAGCCTAATCCTTATGCTTGAAACTTACAAATGCTCTCTTAGATTAATTTAAGAAGCCAAATCAAAAAAGCACTCATCATATTTGCTGTCTCCTGTAAGAAATATCCGAGTTCCTTTATTTTTATATTGACAAATGTCCCATAGATTTGAATAGCAATAAAGATAGGTACTTTTTTACTTATTAGGTGGTCCTCACATAAAATATGAATTTTCTCTTTTTTAATTAAGATTTTTCATTAATAATAGACTTGCACGCAAAAAATATTAGGTGAGCTGGTCACAACACGTGCACCCATGCCAATAAGAAACCTCCATGTGGCTCCAGATCAGCGAGTGGTCCCACTGTTCCTTGCTCATAGCTAAAATGAATTTTTTATTTCTTATTTAAAAATTTCCCCTAATAATAGGCCTGCACAGATTGATGGCTACACCTGCTATTCACTTTCTCTCTCCTGCTTTTTCTCCTTCTGAAGGAAGAAGACCGACGACGATTTGTCTCTCCCTTCCTCTCGCGATTTCAAATTTTGGGCTCCCTCGTCTTCACTATCTCTGCTCTGGTTCTTGTTTGGCTCGTTCGCTCTGTACTCTCTTTAAATTCCTTCTCATCCGAAATTCCGATTCTGGAAATTTTTTCTGACAACTCTAAGTACGTTCGATTGTGATGAACTGCAAGTTGTGGCTTGCAATTTTAACGAGGCAAATCTTGCGGGCTGAGGTTGGTTTAGAAGAGTGTTTTTACTATATTTTCTGGGACTTTCGAGTCTTGTTTGATTGCTTTAGGGATTCTTTTTGGTTGGGATGAAGCTGCAGGAGAATCGCGTCCTTGTTTTTGCTTGTTTTAATTGGCTTTGCCTTTGCTTTTAGAGCTCACGTTCTGGTTTCGCAATTTTGTCTCCTTTTTACCAATTCCTAAATACATATTAACAGTTGCAATTAAAAGTTTGATTATTTCACCAAACCCAGAAACAAAAATCCGATTTTGCTTTGATTGACAATTCCCTTCTTGCAAAAAAATAAATAAAAATTCAAACGAAATTCTCATCTGAATTTTATATTCCTTAAAATGAAGAGATTGTGGAATAAAGACTTCGACACAGATGCATTGAATGCCAGTAACAGTGCAAACAAAACTCAATTTCATCGTTGATGAACTACATCCAGTATAAAATACAAAAAAGGCACTATTCTCGCTTGAATTGAATAGTGCTAGGACAGTATTAGCCCCCCCTACATTGAACTCAACCACAAGAAGAACAACTGGTAAAAGCATCCAGATTATCATAGGTTACTCGACTGCAGGCACAAAACTTGCAAAACACAACTATTCTCAATGAAATTGACAAAGAAAATGGATGGCTTTGACTAAAAAAGGAATCCTCAATATCTAACGAAGAATCTGGAGAACCATATCGCTGGGCACCCTGGCCTTCTGCTAGGCCCTCCAGGCGTTCCTGGCATCGGTGGGCCGCGAGAACAGCCGGCCCGACCCCATCCTCCTCCGGGTGAAGGACCAGAAGGAGGACGACGTGTGCTACCTTCTGGACCCGACCATGCCGCTCAGGGCCCTCATGGCCGAGTACTGCGTTCGCAGGGGACTCCCGTACGGCGTGGTGGCACCCGGGTCCCGGAAGCCAAGTCGGCGGAGGACCTCGGCATCGACGACGAGAACGTCATCGACGCCTGGGCCGATCAGCTCGGCGGCTAGGAGCTAGGGTTGGTGCTTAGAAGTGTGTTTGTGTGGTCTGCGTGCTTTATTTGTGTCTATAGCTGAAGTTTAAGTAGGCGGAGAAGAAGAAGAAGAAGAAGAAGTAGAAGTAGGAGGAGATGATGGCTGTGTTAAATTTTGATGCACTGCTTGCTTTGAGTTCATGGGCGATGTTCATGGCTGAAAAGTTGCGAGCTTTCCTTGCGCAGTCTGCTTTTGTTTCTGGGTTTTGCGTTTCGCCATTGCCATTGCTGGAGCTTGATCTCTCCTTTCTTCATACCAAGAAACAAAAGGCTTGCTGCGTGTTATCCTGTCAGTTTGAGTCTGGGCTTGAATTTTCATACCCTGTTCGGGGATTTAACTCGCTGCCATCGACATTAGTAAAGACTAATCAGATTTTTCTCACTTTTATGAAAAGACACTCCTCCCTCGCGCGCAACTCTCGAAATTACTCGGTGTCAGGGAGGAGGCACCTCCTATGACGCTCTATACTCGCCTGTCGCCTCCAATCCATCAATAGTCTCTGCTAAGATGATCCTCCTTGGGTTGTGTCCATCGCTCAACCGACGTTGCTTCCTCTTCGTCTACTCTCTCCTCTCTCTTCTCCATTTACGTCTCCAATTCAATCAGCTGATGGGAGCGGAACCACCGCAGTGAGAGAAGGCGTAGAGGGGCGGTTCTATCTGCCACGACCACCGTAGGGGTTAGAGAACGGGGAGACATTGACTACGGGTTTGTGCTTTGTTTAAGAAAGTATACTTCCTGTGTATAAACTATTGATGCATTTTCTTGTCAATGAGCTTTCAGTACTCTTTTGAAGATCAGATTGGAGATCAGGTCTTTGATTTTCTTGTTTCAGAAATTTAGAGTTAAGCCCCTGCTCTTGATCTTAGATTGCAGTGGTCACCGGTGCTGCTTGTACCCATATTGGCCGGCGATCAGCTGCTGGACACGGGACGTGATTCCTTGCCAATGGCATATCTCGTGCAGGCGGCGCGTACTTCCGGAGGAATTGTTCGCCAGCTTCAAGCCGCTAAGGCGCAAAACTCTGAACCGTGCCCATGGAAAAAAAAAAAAATCAGGGCATTTGTATGTATATGATGTAAACTGGGTTTCAAGAAGAATACCAAGAAGAATACCCAAAAACAAGAAAAATGACGGAATCGATTCTATCGAAAATGACACCACCCGCTCCCAGTTAAGGGGCACCCTAGCGGGCTTTTCTTTTTTCTTTGGGGGGTTTAATAATTTGAACTCATATTTTATTAATATTGGCTTTTGACCCATGAATATCTATTGTTGCTTATAGTTAATATATTTGCTCATAATTGAGGGTTCTAACAGGTTAGAGATGTTGATTATAGTAGAATTCTGCACGATGTACTTTATTAGATGTAGCTCTAATTTAAGAGTGAATCATGATAAATCCCTGTGTCCTAATTTCTCCTTCTCACATTTACTCCCTATTTCGTTGCGTTTGTGCTTTAATCCTAATGGCATATGTTTCCCATCACTTAATGCATCCACAAAATGGTTAAGTGCATTAGAAATCGTAAAACTTATTACAAAATTACGATTGAGCTCTAAAATTTTTAAAAATGCAATTAAATCCTAAAAATTGTTAAAAAAAAATTGAGTCTTGAAACTTTCAAAAAATACAATCGAGTCCTAAAACTTGTTACGGAAGTACAATTGAGTTATAAAACTTTCAAAAAGTATAATCAATAGAAATACTTGATGGAATTAATTTGATAAGTTTTAGGATTTAATTATACTTTTCAAAAGTTTTAGTACTAGATTACACATTCGTGATGAGTTTTATTACTTTTAGTGCACTTATCCCTATCTAAAATAGGAAGATGAGGAAAAAACAACTTGAAATCACTGTAATAACCGTTCGACAGTAGACCAAAAAGCTTGAGGCAGTCTCTCCTTTTCAATGAAGGCTGGAAATCTCTAACATACATGCATTTCAAATTAATCAGAAATAGTGCTTTCCATGCTCTTTTTTCATGAAAGGTTTGGACACTATTTGACTTCAGACCATGCAATTATCATTGATTCGTGCTAGTTACCTACAAAAATTTATTACTGGAGCTTGCTTCAGTAGTTACCCTTCCCACATGGAAAGGGAGAAATGGGGGTTCGAATTCTTATCTTATCAAGGGATTGGGATTGGGATGTTTAGCTTCAAATGTGAATTTTAACTCCTACACTTTGTAAAGAGATAAGATAAAAGTCTAAGAGTAAATTGACAGATTAGAGTAGGATAGAAAAAAAGTCCAAAAATTTATTTTACTTATGCCTAGTTTTAGAGATGCTTTTGACATTTGAAGTTGCACTTTATATTTAATATAGGAGGAATCATTCATAAGTTATCACCTGATGATAAATAAGTAAATTTTGCGATGTGATTAGAGTACAAGAATATGGATCTTCCATTTTCAGTGATTAGTGTTTTTGCAATTTGTAAATTACTAAGTAAAATCCTTTTTGGGTTTTGGTCATTTCATTTGGAAAGCAAAACAGAGCTATTACGTAATGGTAATTCGGTAAATTTTCCATGACGTGGAGTAATGGAATATAAGTTTATCATATGTTTTCATTCTTTGACGACTATAAACTCAAAACGCATTGATATGATGAAAAACTGAATAATTTATTAAATATTCTCCATAAATCTGATCTTTTATATTGTTTGGAAAAATTCATTGACAAATATGTTTTGATTAACGGCAATGTATTTCTAATTTAACAATTAATAAAAGTATTTGCATTCATATAATTTTTCAAAGATATAATACTTGTTTTAGGAAAATATTGTTCATTCCTTTATTTTCTGCAAAATAAATGTACTTTTAACACACTTCTATCTTTTCGCTATTTCGTGAAAAACAACTTAGTCAGTTTTAGTCACATTTTTTTGTGTTAATATGTCGTTAACATAATGGAATTACTTTCTTTGCCACATTTTTTATTGTAGCTAAAAGGTTATGGCTCCACGGAGGTTTGTTCATGTGGATTGAGGCTAGTCTTCAATGAGATCAGAGCAATACTCCCGTTGGAAGCTGGGTCTTTAATGTGGAATATTAAAGCTAGAGGTGATCAGTTCTTGATCCGATCCGATCTAGTTTCAAGGTTGAATCGGAAATCAATCACTTTTTTTTCATTACTTTTTTCCTCCTAACTTTTTTCCCTACCCCGTGGAACCTCACTGAAATAGTATTTAATTCACGTTTTATTAATTTTTTTGATGAAATAATAAAATAAAAAATATATTTAGTCAGTCTAGTCAGGTTCCCCATTGGAATTGGGAATAAGACCACTTGGACTAGAATCAAGAACCAGATTGACACTTCCAAAAAATCAGATCAAACCAACCAGTTTAGTCTGGTCCAGGCAATTTTCTATTTGAACGGTGAGTTTTGTACACCCCTAATTAGAGCACTACACTAGTTAGAAGTGTGGAAACTAAAATGTAACACGCTAAAGAGTGTTATATATGGACCAACATTGCCATGCAACATCACAAACATGGTTTCTAATATTATCCAACTCAACAATATGAGTTAATTCAAGGTCGGTTTTGCTCACCTTGAAATCTCTATGCATGAATCTAAGGGAAAGAATCCCATTTGAGACATGAGTCCCTGTATGGAGTAGTAATCTCTTGGATTTTTTTGTTCCAACACAAAAGTTTTGCAAGATTTGGCTAGCAAGAGACAGCGTTCGTTTCAGTCAAACAATGCCTGGCAACCAAAGTCAATTTTAGATCATGACATGGCTTAGAAGGCCTAGAGCTGATACTGATTTGCTGAAAACCTTGCACTCTAGCCAACTTTAGAGTTCATTTTGTAATGTTTGTCAAACTTAGAGTACAAAATGGTTGAAAGTCTTGGAGGTAAAATCCTTTTAATGGAAAACATCATTTTTGAAAGGTTACAATCTTCAACAGGCTCAATCCAAAAACTAATCAGTTACTGTTCAAACATAACGCAAGCTTAATCCAAAAGCTCTTTAGTCTTTCATCATTTAAAAGATAACGAAGTATTTTTTAGTGCAATCTTCCCAATTGTGGTCATCAAGTCCATGTCACGAGGAAATACAAGTCAAGCGATTCCTAGAGGCTCACTTGAATTACTTACAGACATCAGTTGGCTTGTTAAAGACAAAGGAAATCTTGAAAATATGCAAGTTTGGACCGACCAAGAAGGGGTCAATTCCAAAAAAAACCCCCAACTTTAGGTCAAGTCCCAAATATACCCCGAACTTTTTTTTATCTCAAAAAAAACCCCAAACTTTAGGTTTAGTCCAAAATCTGCCCCGAACTTTTCTTTTATCTAAAAAAAAACCCTAAACTTTAATTTTAGTCCCAAATCTACCCCAAATTTTTTTTTGTCTAAAAAAATCTCAAATTGGTACACATATGACAAATTTACCCAAAATTATTTTTTTGACCACAAAAAAAAATTACCATATATTATTTTCCGTTAAATTTTACCGTCAAATTTCTAAATTAAATAACACGCTGCAATTAACGGGTATACTAATTTGGGGTTTTACCCTCCGTTTGTACTAAAAAAATCACAAATTTTTGATCTGTTCTCAAATATACCCCATGGTCTAGTCTCAACTTAACATGGCATTTCCACATAGATAATAAATAGACATAAATAAGATATTATAGAAAATTATTTTCAAAATAAAACCATTTTAGGATATAAAAAATTAGGGATTACTAATACGGCTTTTGGACAGAGGCTAATGAGGGCAAATTTAGGATTATAGTAAAATTTGATAATTTTCTTTTTGACAAAAAAAAATTGGGATAGATTTGGGAATAGATTAAGAGTTTGGGGTTTTTTCTAAGATTAAAGAAAAGTTTGGGGCAGATTTGGGACTAAATCTAAAGTTTGAGGTTTTTTCTGAGACAAAGAAAAGTTCGGGGCAGATTTGGGACTGAATCTAAAGTTTGGGGTTTTTCTTGAGACAAAAAAAAGTCCGGAGTATATTTGGTACTAAATCTAAAGTTTGGGATTTTTTTTGGAATTGACCCGATCAAGAAGTGCGTCCTTTAAATCTCGTACGGTGGAAGACGTCTTCAGCAAGTGGCAAAATATTGGACGCTATAAGACAAAAGATGCGCTCACATACTCTACAATTTATATATATTATTTTGTGGGGGTAAAAATGTATATGTCACAAGAGGACAAGAGCAAAGATTGCTTTTATTTTTTTCTTTTTATCTCCTGAGAAGCCGTATCTGGACTCTTCTTAAAGTGGCGTACGAAAGAACTTTGCCGCATGTATCTTGTCGAACAGTAAAAAGAGTTTTTCTTTAAGCCGCACAAGAGAAAAACACGTGCATACGTTCCTTGAAGAAGAAAAGGACCGGGTTGTGAAGAACGCCGACGTCCTTAATTTTTGCCGTACGAGGAGACCTTGAATGCACTGCGATTTTGGGTCGTAAGTTTACGCCCACTTGAGTTTGTCTATTTGTAAACTTTGGTTTAAATTTAAGTATAAGAAATACTCGAGCAGGTGAATATTTGTAATTCCAATTTTTCAATCATAATGAATTATTTTGATATTGACTCTTTTTCATAGATATAAATATTAATACCCAGACCAAATCATATAAATTTCTAGTGTTCTTATTATTTCTCATTAATTTCTCTAGTATTTTGTGTTGATGTAAATTACACGATTTTGATAGTTTCGGTGTTAATATATTATAACATGAATACTTTCATCTTATGAGCTTATCAATTCTCAACACGACTTACATAAATTTGAATTAACCAAGTTACTAGCGTACACATGCTACTTCAATTTTATTGTAAAATCTATATGAGGAAAAACAAATGCAGAATTTTGATGATCATCTTCCTTCGACCATAGAATTTGTTATGGTGTTCATGGAGAATATATTTTCCTGTCGCACCTCATTATCGTGATTGGGAGTTCCACTTTGGAAGGTGAATGTAGGAGGCCTCGGCCAAGGAAGATCGGATTCACCGCTCAGCATCAGAACTACGGATAACATGTTGGGTTGGTCCGTCGTGTGGTCCTGGACACAGAGAAGCCCTACCTGAATGCATCTCGTTGCTTATGATGGCAGACAAGTATTAACTATATCTTCATCCCTTAGGGTTGGTCCTCTATCTTCGCTCCACAGTTGCCATGCCTACAAGAATTAGAGAACTTAGAGAGCGGAAATAGCTGAAAAGAACATAGAAGGTCACTTGAGATTGTATTCCTTGCACTTACATAGGAAAGAAGATTGAAATGCTGGCCATGGTAGTATAAGCTTGTGTTCTTTTTGCCAGTGATGATCTCAAGAAGCAATACCCCAAAGCTATAGATATCGGATTTCTTAGAAAAGATACCTCCATGGCATATTCTGGAGACATATATCCTCTGCAATTGATTATCATGTAAATCAATCAAGTTATGGAGTATCCTAATTGTGTTGTCAAGTTTCCTAATTGAATTTATAATTTCAGCAAGAAGGCTTGAAAACTAACAGTGTTCCTACGACTTTGTGAGTATTTAGCAAAGCTTGAGTGCCTTCGAAGATCATGCTAGCCCAAAGTCCGAAATTTTTGGGTTCATTTTCTCATCCAGGAGAATATTACTTGCCTTCAGATCTCGATGGATAACTCGAACGTAAGAATCGCGATGTAGATACAAAAGCCCACTCGCGATCCCTTGAATGATGCGGAAACGTGTATCCCAGTTGAGTTCTGCTTTCCTTTTTGAATCTAAGCAAGGAAGAAAAGGAAAAGAATTCGTGACCTTAAGTACTTCTAAGATGTCTATATTTTTCCAGCAGCACAAGCATGATTTGAAAACAGTGAGACCTACCAAATAGAAAGGAATCTAAGCTTTTGTTTGACAAGTATTCATATACTAAAATCTTTTCTTCTCCTTCAATGCAAAAACCCTTGAGTCTAACTAGATTTCGATGCTGAAGTTTCGATATTAGAACGATCTCATTCTTAAACTCCTCCATGCCTTGGCCTGAGCTACTGGAAAGTCTTTTGACAGCTATCTCCTTTCCATCATTCAGCATTCCCTGTTTCCGAACTCAAAGACCTGTCAGACCTTGGATAATGTCATAAAATTTCCCTAATCGAACATTTTACAGACAGCTTTTACCTTATAAACGGGTCCAAACCCTCCTTGGCCAAGTTTATTTGTTGCATCAAAGTTGTTAGTTGCAAGAAGTAAGCTACTAAAACTGAACAGCGTAAATTCGGATGCCTCATCTTGCTTCAGCTGATCTTTCCATGCATTTCCAGGAGACATTTCTCCTGTTTTATTAGTTATATCTGGCCAGTCAAGTGCCTTAGGAATTTTGGCAAAGTTTTTAGATTACATTTAATGTAATATTAAACATTAAACATGAGCTGCTCGTACCTCTTTTGCTGGCTCTCCACTTAAACATGAGCTGCTGTTCCTTCGAACATGATGCCAAGGATGGTACTTATGCGGATGATAAGTTTTGCTAATGTCGACATGCCTGGCATGAGAAAAGAATTGTAAGACAAGCGATAAAGTTCAAATGAATGTCATCGTGAAACTTCTTATACCTGTATTGTCATGTGCGACCCGAATATATACATCTTGCCCAGCTGTTGAAAACTCCTGAAAATCGATGAGATCTTTAGCCCAGACCAAACAACCTATCGTGTGGACGTAAGAATAAGCCAAGCATGAACAATTATTCAAGCACTGGCTTTGGCATCCTTCTACATCTCTAATGTCTGATAAATATTCCGCAGAATCAGGTACTTTCATCTGGTTCATGTGCACGAAGACATCTTTTTTCACCTGCGTTGAAGGCGTCCTGCTTGTGGTCTTTTGGCAGCTCAATTCTGCTTCTCTAATGCACCCTCTGGTCCAATTCCCTCTGTTCCATTCCTCTTTCAATCGCGGCATAAACCCTTTTATGCAACGGCAGATAGGAGAGTTGTTCTTTAGAAAACAACACTCTCCTCCTGGATCAAGTACTGCACACTCCTAGCTTTGCCCTCAGAAGTTCAAATCAACCAACATGAAATGACTTCGTGAATATATCTGCAATCTGGTTTTTTAAACTGCAGTACATTAGTTTCACCTCTCCAGCCTTTTGCACTTCTCTCGAGAAGTAATACCTGACCTTAAAATGCTTTGTTCTTCCATGAAATACTGGATTTTCTGAAATGGCCAGAGTAGCTTGATTATCCACAAATACTTCTATGTTTTCTTCTTGCTGCATATTCAGATCATCCATTAGCTTCTTCAACCATAATGCTTGATTCACAGCTGCAGTGGCTGCAATGAACTCAGCTTCTGCAATTGATTGAGCCACTATCTCCTGCTTCTTTGAACACTAGGAAAAACATGCCGACCCAAATGTAAAGCAATAACCTGAAGTGCTCCTCATATCATCTACCGATCCTGCTCAGTCACTGTCAGAATACCCTTGCAACTTAAACTCCTGAACTCTGCAAAACTTAATCCCATATGAAAGAGTACCTTTCAAGTACCTCAACACCCTCTTTGCAGCTACCATATGCAACTCACTTGCACAATTGAGAAATCTAGACAAGACACTTACAGGAAACAAGATGTCTGGTCTAGTTGTAGTGAGATACATAAGACAGCCAATCAAACTTCTATAAACTCTTTTATCTGCAAGTTTTGATCCATCCTTCTTTTGAAGCTTTTCCTTTTGACCCATTGGAATACTCATACTCTTGCACTCCTCCATTTTGAATCTCCTTAGGATCTCCTTCAAGTACTTCTTCTGACAGATAAAAACTTCATTTTGATTTTGCCTAACCTCCATTCCTAGAAAATACGACATCTCACCAAGATCAGTCATTTCAAACATTTTCATCATCTCTTGCTTAAATGCAGTAATCTGAGCATCATTACTCCTTGTCACCAGCATATCATCCACATAAAGAGACACCACCACTAAATCAGATACTAACTTCTTGACATATAGAGTGGATTCACTGAGGCTTTTCTTGAAACCTAGGCCTAGCAAGTGTTCATACATCTTACTGTACCATGCTCTGGGAGCTTGCCTCAAGCCATAGAGAGCCTTTCTCAACAAATAAACTTTCTCCTCCTAGCCTGGTGCAACAAAGCCTTCTGGTTGCTCAACATAAATCTCCTCCTGCAACACTCCATTAAAAAATGCAGATTTCACATCTAACTGATATACCTTCCATCCTTGTTGAGCTGCCAAAGCAAGAATCATTCTAATTGTATCTAGTCTTGCCACAGGAGCAAAGGTTTCTGAGAAATCAACTCCCCAAACCTGTGCATATCCCTTCACTACCAACCTAACCTTATGCTTATTTACTGAGCCATCAGAATTAAATTTGGTCCTGAAAATCCATTTTACTTCAATCACCTTCCTGTCTTCAGGCCTGTCCACTAGCTCCCATGTTTGGTTCTTTTCTATCATAGCCAACTCTTCCTTCATTGCATTCATCCACCTTTGATCACTTTTAGCTTCCTCATAACCTGCAGGTTCCAAAATAGCCACGCTGCACTTATGATATATATCAGTTAGAGATTGGGTACCTCTAATTGGAACATCATCCACCAACTCGTCAAGTTCCAATGAGACCTCCTTGTGCTTGCCTTGTGGCTCATTTGTCCAGTCCCATTTCTCATCTTCTAGGAACTGAACATCCCTACTAGTGATCACCTTCCCTGTCTGTGGTTGATAGATTCTATAAGCTTTTGACACTAAACTATAGCCAACAAAGATCCCAGGTTCAGCTTTCTCTCCCAGCTTGTCTCTCTTGACCTGTGGAATATGAGAAAAACACAAACAACCAAACACCTTCAAATTTCTTAGAATTGGTTTGACACCAAACCAAGCTTCAAAGGGTGTCTTCTTCTCCAATACCCTTGTAGGTAGTCTATTCAGCAGAAAAACTGCTGTGTTTGCTGCTTCTGCCCAAAACTCTTTTGGTAGATTTTTCTCATGCAACAGACACCTAGTCATCTCCATAATGGTTCTATTCTTCCTCTCACTAACTCCATTTTGCTGTGGAGAGTAAGGAGCAGTAAGCTGATGCTCAATTCCAGCCTCCTCACAGAAAGAGTTAAACCTCTGTGAAGTGTATTCTATTCCATTATCAGATCTGATGACCTGAATTTTGCAGCCACTTTGGTTTTCAACCCATCTCTTAAACTTTAGAAATACCTCAGCAACTTCTGACTTTTGCTTCATGAAATAAATCCAGCACATTCTAGTATAATCATCAATGAAAATGATGAAATACCTGCTGCCATTTAGTGAAGGAGTCACTTGTGGACCACAAAGATCTGTATGAATCAGCTGCAACTTCTCTGTAGCTCTCCAAGTGGATTCCTTGAAGGGAAGTCTTGTCTGCTTGCCCAGCAAACAAGCTTTGCACCTTGTGATCTGCTCCTCCAGGCTTGGTAACCCAGTTGCCATTTCATTCCTCTGCATGAACATCACACCTTTGTGATGAAAGTGCCCCAACCTCTTGTGCCATATTTCTGAATTATTGGCCTGACACTTGAATGCCATTTGCTCCTTCTCAAGAGGATTCAAAGAAAAACTCTTCTGTTGCGTCTTTATCTTGAACAACTCCTGACCACTAGAGTCAAAGATCAAACACTTCTCCTCTTCAAATATCACCTTAAATCCCTTTTCTACCAACTGCCCCACGCTCAGCAAATTCTGATCAATCTCAGGCACATACATCACATTAGAAACCAGCTTTGTTCCAGCACAGCTCTCCATTGCTACAGTCCCTTTACCTTTCACTTCTAAGTACTCCCCATTCCCAATCCTCACTCTTGATTTTAATGACTTGTCAATGTCTATAAACAGCTTTTCATCACTTGTCATGTGGTTTGTGCAACCACTATCAACAAGCCAACTGTCACATGGAGTACTAGAGGAGAAACAGGAGGCAACAAACAGTTGATCTACCTCTTGTTGGATTGCAGCATGTACCTCACCTTGCTGTTGATTTCTTTTCTCTTTGCAAAACTTCTCAATGTGTCCAAGCTTATGACACTTTCTGCACCTTACATCCGGCCTCTTCCAACACCTAAAGTGTGGATGATTCTTTTTTCCACAGTGCTGACATGAGGAATATCTTCCCCAATTGTTCTTGGAGTTGCCCGCATTATTCTCTCTTGCAGCAGCTTCTGAACCACCACTGCCATTGTCTTTCTTCCCTTTCCACTTGTTGACTCTTCCTTCTACATTCTGCTGTTCTTTGGCCTGCAAAGCTCCTTCTGTACTTCCTTCCAGCCTCATTAACCTCTTCTGCTCTTGTGCTTGCAAAGCACTTAGCAATTCTGCCAACTTGATCTGAGACAAATCATTGGTATTCTCCAAAGAGGCAATGGTTGCTTCAAACCTTTCGAGCAAGGAGACAAGAATCTTCTGCACTAACCTATTATCAGAGAGGTCTGTGCCTAGAACTCTTGCCTGATTTGCAATGCTTACCAACTTATCAGAATACTCTTTAATTGTCTCAGACTCCTTCATCTGTAGTCTTTCGAATTCTGTGATAAGATTTAGCCCCTTCATGCTTCTGATCCTCTCATCTCTTTGATACTCGGCTTTGAGGAAGTCCCAGATAGCTTTGGCTGATTCACAAGCCATAATTCTGCTGAAAATGGCAGGTGAGACAGCAGCATATAAACAAGATTTTGCCTTTGCTTTCCTTGTTGTCCTCTCCTTGTGAAATTTGATCTGATTGATGGTTGGATTGTCAGGAAGGGGAGGAACTTCATAATCTTGTTCCACAGCTTCCCAAAAATCACAACCCTCTAGATAGGCTCGCATTCTCATTGCCCAGGCTTGATAATTTTCTCCATCAAACGCTGGTGGAGCCATTGCTGAAAAACCACTCGATCCTACCTCCATCTTGCTTTTAGCCTCTATGGATGCAGACACACCTCTCAATCAATCTCACAAGTCACTCACAGCCCCTTAAGATCAAGGAGGCTCTGATACCAGTGTTGTTTTCTAAAGAACAGAGAAGGAGTTGACAGCAAAAATTGACAGCAGAAACTGCATTTTTTACTCAGAAAACTGAAAAATGCTTAAATACATACTAAAACTTAACCATAAACCCACGTTGCCCACTAACAGCTTGCTTGGTCCACAAAACCAGCAACAAACTAACAGAACAGCAGAAAAAACGTGCAGATAACTGCTCCTACAAAATAGGATTGACCAAGTAAAATGACAATAAACTAACTCCTAGAAAACAGGACATCAACAAATTGACTTAACCAAACAAAGAAAAAAACAGATTGTGCGGTCTTGATACATCAACACTTATGTAGACGGGAAAAAGAATTATTCATGTTTGATTGGTAATTACTTCAAATCATAGTCGCATTTTTTTTGTCCTCTCGGAATATTTCGAACTATAATGTGCCTATCAATGACGGGGTCTTTGATGCAATGCAAGATGTAGAGCGACACCTCTCAGCAAGTCGTCCGGAAAGATCGAAGCACGCATCACTGTGGTTGTGTCAACAGAGCAGAAGACGACATTCTGATCCCGCCTTGTAGGAAGACAAAACAGAAAGAGTCCCCCCCACCCCCCACGGTGGTTCATGTAACGCAAAAGAAACGTTAATCAGAAATAGGGAAACAAACATAATCACAGAGAACAATCGTAATGAAGGAGTTTAAAATGATAAAGAAAGAAAGAAAACTGTAGATACACTGACGAATATCCATTCATCACGTTTTACTTTAGCTTGATACAACACCATCACCATTTTACACTGTAGTTTCTTCTAATTTCTCTTATACCAAGAGCATTCCATATGATAGGAAAAAATTACAGCTTACACAAAAGGTTGTTTGGTTTGCCTAGATTCCACACGACAAAAGCAAGCACAACACTTGCACATAATCGACTCTTGATTTCAGCTAAAAAATTCTACTATTTTCCTTTTGCCTGTAGCAGAAATTGCAATAGTTAAAGATGGATACGTGAGTACCTCCTCTCTCTGACAAACAAATTCAAAAGTAACAATTTCCTATGATTTTAAAGCAAAAGCAGGCCGAGAAGTCCCCTATGTCATATGATTTCAAATATCTACCCCATAGATTTTAGCTTAACCTTCAAAGGCTTAGGCAGAATGGTCTCAAAAGATTGCAAGTTTTCGTTCAACTAAAAATGAATCCGATATGAAAAACCAGATGGAAAAGAAAGAGAAGGATTTTCTTGCATCTCTAGGACCTCCTTAAAGGAGGCGGGGACCTTTGTCTATTGACCTTCTCAAGATCCCCAACAACCACTGTAGGTGGTGTTTGCTTCTCCAGTCGCCCCGACTATTGAGAAGTCGGAAGGCTTGGAATTGTCAGTATCTTGGATGACGACTCCCCGATTGACTTGATTGGCCCATTTAATCTGTTATAAAGCATGGTGTACTGGATCCCTTACCACCACTATGCACCTTGTTTATACCATCATCCCTAATGCTTGAACAGGATCGAGTTTGATTTATCATTCCTTCATCTGCAAATCACCAAACATCACAACAATCCTTTTCTCTTTCACGAAAATTTCAATCAAGACACTAATTATGGTCTATCTATGCCTAATAGATGCTTCAATGTGTCCTTGGCAACACTCTTTCGAATCTTAATATGTAATCCATAATAGCTAACTACAGAATTTCCAATCCCTGAAGGTTATCGATAAATAAAGCCTCAAAGTTCAAACTTCAAAAGTTTTATAGACAGACAACCCAGATTATACACAGAACATAACTATTCTTATGATATTCAAGGACTTTGCTGCATGAATATTTAGAACATATATATCTCTGAATTCAATAACACACGGCCCTAAGAGTTGAAAATGGGACACTTTCAACACAAGAGTGACTTAATACAGCTTCATGGAACACAAAATTTTCCCTAATTTTCAAAGTCCTGTTGGATCATTTTTGACACCATGGCAACCAAAGGAACCATAGAGATGAATTTCTCCTTTTATTCTCTAGGCATCCAAAAGCATGATATGTTGTAACCAAAAAAAAAAAAAGAATGATATTTTCACACTAAACCAGGCTATACAAAAACCTACTTCAGGATTATACGCAAAAGATGAATTAAGTGATTGATCCGCAAAAACCTTCTCTAGGAATCTAATAGCTCCACCGTGTGTCCGATACCTGTCACTTCACAGCTATTGCTGTGGGACTTAAACGCTAGAGTCCAAAACCACTACCAACCCTAGTCAGCCATTGCCATCTTTGGCCATCAGCGACGAATCTAAGATGAGAAACTTAGACATAAAATGTCGAGAAACTTAAAATGACGACTCTATATTTGATTTCACTCCACAATTATAAAAAAGAAAAAGAAAAAAATCTTGTTATAAACAACTCGAATGAGGTTAGTGAAACGTTGACAATGTTCAGTAACATCATCATTATTTGACAAAATAAAGATCTCAAAAAGCAATTGATCTAAATTAGATCTATTTCAGATACGATTCAAAATATTTTACAAGTTAAATAAAAGTTATTTACCAAAAACAAAAAAGGAAGTGATTTGATTGGTAGAATTAAATACTAATGGACATATATGTAATAAGTTTTTAAAAATATATTTATGTGATAAGTTGTTGAAAGAGAATAACGTGGCTATCCATATAATATATTTGTCTATCGGGAAATTCAAACCAGTGAAAATGAGTTTTTTTTTTTTTCATAACAAAATTGAGCTAGATTTTGAAAGTTTAATAGTAATTAATTGAACACTTACATAAGGATGGTACTTTTCCCCTGCATGCTGAGACTATTGAAAACTTGACTTTGCTCGGGGGGTGAATTCAATCTCTATGGAAGGACTGCCTCATGCATCTTCAAATTCAAAAGGAAGATCTTAGATGCGTATTTTACCCGGAAGAAACTACTGCGGTGATGCTCCGGGATGGCTGTCTTTGAGGTAAAACGCGGAATTGGGTAAGTTACCATCTATGCATAGATGAAGTTAGCAATTAGTTTGGACTTTACTAGCTTTTACTTGAGTGGTTTGGTAATATTTATTTGATTGTTTCGAAATTATCAACGATTTCAATAATTCCCCAATCTTAACTTGCGAAACTTTCCCACATGTTAAATTTACTAACTCATGGAGATTATCGGCTCTTATTTGAATGCTTTTATTAATGCTTATTTAATTGTTTGAAATAATTAGCAATCATTCCAATACTTTAACAATATAATTATTTATCGAAGTTTACCAACATGTTTAATTTACCAAGTCTTATAGAAAATTGCAAACTATTATTTCAATCATTATCGACATTTGTTTAATTATGTCAAAAATCACATTTGTTCCAAAAATCTACAAACATTTAATTACGCCGCCTACCTTTGCTCATGTTACTAGCCCTTTTGGAAAAATTACTAGCTGTTATTGGAGTCCATTTGATTCCAACGTTGATTAGATTGTTTTGGATATTAATAACCGTTCTAGCAAATCTTTGAAGTTAGCAGAGTGTGAAAGTTAAAAATTCTTATACAAAATTACCAACTGCTCTAATATTTTATCAATATTTATTTGCAAAAAACTTAATTAATCAACTTTTATGCAAAACTACCAACCAACATATAAATTAATTACTAAATGCTTGTCTAATTGTTTCAAAATTGTCAATCGTTTTGATAATTAACCGACATTAATTAACTAGAATCCATGGCAACAACGGCCGGAGAAAGGTCAAAAACTCCCTTTGCAATGGCATCGGTCACTGCCATGTTTGCTCTTCAGTCGCCGACAGCAACACAAACAGACGTGGCAGGCTTCCGGGCCGAAACGTGGGGTTTTATTCCCAAAGTGAGTGTGGTTATCTTCAATACATTTCCTTCCGATGAATAAATGCCTGTCGATCGCTCTCCGGCGTGTTTGATTATCTACTTTTCTAACATTAGCCCAAATTTATTAGAATATATAATGGAGCATGATCCAAAATTACCATCTTCCTGCTCGTTTTAGACCATGGGTCTTCCCAGCAAATGTTTAGGTTTTTCTAATGTTTTACTAGAATTTATTATAATATAATCATTATTGGGTAATGTTGACTTCTTATTGTCAAAAGAAAAGAGGCAGCGAACTATCATGGTCACCACGTGACCTATAAAATCACTGAGATCTTCTCACAATAATATGATAGTTAAAGTCAACAACGATCAAGACATTAATTGACTCATAAATATTATAAATTCAAGTATATAGAACATAATCGGTGTAAGTAGGAAGCTTAAATCCAATCAATGCAATTCTTTGCCAAGGAAATCCATGCGAAAACACGTGTATATCCTTTGCTTCTTCTATCATTGTTAGGGATCATACAGGACATAATTTAGAACTATAAAGCTCAGAATTATCAATAGCGTGCCTATAATTACCTCAAGGTTTGAAAAAAATTAAAACAAACTACATCACAGAATATGTAGATGACAAAAATTAACCCCAAAAAACTGATGCTTGCACAGGTTATGCTGTAAAATTATCTAAACAATTTAATAATGAAGTTAAAGCATGAAATCGCTCGTCACCACATCTGCAACCCTCCATAAACACAAGGACATTTGGGCAAAAATTGATCTGGACATGCATCACACTTCCTCAGATTTCTTGATGAAATTCTGTGATTAGAAAAGCAGTAAATGGCACATGCATTGTCAGTCAGAGTGCATCAAATCATTTGAAGACACTTTGTAAGATGCTAATAACATTTACAAAGATATCTATAGTTAAAGGGCTGTTTCTAAAACGTTTTAATATCTTGAGACAAAATAATTAACACTAATTGTTTCTCCCATATCACAAACTAGAGAGAATCTTAGTATGTTAGAACTGGCATCAATAATATCGCATTCAGATTTGTGCTTTATCACAAAACAATAGTTCAAAAGTTATCATGAAAATAGTTCATTTCAAGAATGGGAGGTACCCCAAAGCGAAAGTTTGACTTAGCTTATGGTCAAATGAAAAGATCAACTAACACAAATAAGAACATCAGAATAAACCAAGAATCAGGAATGAGGAGCAATGGTTTAGCTTCTTACTCATTGAAATTGACTGCAAGCATATGAGGAAATCTATAGCTATAGGTATACTTGATCTTAAAATGAGTATCATATTAAACTGTCAAAGCAAGAAACATTGCCACAGTGCCCTAATCTGGCACTGGCTATAATATAAAAGGTCACACCATGTTGTCACAAGTTATATGCACAAGTAACTGATAATCATTCGACATGCAGCAGAGGTGCATCATGTTCCCATACATGATGTACATGACATTCATAAAAGAAAGGAATCATAAGTTCAAAGGTCTTACCTAGTTGTGCAAAGGCCTGAGAATGTTCAACAGGATGAATCAATGCAGGCAGATCCAATGTGAAGCATGATTTATCCGTGACCTGTGAAGCTTTGGAGCTAAAAACCAAATATTAGCATTCAGCATATCTATAAGATACTTAAACAAATCAGAGATTCCACAATGTCATTAACAGAAAATGAATGGAAAAGAAGGGGAAGAAAGGTGAAGCGAAATGATATTCATGGAACAGGGTTCTACAAAACAGAGAAGAAGCATGAACCAAATTAATTTTATCATTATGAAGACAAATTATTTCAAGGCCATGTTTTCTGTATGCAATGAGTTTCCAAAGCGTATTAATTATCTCAGATGCATGTCAAGATTATGACTTGATCAGTTTTTAAAATATTAGCAACTGAAGAGCTCTTATTGAAGAATTGCTCGACCAAGAACCATATATGTATAGCAATCCACGGTAGGGATCAAGGAAGAAGATATTTCTCTCAAACAAGTCTAATCAAAGAATTCTCAACTACTGAGATACTACACTTCATCTTTTTCCTTAACTAAGGACACAATATTCCATTTCTCAAATGGTTATCTAGCTAAGAATACCCATTCTAAAGGAAAGCCACATGTGATAAATAGGGCATCTGAAAATTCGCAAAAAGAGAGACAGGGAATCTGAAACTCTACCTTTTATTTCATGGGCAAATTCTAAACATATTCATAGCAATCTTAGCATTGTTCTGGATAAGTGTACTTACCATCTCAAAATAAACACCTTAGCCTTGATGGATGCTTGCAATTTCATTAACCCTTTGTCATTACGTGACATTCCACTAGTCCAGCTTTATTTATCTAGGATGTAAGTGTTAGAACTAGTATAAACACCTAGAGGGGGGGTGAATAGGTGTAGAGAGATTTTTCGCGCAAATATGTGTAACTTGATCAATCAATAAACTAAAATCAAGTAGAGAGAGTTAGAGAAGATTGCAAACACTGTTTATAGTGGTTCGGCTTTAGACAAGCCTACGTCCACTCTCCGGGAGACCAGCCAATCGGCTGTACTTCACTATATGATCAACGGTGATTACACACTCTCGAGTGTTTGTACTCGGTGATGATCTGTCTCACTAAGTCACTCTCTTTTGGTAATACACTGAGATCACTCGAATACGCACTATGAACAACAATTGAAGAATGGAATCAGCTTTGGAATGATGTTCATCTCTCTACCCCCTAAGTCTCAACCTATCCTTAAATACTCTCCAAGCCAGACTCGACCGTTGGCTCTTTCCTTGAGAGTTTTTGTCTTCCCTTTCTTAGACAGACTTTATAAGGTAAGTCTTTTTGACCGTTGAGGGTAGATCAAATCCCCTTAGATTCTGTTCGCCCATACAATCAGAATCTGGGCTTCCATAAGTGCTCTATTCTTCTTTGGAAGTTGTCCACTAATTGATCATGTCAATCAGATTAGAATAACAGAATCAATAGTGAAATACCCTACCATTGTTGATCTTGTCTGGAAGATTCATCTTAAGTCTGATAGTACAAGGTTCTGAGTCTGCCTAGATTTTCAGTCTAAAACATTCAGACTTAAAATCTCAGTCTGGTACTGTCAGACTTAAATCTCAGTCTGGATGAGTCTTTCCGTCTAGTACGGTTAGACTCTAAGACATCTCACGCTTTATCATCTGCTACCAGCAGACTTTAAAGCCTATGTCTTCCTGAGTTCTTTTCCTTCAAATGATTTGTATAAACTCATAAAATGTTTTGTAAACATCAAAACTAGGAGTTTTCTTAACAATTTCCCCCTTTTTGATGGTGACAAAACTTTTTATGCATATGGCTCATTGTCCTTGCAAAATATGGTTAGATAGAGCCTACTTCCAACTTTCCTGCTCATCTCATGAAAATAGCTCATATCAATCCTATATGGACAATACAGCAGCAACATAACCTCATATCACAGCTCAACATATTTTAGACTTTGCAAGTACTATGTGATCAGCATATCACCCATCAACACAATAATTAATATCATGCATCAACACTAAGATAAAACCAAGCAATCATGCATCCACACACTGATAGAGCCTACGGTCTACGGTCTTGCATCCATGCATCATCAAAACAACAGTAATAGTCACAACAATAGTCATATCTACTCCCCCTTTTTGTCAACTTCAAAAAGGTTTAGGCAAAAACAAAGAAAAATGTCAAAAATGATTTTAAGATGTTTTCTTGGTTGGGGTCCGAACAAGGGTGAAATCCTCCATATCTGATGCAGACTTCTCAATCCTGTCAATGCAATGATTAACTGTCTTCTCGAGAGTCTCCATTCTGTTATTGAAGGAGGTTTCCATTACGACTTGCTGATTTCTGATCTCTGTTAGTAGTGCTATGACCTTCTGATAATCAGCATTTCCAGATGAAGCTGCAGGTACTTGAATGTCAATATTATTAGTAGGATGCTCCCCCTGAGTTGATGCTTCATTCTTACCTTCCCCGTCTTTTTCTGCATCCTGTTCTCCTTCTTCCTCTTCATCTACATCTTCTTCAGTTTCTTCTTCTTCTAGATCTTCTTCTGAGTCAGATGCGTCTCTCACCCCACCATTCTTTTCATGTCCTGTGCTGATGATGTTCTCTGCATGTGTTTCTTCTTCTAGTTCAGACATCCTATGAGAAGTTTGACGCATATTCGCCAATATTGCTGAGATGCTTTCTTCTTCATCTTCTTCATCTACTAGTAGGAGTTGTCTTCTCCTTTTTGAACTTGGCTCAGCAGCAGCTAATTCCTTACCTTTTCGTTTTGCTGTCTCTGCTCTAGCCAATTCCTTTTCTTTTCGTCTCCAAGTCTCTGCAACATCTTTCAGTCTCATCTTATTGATCATTTTCATGTCAATAGCCATTGTGGGAAGAGTTTTAGTGCTGAATCTCCTCGGTATGTCTATCTTTAGGTGTTCAAAGATCCTTGTCACTAAAGCTCCATAGGGTAACTGTCTTTTATCCTTAGACACTGTCCTATACATATGCAATATAATTGTGTGAGGTAGTGAGAACAGTACTCCCCTTTCAATAGCCCACATTAGTTTTCCCTCAAACTTGGATACATCAGTCTAAGATGAGGCTTTTGGACGAATGCAGCTGATAATGATCTTATGTAGAATAGTTCTTGCAGAAGTTAGAAGAGGATAAGATATACTGGCCCTCACAGACTTTGTAAGAAACTTACACACTGTCTCATAAGAAACGTCTATTGGCCTGAATGCCCCTCTCTCAACTTTTATAATGTCAGCCAGAGTGTCTGAACTAACATCATAGAATCTATCATTGACACTGAACTGCATTCTGTCTAGAGATAAAAATGTCAGATTCGAGTAGAAATATGCTGTTAATTCAGGGTAAACAGCAGCAGAATCAGTGCAAAATTTGTCCATCTGTAACTTTTCAAAGCATTCTCGCAAATTTACTTCAGCAGCATCCAAATAATCAAAATCCACAATTCTGTGATTCATGATTCCTCGATCCATCAGTCTGTTAAAGAAAATTTTATGCTCTTTAGATCGAAATAATTTCCCAGTTGTGTTTCTGGCTACAGCGGCTATCCCCATTCTTACTTCAAAATTTCTATATATGTTCTCATCATCTTCCTTCACATTATCTCTGCTTCTTCCTTTATCACTTACTCGTTCTGTACGAGTAGGTGGTGTTTCTGTGGTCTGTACTGCTTGAATGAGACGGAGTTCATTCGCATACCCTTTTTCTCTCAAGAAGAACAATTTTACATCATTCCTCACATTTCTTTGGACTAATTTTTCATACATCTTCAGTACTTTGTGAGGATCATCAGTAGGTATCGGTAGTGTTAAACCAGACGTACCTCTTCGTGAGACATTCGTTTCTTCAGATTGTGGACGAAGAGTTTTAGGAGATTCCTCAGGCTCATTTTGAGACGAACCTCTTGGAGAATGGCCTTGAGTATCTTCGGAAGTCTGTGTGAGGTCGAAATATGTCTGCCCTCTATCGACTCTCCTTCCTCCTCTCCCTGCAATCCTGTTTGATCTTCTTCTTGGAGATAGAGATCTTGATCTAGATACAGAGGATTTCGAGGCCATGTTCGAAGAATGTTGGTTTTGAAGAAGTAGATTTAGAAAGGGTTTTTCTGTGTTAGGGTTTGTAAACAAAATGTTCTGAAGAGTAGTGAGGAAAAGACCCGACTTTTAGACGTTTTTATACCCTTCGGAGAGAGAACAAATGAGCAACCCAAAACAAATTAAAATGGCAGTTATTCTAAATTTAATAAGAATATTCAATCATCATAAACATGTGCCAAAAATATGCAAATCAATCATGCGGATCAAAAACTTACTAAAGATTTTCCAGATTTAAATAAGGAAATAACCTACCATCCTAAAATACCACTCTTTCCATCTTCAATCTTCTTCAAAGATTAGTCTAACCAGACTATTTCTTCCATCAGACTTTGTCCTGTTCTCATAAGATTTATAAAAAAGGATTAATAATATTTAATCTCCCACATATTGAATCGAATGTACCTTTGTCCAGTGGCTTTGTGAAGATGTCTGCTAATTGATTCTTGGAATCAATGAATTCCACACATATGTCTCCATTTTGCACATGGTCTCTAATGAAATGATGTTTAATCTCAATGTGCTTCGCCCTAGAGTGTATAATCGGATTCTTGGTGAGATTTATAGCACTCGTATTATCACATCTTATTTCTGTACAGGATTCTTCCCTTCCATAGTCTCTTAGTTGCTGTTTCATCCACAGAATTTGTGAACAGCAACTTCCAAGCGCAACATATTCTGCTTCTGCTGTTGAAAGAGCCACATTATTCTGCTTTTTGGAAAACCATGAAACTAGCATTTTCCCAATAAGTTGGCATGTTCCTGAAGTACTCTTTCTGTCTACTTTGCAACCTGCTAAATCTGCATCTGAGTAGCCAAGAAGAGTAAAATCTGTTTCTTTTGGATACCATAAACCCAATTGTGGATAAGTGGCTATATACTTGATTATACGTTTAACAGCAGAAAGATATGATTCTCTAGGATCTACTTGAAATCTAGCACAAAGACACACACTGTATAGAATATCTGGTCTAGATGCAGTAAGATAGAGAAGGGAACCGATCTTGCTTCTGTAATTCTTCTGATCAACCTTCTTTCCCTTTTCATCCTGATCTAGTTTGATGGATGTTGCCATAGGAGTTTCAGTCCTCTTGCAATTCTCCATTCTAAATTTTCTAATCAGGTCTTCGGCATATTTCTCTTGACTGATGAAAGTGCCCCTTTTCGTTTGATTGACTTGAAGTCCTAGAAAGAATGTCAGTTCTCCCATCATGCTCATTTCAAATTCTTCCTGCATAGACTTTGAGAAGTTCTTGCACAAAAGCTCATTAGATGAACCAAAAATAATATCATCTACATAAATCTGTACCAACAATATATCTTTACCTTCTTTTTTAATAAACAAGGTTGTATCTACCATACCTTTCTTGAATGTATTGTCTAGTAAAAACTTACTCAACCGATCATACCATGCTTGAGGTGCCTGTTTCAAACCATAAAGTGCCTTCTTTAATCTGTATACATGATCTGGCTTTCTTGGTTCTTCAAACCCAGGAGGTTGCTCTACAAAGACTTCTTCTTTGATAAACCCATTTAGAAAAGCACTTTTCACGTCCATTTGATATAGCTTGAAATTTTGATAACAAGCATAGGCAAGTAGTAGTCTAATTGCTTCAAGTCTTGCAACTGGTGCATAGGTTTCATCATAGTCTATTCCTTCAGATTGGGAATAACCTTTTGCCATGAGCCTTGCCTTGTTTCTAGTGACTTTTCCAAGTTCATTAACTTTGTTCCTGAAAATCCATTTCGTACCAATGATGGTTCTTTCTTTGGGTTTGGGCACTAGTTCCCAAACATCATTTCTCTTGAACTGTTGAAGCTCTTCTTGCATAGCATCTATCCAGCTTTCGTTTTCCAGAGCTTCATTGACTCCCTTGGGTTCAATTTCAGAAATCAGTGCAACGATACCTGTGTCGTTTTTATTCTTTGATCTGGTTTGAATCCCCTCGTTGATGTTTCCAATCACAAGCTCCTTCGGATGACTGGACTTCTGCTTCCAGTTTCAATTTGGAATTTCATTATTATTAAAAACTTCTGCTGATACAGGGATGTCAGATTGAATTACTTGTTCTTCATGAGCAGCTCCTTTGACTATTTCCTGGGAAGATTCTGCTTCTTTGATGAGACCAGATCTTTCAGGAGCAATATTTGATTCTGATTCTTCATTCACTGTACTGCTCTGTTCTGAAACTCCTTTCTCCAGAAACTTTACGTTCATGGATTCTTCCACTGTCTGAGTGTTCTTGTTGAACACTCTATATGCTTTACTAGAGTTTGAATAGCCCGGAAAAATACCTTCATCTGACCTTTCTTCAAACTTACTAGGTAGATGATTAACAGTTTTAAGAATATAACAAAGACAACCAAAGATTCGAAAATAGGAAACAATAGGTTTTCTTTCTTTAAAGATCTCATAGGGAGTTTTCTCAAGAATTGGTCTAAGAAATACTCTATTAATAATATGGCACGAAGTAGAAATAGCTTCTGCCCAGAACCGAGTTGCCACTTTGCTTTCTATGAGCAATGTTCTGGCCATTTCCTGCAAAGACCTATTTTTTCTTTCCACCACTCCATTTTGCTCTGGAGTGTAAGGAGATGAAAATGTATGCTGTATACCATTTTTATCACAAAAATTTGCAAACTCCTGATTTTCAAATTCTCCCCCATGATCTGTTTTGATACTTGAAATAGAATATCCCTTTTCATTTTGGACCCTTTTTGCAAATGTTGAGAAATATGAGAAGGTTTCTCCTTTATTTGCTAAAAAATATACCCATGTAAATCGAGAATAATCATCTACTATCACAAGACAGTACTTCTTACCTCCAATACTCTGGGTTCTGGTTGGTCCAAATAAATCCATGCGAATAAGCTGCAACACACGATTAGTAGAAATATGTTTTATAGGCTTAAAGGAACTTCTTACCTGTTTTCCCAGTGTACATACAGAGCAAAGCTCTGTCTTCTTGTAACTTAGTGAGGGCAAGCCTCGAACAAGCTTTTTGCTGTCAAGCTTGGAAATTTGTCTCATGCTGACATGCCCGAGTTTGTGGTGCCACATATCTGCTTCGTCTTGGACTGATAATAGACATTTTGCAGTGTCTTCATTTATGTCCAGAAGATAAATATTCCCATGCCTTCGTCCAGTAAAAGCCTGTGAAGAGTCATTACTAGTTCTGGAACATAGATTCTCTTTGAAGTTTATTCTGAAGCCGGCATCACATAACTGACTGATGCTCAACAGATTGTAGCTTAATCCTTTGACTAGAGAAATGGTGTTGATGATTAAACTTCCAATTTTGACAGTTCCCAGTCCTATAATGTTTCCTTTGGTGTTTCCTCCAAACGAAACTGTTCCTCCCTTGATTCTTTTGAGTCCTACGAACATCTTTGAGTCTCCTGTCATATGTCTTGAACATCCACTATCCAAATACCATTTCTTCTTGCTTTTGAAGCTTACCTACAAAGTTTACACATACTCATTTTTTCTTAGGTACCCAAATTTTCTTGGGTCCGTTGAAGTTAGTAGTATAAGCTTTTTCTATCCACTTCTTTTGAACAGGTCTCCAGACTTTAGGACATTTATTCTCAAAATGTTCTCTTTCCCCACAGTTAGAACACTTAAGATATTCTCGATCAATGGTTCTAACAAAATTCTTTTTAAAATGATTCTTATAGGCTTGTTGGGAAGGTCTCTGTCTAATTCTTTCCTTAACTTTAGGGAAATCAATCAACGATTTGCTTTCCTTACAAAATCCAAGTCCTGACTTGTCATAATATGGAATTTGTATGGAAAGAATATGCTGCATGTTTTTCGTCCCTTTTGAAAACTTTGCATTGATATCCGAAACTTCCTTTTTAAGAAATAAATTTTCATTCCGTAAGGATCCTTGATTATCCTTTAATTCGACTCACTTTCATTTAAAATAGAATCACGACTTTCCTTTAGTTCTGAAAATTCCTTTTTGAGATCATTAAATTTTTCTTTTAACAAACAGTTCTGATTATTCAACTTACGATTTTTCATTTTTAAACTGGAGATCTTTTTCAAGGTAGTTTTTAAATTTAAACACAGCTCATTTATGTAATCTGAGATTTCTATAGGGATGTCGGAATGATTTACCTCGATTTCTCTGTCTGAATCTGAGTCTGATCCTAAATCAGTTTCAGAGTCTGAGTCTGAATGGGCCATAAGACAAATGTTGCCATATTCATCTTCACTATCCTCAACTTCTGTGTCACTCCATGTTTCAGCTTTCAGGGCCTTCTTGTATTTCTCAAATTTCCCTTTGTTCTTTTTGAGCTTGGGACAATTTTGTTTAATATGACCCTTTTTCTTACATTCAAAACAAGTGACATCTTTGGTATAATCCTCCTCATCATCAGTTTTGCGTTGTCCAGATTGTCTGTTTTGTTTCCTGTTGTTGAACTTTCTGCCTTTCTTGTTTAGCTTCCTTACTTTTCTGATTAGCAGAGCAAGTTCTTCGTCGTCTAGTTCCTCTTCAGAATCTATAACATCAGAATCAATATTAGACTTAAGAGCGATAGACTTCTTACCTCTGGATTCCACTTCCTCGTTCATTTGTTCTGCTTCGTAGGACTGCAGAGTACCCACGAGCTCATCGACTGTCAGTGGTGAAATTCGCAAAGTTTCTCTGATAGAGGTCTTCACATTGTTCCATTCTTTTGACAGTCCTCTCAGAAGTTTGTTGACCTTCATTGGTCCAGGGACAGGTTGTCCTTGATACGCCAATCCGTTTACAATCTCAGTAAAATGACTGAACATGTCTCCTATGGATTCTCCCTGTTTCATCTTGAAAGATTCATATTGTCCAAGCAATATGTTTACTTTGGTCTCCTTGACACGATCAGTTCCTTCGTAGGTCACATGTAGTCTATCCCAAACTTCCTTTGCTGTATCACAAGAAGATATTCGATTATATTCATTAGGTGATAGAGCACAATACAGAGAATAAATAGCCTTTGCATCAAGAGTTTGTCTCTTTGTTATCTCTTCTGGAGAGATAGTGGCTGATGCTTCTATTTCTTTGCCATCGTTTCTCTTTGACGCTTTTCCTGTATTTTCAGTGGGGTTAATTCCCCTTTCAACCACATCCCATTCGAGTGGATCTTTCGATCTGAGAAAAGCCTTCATTTTATTCTTCCAAATATTGTAATCTTTGCCATCGAAATAGGGTGGACGAGTGTTGCTTTGCCCCTCAATCAAACCTGGTGCAAGAATACTAGCCATAGAGGATCTTTAGCTCAGAAGTAATAGACACTTCAAAATCTAGAGCACGAGGCTCTGATACCAATTGTTAGAACTAGTATAAACACCTAGAGGGGGGTGAATAGGTGTAGAGAGATTTTTCGCGCAAATATGTGTAACTTGATCAATCAATAAACTAAAATCAAGTAGAGAGAGTTAGAGAAGATTGCAAACACTGTTTATAGTGGTTCGGCTTTAGACAAGCCTACGTCCACTCTCCGGGAGACCAGCCAATCGGCTGTACTTCACTATATGATCAACGGTGATTACATACTCTCGAGTGTTTGTACTCGGTGATGATCTGTCTCACTAAGTCACTCTCTTTTGGTAATACACTGAGATCATTCGAATACGCACTATGAGCAACAATTGAAGAATGGAATCAGCTTTGGAATGATGTTCATCTCTCTACCCCCTAAGTCTCAACCTATCCTTAAATACTCTCCAAGCCAGACTCGACCGTTGGCTCTTTCCTTGAGAGTTTTTGACTTCCCTTTCTTGGACAAACTTTATAAGGTAAGTCTTTTTGACCGTTGAGGGTAGATCAGATCCCCTTAGATTCTATTCGCCCATACAATCAGAATCTGGGCTTCCATAAGTGCTCTATTCTTCTTTGGAAGTTGTCCACTAATTGATCCTGTCAATCAGATTAGAATAACAGAATCAATATATATAAGGTAAGTGAAATACCCTACCATTGTCGATCTTGTCTGGAAGATTCATCTTAAGTCTGATAGTACAAGGTTCTGAGTCTGCCTAGATTTTCAGTCTGGAACATTCAGACTTAAAATATCAGTCTGGTACTGTCAGACTTAAATCTCAGTCTGGATGAGTCTTTCCGTTTGGTACGGTCAGACTCTAAGACATCTCACGCTTTATCATCTGCTACCGGCAAACTTTAAAGCCTATGTCTTCATGAGTTCTTTTCCTTCAAATGATTTGTATAAACTCATAAAATGTTTTGTAAACATCAAAACTAGGAGTTTTCTCAACAGTAAGGATACAACAACATATCTTCACTACAGCAAACGATCGAGAGAGAGAGAGAGAGAGAGAGAGAGAGAGAGAGAGAGAGAGAGAGAGAGAGAGAGAGAGTTGTTCAGCATATTATGCAATCGCCGAAAGGCCAGGCAACAATTCTTTTCCAGCTATTTGAGAGACTTGGTTAGAAAGCACAAACAGAAAGAGACTTCCCAAATTCCTTTTAATCAATATAGAAGAGGATGAGTGTGAGGAAGACTGCAGTATTTGAGTTTAAAAGAGATGTAATTCCATGGAAGGGTCTTTCAGGAAGATGTTGCCAGTAGACAATGCTCAACTTGATTGATTGAAAAGGTGAACTTTGGTTCAAAAAGTAGAATTGCTATATTATGCTCATTGAAGCCTCTTAAAAAATGTAATTAACTATGGGTCCATTGAAACAGAACTATCATTTCCCATAAATTTTATCTCGTGTAAATAGGTGCTAACAACATTATCATAGCATTCTTTCAAACAGACAATTCAACTGGCTAAAATGGTTGATTGCCGTTCATACCATTAGGGTTTCTTCCTTCATAAAAATCTTGCAAAAAGAGAAATTGCTTCTGATGCCATTATACCTCCACTACGTTCGAAACCCTTTGATCCAGTATTCCCATCACTGCAAGACAAACAAGAAAAAAGTTGGAAACATTCTTAAATTAGGTAGACACTTGAAAGGGGGAACACAGATGTGGAAACCAGCCAATATTTCCAATGATTCTGCATTTTTATTTAGCTCATTAGCCTGAAGCCAGTGATAGATTCCATTGGCAAAACATTTCCAAAAATCATGTTGGAGATAATTTAGTAGACTAATTGACAAAGCACTTAGCAAAAGAAGGTAGTATCCAAGCAAAAACAAATTTGCCTATAAGGAATGTGTCTGACTTAGGAAGTATTCATTTCGGAATCATCATTTCAATCCTAAGAATATCAATTTTGCCAAATGCCTACTCCAGCAAATAGCTTTCCATGCACGCAAATTATCTGTGGAGTGTACCTTTTGGTTCAATTGACAGTAACTAAACTCTACTAAGTGGCATTGACCTTGGCAAAATTCCTGCATCAGATTTGAAACAAGTGTGTTTGGGGTAACTATGGCTTAAAATTTTTTACTTAAATGATGCCTTTGGGTCATTCTATAATTTCTCTTCGACATAAAACCTAATGTCCTTGAAGAACAAACAACACTCTGTACCTTACCAAAAAAAAACAACACTCTGTACCTTACCAAAAAAAAACAACACTTTGTAAACAGGGTAATACTTGGAGGCTCTTAATATGGATGGGCAACTTCTGCTTGGAGAGATCTTGGCAACAGTGATCTGATTGAGAGAAGATTTTTGGATAACTTGTTTACTAGTATTGGCTACGATGGTTTTCAATCAGCTATAAATTCTAAACACTGCATATGAAACTTGCTCACTGTTATAACAACAGTCTCATTCTCTCCATCATGAGACTATGCAATAATTAGGGCTAGTTTATTAGCTCTAGAGGGAGGAAATTGAGCTAGGCAGTTGTTCATCTGCAAGATGAGTCCTCTTGCTTCATGTCGTATTCAGAAAAGCAATAAGCTAGTTCATGTTTCCCAAAATACTTGACTCATAATCAGATTACTAAGAGCAGCATAACTACAAATTTGAAGCCTAAAAGTCAAAGAGTTTTCTTGGTTTGTTTTTCCCCTAAACTTTTTATCAAACGCATCCTTAGTAAAAATCTCTTGCTTCTTGCCCATGTAATTGAGCTTGTTCTTTCAAATCTAACCCTCAAACAGAAAAACAATGTCCACAGTCTATATTAGCTACTTCATGTACTGCTCAATCACAATGGACCAGATCTTGTTTCGCTATATTTTAACTTTCATGTCAACAAAGTCTTGAGGGAAACATTGATAGACTTCCGAACAAGCTTCAAACACAAAATGTTAAATCATGGCAGCATCAAACAGATGAAAAATTATACTGGAAACACGGGCCATACATCACAATTCTCGACTTTCTTGACTTTTTGACGCTTTCGGAAACTCCACTTTCTTCCATTTAGGCAAGGAAAAGGACAGAAAAGATGGAAAATCTTTGACAAACCTCCATTTATCGTCATTATGCACAATCCACATGTCACATAAAGGCTTCTCTGCAACTCTGCAGCCAATAATCCAGTCCTTTCCCACTGCTCAAGAAGAACATCAAGATCAAGAGCTTCTGTCTCTGCATGCCTTGTTGCCTATGAAAGAACAAGGACAAAAACAATGCAAGCATATCAAACTTAGGAGCTTTGTCGAGAGACAATTGCCCTTAGTGTCGTTTCAACATAAATTCTGATTTTTCATGTCATGAGAAATGTCTTCTCCTTCAAGCTAACTAATTGAGAGTATATATGAGATTGATCGAGACATATTCCACATAAATTCAACGAGTTTTGCTTGCTTGAAATTGTTGCAAATCTCACATGGAAAAAGAGGCTTCTTATTGGATTAGCCACATCCAACTTTTCTAATGGTATTTTCATATATACCCCTGTAAATGAGGAAGCCTTGTTTTTCTATTATGATCCACAAGATACTAAAAGGGCCAAATATTCTTCACATCAACTATTCATTACTGTCCACAAAGTCATTTATAGTAGTGTCTTGTCACCACATAACTATCAATGATTACAGCAATAGACTATTACATAAGAGATGATCTTTACCAGAAACCAGGCTTAAACTATGTGTAAATATGGTCATTGTAAGAAGAAATGTCCCAAGGAGCAGTTTCTTACATCTTAAAAGGCAATAGAATGCTCACAACGCATTTTTATACCAAATAAGTATACCGATAGATAGCTAACATAAGGCCTAAGAAAAAAGTGTTAGGAACTTCACAAAAGTAGATGAAGACCATAATATTGTTCCAGACAGAGAGAAATGGCAAATGAAAAACGTGAAACATTAGGCATAATAAGGCAAGATTATAATTATTGTTTGCAGTACATTTTATGAAAGAATAATGGGAACATCACCCTTTACAGCCTAATGATGCATAAAAAAAATCCACTCATTAACAGATTTAGTCCGATATATTGCTTTATCATCTATTAAAGAAATACTTAAGAGAGAAACATAAAATGACCAACAATAAACTACGAGTGGATAATTTGAGTGTATCAATCCAGAGAAATAACAAAGCGCTGCTAGGCCAAAATTTAAAGAAAGGGGTGGGAAAGCAATGATAAACATACATTTTGTGTTTCATTAGTTGAGTTTCTTCCTGCTGCAATCCCATCCTCAGGGATGACATAGCTGTTTAATCAAAGTATTATACAAATAAAGCACAAATTGAAATCATTCACCAATTAAGATTGAAATATCAATCATCTTAATTAGCAAATAACGCAACATATCTGAATTCTTACCCAACTGGAACTTCAAGGCTGTCCAGAGCAAGTTTCACCTTAAATAAGAAAAGCCAATAGGTCTTGTTACTTGTCAGGAGAAAACAATATTAGGATAAGAGTCAGAAATTATCTCATGAATGCATGCAAACAGGCGATTCAAGAGGAAATCAGCATGAAGTTGCCAGCAGTAGATATATTTCATTATCAATATGCAGCTCTTATGGAATGAATGCACATCTCATAGCTACATGATCAAGATTTTGCGGTCCTCTATAATATTCTGGTCATAAACTTCCAAGCAATGATTGTCACCACATACTCAACCTGTAATCTAGATGCAAATCCCACTTATAGTTAGACTGATATAGCTCTAACAACACTAGAGCAAAAACAGCAACTAATTTGAGAAACTACATGTTGCTCATTTCTGTGTCTCCTATCATTGAGACCTCAGAAGCTTATGTTTCATTGTTAGGTTTTCAAACATTCAAGAAGCTTCTAGAAGTTTTAGCTTCAAGGTCATCTTCCTTCATAAAAGCTATGGCGGATAAGGACAAGAAGGGAACCCTAAACTATTACGAAGGCCTTAGAAATCAGAATTTGCAATCAGCTTCTCGTGCTTTTGTCTCTATCCTACTGATTAACTAATGTAAACTCCGTGTTTCTCGTGATTGTTTCTTTTTCATATCCAGAGGTCACAGGGCTAAAGAAAATAAGCACCTAACCAGTTATCCATGGGCACCACCAATGTTCATATTACTCTCACGCTCCTAGTAAATTTGGTCCCAATTCTCCCTAGTTGCCAAAGTCAACAAGTGTTAAGAGGACTCTGATTGTCAATCAACCTTTCCTGGTGGCTCGCCATCTCACTTCTTATTCCTCTATGGTTATGCCCCTTCAAGCACCTCATAAAAGTCAGCAACAGAGACCTTGTCTCAGTGATCGAAGTTTCTCACAATTCAGCCCACGTGCACCCCACTTCTACCAAGCATCCATAGACTAAACTTACGAAAAAAACACTCCTTCAACGTCTCTCGAACAAATTCATACAATCTTCAAGTTCCCGCGCAATTGCAACACCAAACGAATCGAATTCAAAATCCATCTCAACCATTCCACCAACTTGATACAATCTGGATGAGCCAGGCGTTACCTGATCTATAGCAATCTGCACGGAGCCAGGAACCTCAGGCAAGAATCGTTCACCCCAAGCTATGACGCCAGTTCCCATGGCTTCAGCCATCACCCGTCGGTTCGCTAGGGACTTCTTCTGTTGGTCGCCTCTGTTGGCAAAGCGGCGATCTTACATTCATCAGAGCTCGCCGGTGTCCGACTGAAGATGGTGGAGCTGGAAGTTTGCCTGCAGCGGAGAAAAGAGGATTTAGCCAAAAAGGTAAAACTAGAAACAAAGAGAAGAGATAAAAGAGAAGGAACCACCCGCCGTGGTGGCTCCGCTGGATAGGCTCCCGTGACCCTTTCACATAAAGGGGAGGGGTTCGAATATCAGTGGAGGCACTTAGTGACTTACCCGGTGCACGTGTGTAGTGGCTAACACATGTGCCCATAGGTTTACTCCCCCAGCTGCCGGCGGGGTGTGGGGTTCCCTGGGTCATAAAAAAAAAAAACAGAATTATAGAATTTCATTTCAAAGTTGTCTCTTTTTTGTTTTTTGGAGTAAAGAAAACGAGAAGGAACAAGAAGGGAGAAGGCACTGTAATGAAGATTAGCTGAGTTCACTCACCGTACGAATTGCTTCCTGAGCATGTTTCCATCATTCCCCCAAGATAAGCTTGAACTTTTTGTTCGGATTGCGTGGGAAGCCTCCAGAGAAAAAAATCTCATGATTTGGCGTAAATCCTATTTTATCACCAGTGTAAGCACTCGGTCCACAATCTAGATCAAATTTGATCGGTCTGTTTTCGTGCATATGTGAACTCTCTTGCAAGTTTTTTAGTAGACCTATTTTGATCGAATTGGCTTCGTGCATATTTAAACTTTTGACTTCTGAATCCATTGTATCATGACCAACCTCGTAGAGGAAAGCTAGATCAATTAGCTTATTATCTCGAAGCGTAACCTTTAAATCGTCCTCTAATTGCTTGCATATTATTCGGAATCCCAACTCTTTCACATCCCCACCCGATAATATAAGGCTGAATTGCGCATAACTGCCATCAATTTGACCAAAATGGACTACTTTCCAAAGGTCAGATGGTGGGAAATAGTTTAGCATGCTGCCACTTGGACCCAATTTGTAGTGAGATTTGCTACAAGTACCTTGACTTCTGCCATTAAAATGTGCTTGAAATTCAAGTGAGCAACCATTGCCTTTATTACCACGAACAACACAAAAAACCAATCCAAGGAACTTGTCATATAACTCCTTTGAAGTCATGAAAGATACGGAACCCTCTTCAATAGGTTGGAACCACTTTGGCATCTCTCCTCTAGGGAGACGAATACAGCAAGAAGAATCCTATTATAAAAATAGACTATTAGAAAGCACCCAGGTAGAAGAATTCAATTTGAGTTTAGTAAGTAATCCTAGTGAATTAAGAGCTCCATAAATGAATAGAGATCCATCGATCCTGGCTTGCATTAACATAGAAGTCTCATGTGATAAAAATCATTCCCTAGAAAGTACGTTAACCACCTTCAGTGCATGCATATTGGTGTAGGGTCACTTTATATTTGTTTGGTTTCCTCAAGCCTCCAGTCTTGCTTTTTCAACTATTGCAAGATAATAGAACACATTGTATTCAGCATATTCTCCACGTCGATATGTGTGTGCATGAGAGAGAGAATCTAACCTTGTTAATTGAAGCAGTATCAACCATGGTCAACCCTCGACAGACCCACTGATCAATTGAAGTTAAATGTCCATTTGTTTGCAAAGATTTGCACTCATTCGCGTGCAACGATTTTAAAAACGGTGGAAGCTGGGGAATCTCTTGTAATTGATGGCACCCAGAAAGACCCAACTCGGACAAATGATCACGCTTGCTAATGGATGCAGGAAGGCAAGTAATATTCTTCCCTGACAGATATAAGCCTTTCAATAAGGGAAAACAAGAAAGATCCTGAAGAAACTCTACTTTGAACATATTACAATTCATAAGGCTTAAGCTGTTTAAATTTGGAAGTCCGATCTTCATGCGTGGATCAGATAAATCCTGGAGCTTTGGAAACACGATTGGGCGAAAAGAAGATCTCAACCATTGAAGTTTTTGTAACTTGTAAATGTTAGGTGGAATATGTATTGGGTTTGTGAAAATATGTAAATGCATTACCTCCAAAGAAACAAGATTTTCTATTGATGCAAGAAGCTCTTTAATAGCGGTTTGGAGTATTGAAAGTTTTTTCAGGCCTTCATGTGGAATATCGGGGAACATTTCAAATTTTGGGCAGACAGAAAGGTTGAGATCTTGAAGATTTTTTGACTCAAGCACATTTGGAAAAACGCAAAGCTCAGGGCACCATTTAAGATGCAAGACCTGGAGCTTATCATGATATGCAATCGACTCGTGGGCTTTTACCAAGTTTTTGCAATTCCAAAGTTTCGATTCTTTGAGATTTGGAGCACATGAAAGGTTAGGCGTACAAACGAGTGACTCGCAATTGCTTAATTTAATGTACGTCAGTTGTTGGAAGTCCTGCAAAAACAACAAAACCAACTCCGATAAACATTCTGAAAGGGAAAAGGTGATATTTGTATAATACCGTTGCCACTTATAAGGATTTTCATCCTTAGGCCACAATTCTGTGGAAGGAAGCAAGGAGCATCGTTAGATCAGGCAACTTGGAACCTATTATTCAGGATTCTAAGTTAATTTCTTAACCTATTAATAATTTTTCATTCAAAGTTACTATAAAATGATTACGTGAAAATTATATATAGTATTGAGAAATTACCAAACCCTTAGAAACTTTACCAGTAAATACAAATTTTTATGTATATATGATAATTCTTACGCAAAGTAGAGTCATATGTTCTGCTCATGAGCAAGTTCACCCAGAAATTTATTTTTTGCGATCACATTAGCGAATAAGATATAATTCTTATCATTTTATTTTTAGATATTATTTTGAAGAGCTATAATATATATATACACACACACACTATTAAAAATATTTCACAAATAAATTATTCTAGACAATCTCAAAACAATTATATATAATAGGGGAGTGCAACAGGAACTACACAACCAAAGGACCATCCAAATCGAACTGGATCGGCCAATTTAGACACAAGATGTCTAATAAATACCCAAAGCACAATGTTATTAGACGCAAGATGTCTAATAAATATTTAATTACATGTACTTAGAAATCCTGCTCCTGAACTAATTTGAGCAATTAATGATACCTTTTTTACAGCACGGTGCAAGACAAATCTCGCCCTTTATGACATACATTGGATGAGCCTCCACAACTTGGAGACTACGTGGCCTCTAAGGTTATTTTGAATTTGACATATCGTGAGCTTGGTCATTCAACTAGCTACTCCTTGGGTGTTTTCACTTTTCATTATATGTCAACAGGTTGGTTCGTCATGTTTTTGTTTCGCTTTTATTTGATCATTATACAATTCTTTTTTGTATATAAAAAATTTTATATGTAAACTAGTGACATAGTTAGAATTAGGTGAAATCGCTTATACTAGCATATTTGCATTTTGAATTTCTTCCTAGGTAGATTTGATATTGAAATATAACTCCGTCGGTAGTTTGAGATATTAGGTTTAGAAAGTACTTGCACTTCATCCATACCTTTGTTTTTGTCCATCTATATTTTATAAAGTAATAAAAGCTTTTGAGGGATATCGACATCTTTTTATTCCTTCCATCAATATTCCTCAATTACTTATTTTACAAATATTATACACATGAACAAATATGTGAAATTGGTTGCTTTATTTTATCTATAACATATTTCAATATGTTAAAATTTGAATTTACCCATGATGCAATGACCTTCATAAAAGAATTTCAATTCTGGAATTATCTATCTTTTTGCATATGATAATAAACTATCTTTTGCATTGTGTACTTTATGAACAAAATGTTTCCATTGAAGATATCTAACAGAGTTGTTTCACTAAATTTTTCAAATGCCAATATTGCTGTGCGTTAATTCTAACGAAAGAAGTTAAGGTCATTTTGAAAGAAAATAGAGAAGTGGTTTTTGAAACAAAGGAATACCATTTCCTTACGAATACAAGTATATATAACACGCATATGCACTTACAACAGTAGATAATAAAAAGGTCTAGGTAGACAAATGCTCACCTTAAATTGTTTTACGACTCCTGTGGTATTGCAATTGCTCATATCAAGTCCCACTAATTTCTTTGAACCAAAAGAAAAATGTGGATTCCAGAAACCACATCCACTCCATTCAATCCATCTTACCTCATTTGGAAGGAACATAGGGCCTTGAAAAGAATTGTGCACATTGTGCATGATGAGCAATCTCAACCTTCTCATTTTTGTAAAAGTTTTAGGATGAATGCTTAGCCTTTTCAGCTCAGGTGGCTCCAACACTATGGCTTTTATAGCGCGATTTCCCTATATATTCAAGACTATTTAGGTTATACATATTTAGTAAATAGAGTCAAAGATAAGGAGCACAATTTTGATGGCATTTACAAATCTTACCTTGTTGTGTTGTAGAACATTGCAAACATCGTCATAGAGCCATAGTCTACTACGTTTCTAGGGATCATCTCGGCATTCTTGGTTCACAATGTCCATGCCCATCAATTGAATTAAGTCATGCATTTCTAGAATTTTGGACTCAATTCTTATCAAGGACTTCTCAGTGAGAATATTGAATCCCATTGTTGCCTCAAGATCACAACTGTCAAGAACTTTCTTTACGTAATCACAGTTCTTCCCCTTAAAAAAGCAAGCAATGTGGAGAAAAATCTCTTTCCAATCTTCCTCTAGTCCATCATAACTTATTTTGAGCACATCATTAATGGTAGCGTTAGGAATCCGAGAAAGTCTATCTAGTGTACTTTGCCATTCATATTCTCTTCTAGCACATAAGAAGGAACCCAACACCTCAAGTGCTAAAGGAAGGCCTTTACCATAATTCAGAACATCCCTCACTAGATCTGTCCTGATATTCAATTTTTGATGTATTAGAAAAGCATGTTTACTAAGGAGCTCATGAGCTTCATTGCCATTTAATGCTTGAACTTCACAAACATGATCTTGATCTATGCCATGACAAGTTAGCAAATGTTTATCTCTTGTAGTAATGACGATCCTACTCCCATTACCAAACCACTTGCCTTCTCCTACTAAAGCATTTAACTGGTACAAGTCATCCACATCATCAAGGATGAGGAGAACTTTCTTGCAGCCAAGTCTGTGTTGTATTATATTAATGCCTTCATCAACATCAAATATTTCTAATCTTTGGTGCAATAACAATATTTTTTGTAGTAATATTTCTTGCAAAGTAACTAGACCCCTGCTACCTTTTGAAGTTTCTCGAACTTTTGCTAGAAAACACGAACCCTCAAATTGTCTAAACGTAGCATTGTAAAGAGCTTTCGCTAAACTTGTCTTCCCTATACCTCCTTGTCCCCATAATCCCACCATGAGAACACCATCATTAGACTCAAGATTTAACTTTGATTTTAGCTTGACAACTTGAGAATATATCCCAACAGGATGCTTAGCAATGTGCAAAGTTTTTCGGTCCAGGTGATTGGAGATCTCCTTCACAATTTTTTGTATAAGCTCTGACTCATTTATGATAACATCAGAAAAACAAGTTGTAGTATGATTTTAGCAATTCGAATAAACCTTTGATGAGCAATCACAAGGCAACAATGACAAAGCAGTGTGTTAGATTTTCAAATGATCATAGCCGAAACAAAATTTATTCTCATTGAGTCGACTTAGGACTCCATGAGCTCTTTACGTCAATCAAAATGAGTTTAGGGTTCAACTTTTAATCACCCAAGTGATTCATATTCTTTTGATTTATACATGACACTTATTTTTCCTTTAGAATGTCCCATGAGATTTATCTACATGCTTAATCAAAAGAGCCATTTACGACTTTGAACAGTGGTTAGGATTTTGATTTGAAAACTATTAAATACCTGAAGCACAATGTTATTGCCTTATGTGGGATGCACACACTAATTATCTTGTATTTGGCGTTGCAAACTTTCGTAGTCCTTCCAAAGAAATGGGGTAAGTGCAATAATGTCACCTAACATTTTATACTTACAATCATGCCATTGTCGTTTCATTTTTTTTACAAACAATCTGCATACATACTTGTAAAGATTATTTTCTTACATAAAATATGAACTTCACTAAACTTACCCATCATTCAAATGCCACCCAGACAAGCAACCGGCATCAAAAAGAGTTTTCTTCCATCTCTTCACTTTCTCTGAATCCTTCCCGAACTTGGAATCATGCTTAACCATAGCTTCGTTGTAACTCCCTCTCGGTGTTCTCACTTCCTTGGGTTCCACTTTGTAAAAGACTGGAAAAACTACAAGGTCTCTTTGCTCCTTGCACTCCATGATTTTTGTCAACTCTTCCAAACACCATGGCGAGGAAGCGTAATCCTCAGAGAAAACAATGATCCCGATGCGTGATTCCTCGATTGCCTTCATAAGTGCTGGCGTTATTTGATCTCCCTTCCTCAATTCCTCGCTATCAAGGAAAGTGTATATTCCATTATGGTTCAAAGCTTTGTGGAGATGACCAAGGAAATTCTTGCGTAGATCTGTGCCTCTAAAACTCAAGAAGACATCATAAATCATTTTGGGTTTCGATGAAGAAGCCATTGGACAATGGAGTTCAACAATCAATAATGACTATTAGCTTAAGACTCGATGTAGTGTTTTCAAATAGTTATTCACCACTTGATCTTCTTGTTGATTTATACTAGAGGACAGAGATGCATGACTTTTTTTAGTACTTTGGAAAATGGTGATGCTTAATCATGGACCAAGATGTCTAAGTTGTGAACACATGGACCTACTTCCTGAAGACCGCATGCCACTGCGTTATTCGAACTTTTTGAGTGACACGAGCTTCTTTGTGGTAAGTATACATCAGTACTAGTCCTAGTGGACTCAATTATTGCAAAAACCAACAAACAACTAGGGTGGTGGATTCTCATGATCTAGGTCATGAGCTCACTAATAAAAACAACTTTGCTGGCTTCCTTGAAACTTCATCCCCAACCTCCAAGAAGTTGTTTTTTACTTGCTATTAAATAATTAACCACCACAAGACCACCCATGAGATGTATAATTACACCCAATCAAGTGTACCAGCAAAAAATAATATTATTTCTATTAATAATAGTATAACTTTGGAAAAACATGGTGCTTAAGTATGGACCAATATATGTAGTAGTTGTAAACATATGGACTTATTTTCACCACCACGATATTCCAATCCTTTGATTGACACAAGTTTCTTTGTGACCGACAAAAGTAGTCAAGTCAAAACTTTGGGGTGCTTTATCCATGTGATCTAGGCATAGGCTCACTATTGAGAAAAGCCTTTGTTGGCTTTTTTGAAATGGCATTCCCAACCTTTGAATAGTTCCTTCTTTACTAAGTAATTATTGAAAGCATGACTTCTCAAACGACACATAATCCATACAACAACAATACTTTCTAATAAGATAATCACAACAATCCTCACCAAATGTCAAAAGAGCCCATTTTTCAAAGTTTATACCTCTAATTTTGTATTGACACATAAACTTTTGCTTGCAGGAATTTCATTCATTTCATAAGAAAACTAAGAGTCAAGTTCGTTGATAGCAGTGCGATTGGATCCTCAAACAAAACCATTTTCTTTGCTAAGCCCGACACTCACATCAATTATTACATTTCTCCGCATTCAGACAATATACATATATATGTTTAGGTAGAATGGATTTGAACTAAACAAAGCTTGTTGGCGTCAAATAAAACAGGGGCTCGACTATGACCTTCTTCATTTTAATCAGCTCGATGGATGGCTCTACATCCGAGATTAACTAGAATTCAACACTCCAAAATCGTGGTAGTTAGCTTCAATTTCATGATAAAGCAATTGGACACAACTCCACAATTGCGGCAGATGGTCTTAACTTTAAGATGGTGGGATTGGACATGATCCCACGATAGCAGAATTGGTCCTGATTCCTTACTGGAATTAGATACGATTGGAACAAGATGGATGATGATTCCACGGATCGTGGAAGTTTGGATAAAAAACCATCAAGATGAGGATTGGATGAGTCGAGGCAGGCCAAGAGAGAGGATTGTTACGAAAAACAAAACCGATTTTTTAAGAGGATTTTTGAAAGACCAAAATAACGTTGGAGAAATTTGGATTAACAAAAGCATGATCAAACACTCATACAGGGGCCCTCGGTTGATGGCCAAAAGACAGCAAACCAGGGGATCTGGAGTTTGAAAAGATTGATTCGGTCAAGTGTGTTGGCCGTGAGCTTTGGAGGACCGAACGAGAAAAAGATTCGGTGGTTCTCTTTTGAAAGAAAGAGATGCGAGAGATGGGGACCCCCTGAAAAAGTAGAACAGATCGTGAGCGTCAAGCGCGAGATGGCTTTCGGCGATTCAAAAAGAGAGATTTGAATAAGAGTTGGAAAGTAATGGAAAACCAGAATCACACAAGATTCGAAAGTGGTGAGTGGAAGAAAAAGCTCGAGAGTGGAAAAGGTGTCGGGTTCGGCGATCTTGAAGAGGAACAAGAAACCAGCGACGCACATAGACGGGACCACAATTCACGCACTCAGCCATCTGCTCATCATGGTAAAGCTTGTTGATTCCTTCCCTTTTCTGTTCATGTTTTCATTTGATCAGAATCAAATTCCACGTTTGCCCCTCTTGTGATTTATTTGCGAGTCCCAAAGCCATGCATGTGTGAATACTAAGGTGTTCGTGTGAAATAGCACGAGTTCAGAATTTCCATGCTTGTTTCTAGATTCCATGATTGTTTTCTCACTATGTGTTAAAACTTTTTTAATAATAAATATTTCGTTGCATCATTCACAATTATCTAGATATATACTGAAAAATCAAAACATAGAAATTACATATCAATACTTAAAATCACACTAAGTTCTTCTTATGGTATAGAAAATTTACCATCATATTGAATTTCTCCAAAATCATTTCAGCATCTTCCTTATGTAATATAGTATCAGTTCTTTTTGTTGCAGGATTTGTCTTTCATATAGTAATGTTTGTGAGGAATTTGCAGTCTTGAATAAGCAAGCAGTACGTATTCCCACATTGCACGTGATCAAGCAATCAAGTCGGTGTTCAAGCCTTGTGAAAATTTTAGGCTTCAGACAAATTAAAAATATACGATATAATAAAATTTGTGTATTGGTTAAAAAAACCTCGTTAGAGTTGTCGCTATATGTGGTGTATAGATAGTTTATATACGCTTTATCACATAGCTCATATCTTTTGGAGATTGAAATTCCGACTAATAAAAGTACTATGGACTCTATAGAAACTGGTACAACTAGATTGTTAATCATACATAATGTCTTATGCTGAATTATGTGAATCAACATTGTTGACAAAGTGTAGTTTGTACTCCCTTTTATATTTAAATTCTCCATTCTCAATCATATAAACCCGATGGCCAAGAAGATAAATCAGACTCACATAAGTGACACGTATTGACATTTTATAAATGGATGTGCGGTTTTAACCAATATTAAATTAATGAGTCAGCAATAGCTAATCCACAATTATATGTTTTTTCGTGAGAAAATATTAGATGCTTTCAAAGCATCGTGTCATCAACCACCTACTCCAATAATTCGGTCTGTTTCCGCATGCTTTTCTGCACTGCAATTACTCCGTCTTCAATCTTCTTCGCTCCGAGTTCAAGGTGCTTTTCACGACCAAAAGTCCAATCTTGGAGGCCGTTACTTGCGTCTAATAAGTAAGAAATTATTAAATGAAAAATAAACATGATAAACTAAATCTAAATCGGAAAAGTTGAAGAGATTCTTATGAAATCCACTTTTTTAATGGTTCAAATTCAATTTAGTTTATACACTAAGTTCACTCAATAATTTTTCTAGATAGATAACTGTGCCACTACTTCTTTACCGTCCTTTTGACTATTCAACGGAATTAACATCACTTATGTAATTTCGATTTGCTAAAAGTCTCCTCTATGGAAAGGATTGTTATGACATTAAACCACCTTATCTAATGTGTACAATCCAATCATCCTTTGTAAACGGGATTCATTAAATATATTTGTGAAATGAGAGGGGTCATCATAATGCTGCAAGCGGATAAGATATTTGGCCATGTTCCTAATCCCCAAATTGCAGTAGATGATCTTGTGGGCAAAGAATGAGTTATAATTCATGATCTGTTTATAGGTGTAAGAGGACATTGCTTAGCAAGTACCACAAAAATTGAACTTAACGTGTGAAAGATTATAAATTCTCATTATAAATTCTAAACCTCAAATTTCTTGTTGTTAAATCCAAGTCAAGTTTAAACGTTTTGAGTGTACTATTGGTCCTGCTATACATTGAACAAAGCTTTCTTCGCGATGAGACAAGGCATTTTCTTTTTCTCTTAACATCCAAAAGAAAACAAGAGTGACAGACTTGTGATGACTTTTAAGTTGAGCTTATGAAATTTTTTCTAAAATGGACCATGAGACAAGGCATCTTCTTTTTCTCTTAGCACCAAAAGAAAACAAGAGCGACGACTTTTAAGTCAAGCTCATGAAATTTTTTCCAAAGTGGACCATGAGAAAAGGCATCTTCTTTTTCTCTAAGCACCAAAGAAAACAAGAGTGACGACTTTTAAGTCAAGCCTATGAAATTTTTTCCAGAGAAGACCATGAGACAAGGCATCTTCATTTTCTCTTAGCACCAAAAGAAAACAAGAGCAATGACTTTTAAGTCAAGCTTATGAAATTTTTTCCAAAGTGAATCATGAGACAAGGCATCTTCTTTTTCTCTTAGCACCAAAAGAAAACAAGAGCAATGACTTTTAAGTCAAGCCTATGAAATTTTTTCCCAAGTGTACCATGAGACAAGGCATCTTCTTTTTCTCTAAGCACCAAAAGAAAACAAGAGTGATGACTTTTAAGTTAAGCCTATGGAAATTTTTTCCAAAGTGGAGTGAAAAAGTTTCCAGCTTTACTAGTTAGAGGTACAACGATGCTTTGAGATAGTCATGAAGAATGTGAACACCTAGAAGACAATAGGGATGTCACCTTATGACATGGGCTACTTGTAATTTGTTTCTTCCTTATACATAGTGATACACCATCCAGTGATTTTTAATACACCATCATGTCTAACATGAAATTTCTCATTCTTTGCTATAAAATGCCCTAAGCAGATTATTTGATGGTTAATTTCACAAAGGAAGAACCATAGCTTTGGTCTCTCCAATATTGATGTATCAAACTCTCACCCTTCACCTTGCATTGAAGTCCCTTAACATTGTCCAAATCTCCTCTCACATGTTCTCCACTTCACTCATCCAAATAATGATATTATTTGGGCGCAATACTTACCCTCTGTAGCTAGAAAAATTATGTGTGAACTTCAAGAAAAGGTCACCTATAATCCCTAGTTCCAATTGATTGATTTTACCATTAGTAAAACTTATCCTCTATTGTGAAAAGAATCACGTGAGAACTTTGGGACAAACACCTCTACAATCATTGGTCTCTCCCCCCCTCCCAAAACCATATATGGAAGCCATCATATAGATTCTCTTGAAAAAAGAATTGCGTGCAAGCCATGGGACAAGCCCCCTACAATCACGGGTCTCTCCCCCTCCCAAAACCATATTTGGAAATCATTGTAGAAATTAAGTTGTCTTGAATCTTAATGAAGAAATGACAACAAAGAAAAAGAGACCACGAGTTTATAAAATATTTTCCAGAATCAACCTATCCACAATTGATGTTAGGATTATAATACCTCTTTCTTAAATTATTGGTGTAACTATAAGGCCACTTATATAAATCTTTTTTATACACTAACGATGATTGCTATAATTATGAAAAGATAAATTCTAAAAATGTATATAGTCATGGAATCCAAGTCAAGTTCGAATGTTTTGAGTGTATTATTAGTCCCACTAGCCACTTAACAAGGCTTCCTCCACCATGAGACATGCATCTTCTTTTTCTCTTAGGACCAACAGAAGAGGAGTAAAGACTTTTAAGTTGCCAATGCAATTTTTCCAAAGTGGAGGAAAAAAGTTTCCAACTTTGCTAGTTAGTAGAATGATGCTTTGAGATAGTCATAAAGATTGTGAACAATCAAAAGATGATCGGGAGACGAAACTTCGAGCTTTGTTACAGTGAAAAGTTTAGGTGGACAATGGTAAGAAAAAGCATCAACACTAAGCTATATCTATAAAGTTGTACTTTCAAAAGTTCATTTTCAAGTACTCATTGTGGCCTTCAATTACATTTGCATTCTTTAGTATTTGCCTTGCAGGAGGGTTTAAAATTTTTTCAACAAATACGAGTACTCCTCTCTTTGCAATTATTATTGGAGGCACCTCATTTTTTACTAATGTTCGACCACACAAACTAATCTCTAATAGCACTTGCTCTAGTAGAAAATTTCTTGATTTCAAATGTATCAAGAAAAAAAAATCGTTGAAATTACGGTCATTGGCGTAATTGGGTTGTGCTCTGCAAGAACAACAACACCCAATTTGCCCATGTCAGATGGCCAGATCACAAATATCATGACTCTTAACCACAACTATCTGATCTTGAGGGTGTCGAGAAAATTGTGATTTCCCAAATTAAGTGATGAATTCATGTTTATCTAGTCACAACTAATGTCTCAAGAATTAGGTCGATCATAATTTCTATGAGAAAGATACTGTGACTTTTCACTATGACCATTCTTTCATCCAAGTTTGCCGGAATCCATAATCCCGACACTTCTCCAAATATTTTACATAATTTTCAGAAAATTAGGGTGTCATGAGCTTTCCATGAACGTGAATAACGGGTGAATTCGACAAAAGAGAAATAAGGGGTCAAAGTTTGGATAAATATAAAAATAAAATAAGTGATTTTTCAAAAAGAAAAAACAGAAGGGAAAACTTGTTCCAGGCGGTGGCACTCCGAACAAGCAAATGCCCCATGGCGTTTGCAGCACCAGGCCCACGCCCGGCACTGAGGGCCCTATTCAATATCCGTATGACAGTGTGCAGTGGCCCAATGGCATTCAGTAAGGCCCGAGGTCCCTTACGCAGCATTTCCCTTGCTTCTTCCAATTTTCCGTTTAAATAAGGGGTCAAATGCTTATTTTTTCAAGGTAAACTATGTTAATAAGACCCCTAATTTATTTTGAAGATATATATATATATATATATATTGTGTGTGTTTATGCATGTGGACGAATTATCCTCTACATATAAATGTCAACACCATGATGTCCTTGCTATTGAAGAATTTTCTTATTCTGCATACAGAGAACAAGATACCAAGTGGAAAGTGTAGACTTAGATGAACCTTTAAATTTTGGTGAACAGGTGAAGGACATGAGATCATTGAGGTGATTAGATGGACTGAATATAATGAGAACAACTTTGATAATATGAGTGCATTAATATGCTTGGAAGGACTTAAGTGTAGAAGATAAAACAGATTGAGATTAGGTGAAATCGCCAAGTTTGTATGTATAGCGTTGTAAATGAAGTTTATGTTATCAACAAAATAGACAGTACTCCAAGTACCTAGAAACGAAGCCCCAAAATAGACAGTACTCCAAGTACCTGGAAACAAAGACCAACTCTAAATCAATTCGATTCAAATTCCAATCAATGCTTTGAAGCCAATTATTTCAGGCCTTGGACGTTGTGAAAAAGTCAGATGAGATTTGATATTTTTACCCAAGTAGAGGGGGTGTGGACAAGAATTATTAATTAGCTCCATATAAACATTCTGAATTAAAAAGAACCCTTATAAAAGGTAGAGAGCTTGACTAGGGTCATTTGTGCCCTGCTTTGGGGCAGGCGCACTGTGGGCCTTGTTAGCAATAAGCTGGTTCTGCGAAGCGTTGACCTTTCTCTAGCAAAGGGCCACCGGTCCTTATGTTAGTGCATAGAATTTTCATCCGCCATTTGATTGGCTCAATTATCGCATTGACAGAAAGCTCATGACTCAGATTTGCGAGAATGGAGCCAAACGAAAGATTGTAGTGGAAGTTAAGTTATTTTCGTCGTTAAAAATCCGATCAATGTGATTGTTGGGATTTCAGAAAATTTGAGACTTGATATGTAAGATGCAACGGTCAATTCGCAAAATTCTTGACACGTTACAATTGGGTAACTATAATTAAGAGTTATGATATCTTGAGAACCGGTCATTCAACTTTGGTAAATAAGATATTGTTGGAAAATTATTAACAAGTATTATCTAATTATATCCTTTGAACGAATTTTTAAGGAAGTAATATTCTTAAACAATATAAGTCGAACTTTTGCTATATAAAAATTAGATGTCTACAAGCATTTTGAAAATATTAATGTTTGAAAAATAGGTTTTAATAACCAATTCTTTCTCGATCACTCGCAACATGCATTGAATAGTGTTGCTTACGTGGACTCATCCATGTTATATTGTGAAACTTATGCTATGAATCGAACTTGTGAATATTGATTTGTGTTAAGGCATATCATTTGTGCCCCATGTAGGAGCAATGCATGTCATTTTGCGTTTATTTAAGCCATGAATTTTCCGTACACATTTGCACATGTCACGAAATTGACTAATTGACCGTCATACATCATAAATAGTATTTTGCATTGAAAATGGAAGAGTATCACAACCTATTGCATAGAACCCAATCAAAATTGGGAAAAAAAGAAGAATGATTAAAGAAGGCTAATGGCCTTGAAACTATGCTGTGCTAAGTCCCTGCCTTGATAGAGAATCAGCATAATACCTTCTGCTAATAGTATATTGGGACTTACAAATTATAAATTATAGTTTGACCGGCATCATTACGTAAAGGCAATAGCAAAGACCAATTGATCGGCTCAAACTAAAGTCGATATACACCAAGAAACCAATCTACATTAGACATAAATTAAAGTGAAAACCCATTTATGCCTTCATAGGATTGTCAAAAGTTTGTAACCGTTTTTCTATTAGATCTGCCGCAGCTTGTATATATCCTGCACATTGATACCAAGATGGAATAATAGTGTGCTACATGTTGAGTGAGTCGGTATTCATCTTCCCTGATGTAAATAAATTTTGGGAAATTTATCAAAAAGTTCTAAACCTATTACAATTATGCCAATTTATTTCTAAACTTTTTTTAGGTCAAACGAGTCATAAACCTTTTGTATTTGTGTTAACTTAATTTAATACCAAAATAGGAATATCTGGGTGCTGTATGTTGACTAGGCATTCATCTTCCCTGATATCAATAAATTTCTTTTGTCATTCTATGGCAATGCTTGTCCAGCTCACTAAAAATGTCACGACATCATCACCGGAATGTACTCTCTAAGAATCTAGGACTTTAACCACTAGTTGATATTGAAAATCATGGGTAAAGTGGAAAACCAACAAGCTTGGTAATTCCATCTTTCTACATATGAGGAAAGGGTGTATATGAAGTTAGATAATGAGCAGAAGGATTACATTCATCCCCATAATTTGAATTGCAAGTCATTTTGTACCTATTATAATAATGAGTGGAAGGACTATATATTTTGAGTAATGGCCAGTATTTGCTAACTTTAGACGTCAATCATCTTACATGATACGATCATAGGACAACTAGTGTTGACATGGAGGATTTTTGAATTTTTAAAAAAATTTCTGATTTTTTAAGTTTTCGTTTCTTTTCTTTCTTTTTCCCCTTCTTTCATGGGCTCGACAACTAGTGAAGGAAGAAGGGAGAAAAAGACAAAAAGGAAAAATCTAACAAATTAGATGGTCAGTGTCTACATCAATGAATACTAGCTGAAATTGGCCAAAAAAACTATATTAGTATATCATTAAAAAGTTCACATCCACCATGCATGCATAATGCTCATGCTTCAATTCAATGAAAGTATCCTCGCTAATATATATGAACAAGCATCTCCCCTATTGTAACATCCCAGAATGACTATAGAAAGAAAGCAGTCCCGTGAGTGTGATCTCATCTAGTTGTACTAGTCCGCGTATCATATGGCTAAACTCCATAGCCCACATCCCTCAGCCATGTTGTGCAAACTCGCAAACAATAGCATTTCAAGTGACGATGTTCTTCTCCCTGAGTCTTTTGAACACTACAACGGCATCGTCAATGGCTCCACACTTCTTGTACATGACTACAAGAGAATTGCCAACAAAAACATCGCTTCCCAATTTCAGCTTTATAGCTGACGCATGGAGCTTCTTACCTCGATCTAGAGAGTCTAAACTACAGCAAGAATTTAAAGAGCTTACAAAAGAAGATTGATTAGGTAGAACACTTGTTCTCATCATGTCATTGAACACCTTCAGGATGTCTTCATGCCTACAATTCGAGCCACAACGAGCAGAAGAGCTACATATGACCATATTCATATGCACTACTTCATTGAGAACTTGGGTTCAATTCGCTTGCAGGTAGCATAGAACGGGATGAAAGAAGCACACACAAATATACCAAGGCAGAATCCTGACCTGAAATCATGACCATGAATCTGCAAACCAAAAGGAAAAGACAACGCATTTGCACAGGCACTCACTGCACATGTCAAAGTACTTGGATTAGGTGCAACACCAGACTACATCTTACAAACACAATTAAAACTTCTTCACTTTCACCGTTTTGGTCAAGCCCACTAATAGTCGAGGTCCATAAAATCATATTTCAAGAAGGCATTTGCTCAAACAATTTCACAGCATCATGCACCGTCGCATTTTCACAATATCCATTCCATGCAGCGAGATCTCTTATGGGCATCTGTTTGAAAAATATTCATGCCCGATCAACCTGTCCAAATCGAAAGAACCCATCTATCATTGTCGTGTCTAGGAAACAACAATTCGTTCAGGCATGTCATCGGAAAGCTCTTCCGCCAACAATAAGCCCCCACAGTCTAAGCAGCCTTAGATAGCTGTGTTCCGACAAATTGCATCTGTCACGGGCATTTTCATCAAGGAAGCCATTTTGCACGCAACCCCCATGATCATCTTTGTGAATGAAGGAATATCTTTGTGAACACTTTCATTTAGCTTTTCGTTCTTAAGTTGTGCAGAGACATGGGACCATCATGACTTGCATAACTCGCACGTTTAGAGAAGCGCTTGGAGAGTTCTGTGGAGGCTTTGCATGAACCAAGCCATGAAGAAGGTAATGAATGTGTGCAGGAGCATCTGAGATTTGGATAGATGATGCCAAATCTGATCATGACGACAGGCTTCTCTATTCCCATAGTCCCCATGATGCACCAAACTAGCAGTACGTCATAAAACACCAATGTAAAATTCGATCATGGACTCAAAGGTCCACAGCCTGACAAGCCCTCCCACAAATTGAGTTCAGACCACGTAAAAAGCAGGACACTATGCAACACTAGTGCAGCTAGGCACCAAATCTGTAATTCTCTCTCTCTCTCTCTCTCTCTCTCTATGTCTGTGTGTGAGAGCACAGAGAAATTTTTGAGAATACCATGAACGAAGGTTTATAACGATAGTAGTTGGAAAGACAGATAGAGGGGAGACCGTAGAAGTGAAATCCGGCTGGAGCTGTCAGCTATGTGCGTGAGCGCGTGAATTTCAAAGCTCTTTCCCTCCTCCTCTCTCGAAAAGCATCCGACATTTCCACTTAAGGAAGGCGTCGGCTTGGTTTCCTTTATAATTTTTTTTTTAAATGTGAAAATTACCTACGAAACAATCTAAAATTTGATAGTGTTTTAGATGTCCCTTACAAGACCGTTGTCATATAATCAACCAATTACATAAGCAGCATCATGCAACACTTCAATTTTGAGATCACTAATTTTTTACTGACTTGGTATACCAAGTGATACCATCGTTCGATAAAATCATCGCATAAAAAAATCTTATTCTTCTGGGAGAATCTTTGTGTCTAGAATGGAAGAACTGGCTCCTGTATCTATGAGGGCCACAAGAGGGATTGGCTTATGATATTTAGACAAAAGGATATGAACAGGGATGTATGGTTGATGGACGGGTTCAGTGATCTGAACTTCATGAGGAGGATCAGGGAAGAAGGCGAAGACGTCATTCTCAGAATTTGAGGTTGAATCTGAGCTGTATGTCTGAATGGCACATAGGGTATCCTCTGAAGGTTGATCATCTAAGGAGAAGACGGACTTAATGTCGGAGTCGTCAAGCTGGATTCTAGTGCTTTGGGCAATTTTATCAATCAAGTGACTTTTGCCTTTGGACAATTTTTGGCAACATGTCCTTTTTTGTTACAGACATAACATTTGTCTTTGCTCCGCTTTTAAGAAGAGTGATGATGGCTCTTTCGCAAAAATTTCCACTTTCCTTTGCCTTTTCCGTTGCGTGTCTTTTTAAAAGAGAATCGTTTAAAATGTCTCTTTTTTTTGCAACCTGTGCAGGAAGGATCGGAACAATCCTTGGGACATTTGATCTTCAATTCTAGCTTTAGGCATGCTTTATGAAGATGCCTATTTTCTTTGAGATAGCTTCGAAAAGCTTCTCGTCGAAGGCAAAGTTCTTCGATGGCAATATGGATGGCTTGCTGAATTTCACCAAGGGTAGCTTTGGTCAGGCTTTTCTGTCTTTCCTGAAGAGTTTTTTCTGCTGCTTGGCTAACTTCTTTTGAGATGGACGCCAAGAAAATTGGTTTAAAATTCCAATCTGCTCCAAGCAAATAGAATGGCTTGATCATAACTTGGAAATGTCGATCAAGGTCTTTGCGCCTTAAGGAACAACATTTTCGCTCAAAGAACTCTTTTCGTTTGAGCTCTTTTGAATCTTCGGGCTTTCCAATGAAGTACATATGAATGATCTAGATGGCATTATCCAGAGGTTGTGTCAAGAGGTATAGCTGGTCTTGTTCCGAGGCAGTGTGCCACCAGTCTTTGAGGGCTCCGGTAAAGTGGCTTGTGAATTCCAGGAGGATATCATAAGTGCTTGGTTTAGAAATATGCCTAGTGGTGAGCTAGGCATGGAATTCTTGGAGCCTTTTAGGCCATTTATAATATGGAATATCATCCAAAATAAAATAAACTTTGGAGAATGATGTAGTAAAAGTCTGAGTGGCATCTATGATCTTGGTGAAGCACTTCTGGTTCAGAAGACATTTCTTCTTCCTTGACATTGTCTGCCATAAACAAGATTTCTTCTAAAGAGGATGATCGATCAATATATCAGAATCAGAATCAGAAGAGGTTTCCACATGCCTTGTTTTGGATGGTTTGATGATAGCAATTGAAGGGATTTGATGTCAGAGGAAGTTTTCAAGTGGATTAGAAATGGTCAAAGTGCCAGATGGCGGATCACCAGGAGGGCGTTCAGGTGTACCAGGAGGTGACGTCGAAGACTCATTAGGAGTCAGAGATTGCTTTTGCTTTTGCTTAAGCTTACGAAACTTTTCTCGAAGAGTCAAGAAATTGTTTTGAGGAGGAGGGGTAGCTGAGCTTAAGACAGCAGCAAATGAGGAGGATGGCCTAAGAGGGGAGGATTCAGGTTTTGATTGTAAGGAAGGAGAAGGGAAGAAGGATTGGTCAACGGGAGTGAATGATTGTTGGTTATTGAGAATTTGAATCTGTCTTTTAAGCTTTTCAATTTCTGGTCTCTGATCTTCCAAGTAATGGCTATGGGGTGTTTGCTTGGTTTCTAACAAATGAAGCCTTTTCTGGAAGTCTTTCAGCATTTTGCAAGATAATGCAGTATTCTGATCTACACGTTCAAGTCGTGTGGCAACAATTCCAAGGATCTCGTTTTGAGCCAAAGCATTCTCAGTCTGCCAATTTAAGACAGTTTCAGCAACAAAATGCTGCTTGCGTTGTCTTTGGGCATCAAGGCCAATGAGGTTAGGTATCTTGGGTGAGTGTTGGTATCTTTGGTGAGGGTCAAAGAATTGTTCTAATGGAGGGAACTTCCAAGTACTATTGGACTCGGGCTCTTTGGTTTCAAGTGGAGGAAAGTCATCAGGTGAAAACATACATATGCTGGGTAGAACAGGAGGTGGTTTGGAATTAGGTACACAAGTACCTGGCCTGGGTAGGTTTATGGGACAGGAAGGGTTCTTTTTCACCCATTTCTGGATCGGCTTATAAAAAGGCGAAGTGGTCATGGGTTTGGCTGATGGTGGGTCAAAAGAAGTTTCTGGCTTGCAAGGGGATAGAGGTGAGGTCACCTTGGGAGGTTTGGGTGGTCCATAAGAGATAATGAACTGGTATTTGTCACCTTCTTCTCCAAGGGGTCCAATAGTGGGATCTCCATCAAGATACCTTTGGTAAATGGTATCTTTCCTTTTCTTCCTTTTGGAAGAAGGCATGTCATCTTCATCTTCAAATTTTGTGCATGAAGAGCAAGCACAATCAGGATCCCAAAAACAGTATCTAGTGGGATCTTTGAAGAAGTGGATCGGCTGACCTTGTGAACCAAAAGATTGGACAAATCGTTTATTGTCTGGTTCACATGAGACTAGATCAGTAGGACAAAGTGTGAAATGAAGGATGGTAGGAAAAATGGAGGAAGGCTCCTCTTTGGCCTTGTCAAACTTGATGGAGACAATACCATCTTTCTTTCGAGTGAACTGAGGTTCACTAGACTGAACCGGTTTGCAACTTTGGTGGAGTTTTTCATAGTTGGTGACCCAACTATCAGGGAGAAGTTTAACAAGCTCATGCCGTGGGATCTGGTGGGGAACATGGAGACAAGAGGTCTGGTCATAGTCGACCCAAATGACCAATGCATCTTCAGAGTTTGGAATATTGAGATCAATAGCATGATTTTGGACATAGTAGATCATTTGATAATGTAAGGTGGCAGCAATAGATTCAGGAGTCTGGGGAGCTCCAGTGATCTATAACTTGACCTTAAGAGTAGTAAGCAAGTTGGGATATGCAAAAGCAATGTTGAAATTAGGGAAAAGTGTAACAAAAACAGTTCTCACATTCATCGTTGTCTTGATAGTGCCAACACAAGCTTGCTGGTATTGTAAGAATCTAGTGTCCAAAAGGGCAAGGCGAGTAGCAACTGGTAGGCCTTTGCGGCCATGGAATGTTAAAGCAAGGCAGATGGCTCCAAAATGGAGATGAGTATATCCCTGTTGTATTCACTGGGCTAGAAACTCAAGGGGAATCTGCAGAGTAACAAACTGTTCTTGCGCAGTTGCTTGGATGGGATGTTGATCAAATCGTGAAGACTGCACATACTCCTTGACCGTTCGAGGGGTATGCCTAATCAGGTGTTTGATGGATCGCAGTGGAGAGAAAGAGGGTGGTTTAGCAAAAGAAGTGTAGGGATTCATCATTGGAAGATGAGTCTCTGAGATCTTATTATCCTCAATGAGGTAAGCAACCTCATAAAGGTGGTCTATCTTTGAACATGAAGATTTTCGAAGTTCTAGTGGAGGTTGGAGCGAAAGATTGGAGGTAAGGGAAATGGGAAAAGTTGTGGAAGAAGGAGAGTCTGATGTATCCATGGGAAATGAGGTTCTCTACTAGTATCAAAATGTAATTGCAAACAAACAATATGATTCAAAGAAATCACTGGCTCTGATACCATAAAAGTTTCTATGAAACTAAGCTCGACAGCTCGAGAACCAAAATTATAGCAAGTATGCTATCCCACACCCGGCTCTCCTAGCCTTAATAGGGACTGCTTGTTAGCCACCAAGCTCATTCTCAAGTTTTAAACTTAGACCATAGTAATCTCTAGAATATCGAAAATTCTGATGCACAAGATCCCAAAAGGGCAAGTGCAGAGCATACTCCAGGATTTTTTTCAATCATAGTATTTGTTTAGAACCAACGTTCTGAACTAGAAGAGAATGGGAGTATTTAGAAGATCATGTTGATAGTAGAGTACACAACACACTTCTTATTTCACTCTCTGGCTTTTACAATAGAGACTCCTCGCTTATATAGGTAGAGGAGGATGCAAATGACAAGAATAGGCAAACTGGCCGTGCTCGGACACAATTATGAAAACTAACTAGCCACTTATGGGCTACACACGTAGGGAGTTCTAAAGAAATCCTATGACAGGCTATAAATAGTGAGTTTTTGCCTCGTGCTGCAGTGAACAGTTAGCTAGATAAACAGTTAATAGTGAACAGTGACCATTGCTACAGTGATTTCGGAGCGGCTTTTATTTGTCTCTTCCGTCCCTAACGCTGTAGTCATAGTCTGAATCATCAGAGCTATGATGAGCTAGTTGTGCTTTGAGTAGAGCGTCTTCATATGCATCTGATGGACTGGAGCTTCCGTCTTTTTCTTTTTTGAAAGCACGGATGAGATTCTCAATCACTTCTGCCAACAGATTAGGATGACGAGAGGAGCTAGCACCAAAAGGATCGAAGAAAGAGCCGTAAAAAGGGCCGTGATTTTGGGTATCTCCCCAAGAGTCTTGTGAGAGCGGACCCCCCCAAGGGTCATAGGGAGTGGAGGAATCTGGATTATTTTGTCTGAAGACATCTCACCAGAAGCATGGCCCCTTGCACATGCCCCCGTGTCCTGGAACCACCTCGAAGCTTGGGATCCGGAGTATTTTAAACTTTTATTTTGTTACAATTGTTATTCATCTACATTTTTTCCCCATGGAGGTTTGTAATAAACGTGACTCTTAAAGGTAGAAATGTAATTTTTTCAAATATTTGTATTAAAAGTATTTGCAAAGTAAAATATTTTGGGCCAAGCCATTTCAGACTAGACATTGAAGCTTGAAGGTCCGGCCCAAAATCAAGAATGGAATAAAGCCCACAGACCCCGCCATTTTTGGCGTTCGGATTTTGATTTGCACCCATGTTCTGCTTGCTGCGGTCTCGAGGTAATGAATCTTGGAATGATGTTCTTGATGCCCCTTCTTCATTTTCTTCTTTTTGATGGGAATTCTGTGTAATATGGAGTGTCATTGGTGTGGCTTGATGACTTGAGCTGACACATTTCGACTTATGACGGTTTTTTGACCGTGGCCCGCTAAGTTAGAATGGAACTCCGGTGTCAGGAATTTGCTTGTGTGTTTTTAGTTCGTAAGTGATAAATAAGGGTGGCAAGTGGGCATATGTTTTGAGCATTTTGGTGATTGAGCTTAGCAATTGTTTGATGGATTAGGTTTGTGAGACATTGGCAAGTCTTAAATATGAAGTTTTGTGATATATTTCGTTAATCGGCTCCCTAAGTAGTGTCGTTATTGAATTTAATATGGAATGGAATTGCAATTTCTAGACTCATTTACTAGTCTCATACAGATATGGAATGGTAAATGAGAACTTCGATGGGGAGAGGAATAGGTGAAGTGGGTGTTCACGTATATTTCAATTAATCAACGCGATTAAGGTAAAGTGCAAGAAAATTACTCCAATACTATATCGTGTAAAGAATATACATGGTCTTATTATTAAGCCTTAAGACAATAACCTTGTGAGCTACACAAAAGAGAAAAAAAAAAAGTTAACATGTATTAATCTAGTTTACCAAATGTGAAATTCCTATGAAAAATGATGGAGATGGGATATTAAACAAAATGAGATTGGACCAATTAAACATTACAAAAATCCTGTAGCGTGACGATTATTTAAATGCATTAAATGATGAATTTTCGCAAGAAAAATGATTGATGATTTTTTCCAGATTACCTATTACCATAAAACCACATTTCACAAACCTAAACAAAGCATATGAGCTATAAAGAGATCACCAGTCCATTATCTAGAAGCAAAAATTCAAACAACCAATTGACCAGTAGAAGCTACCGATTCTACCGCCCGTATTTTCATCATGTTTGCGGTAATAACAGAGTAAACCACGAATTCAAATGAACCATTAGAGTCAAACATAGCAAATAACTCGTTCCTCCCTCACATGGAAAGAAAGATACAACCCCATATCAATTTGCAAAAAGGTGATTTGATCTTTGCTCTTTTATTTATGGGTGAAATGAGCTTTTACTTCACAAAAGAAAAGCTAGCAACACCAAAATCACAAGTTCATGGAACAAGGACTTGCTAATATCATGAAATTTACGGCTCCAAAGCATGATGTTACGAGTTAAATCAGAACACTTCCAAACTTGGGAACTAGGAAGTACAACTAGTGCATCAATTGAAGTAGATCTAAGACAAATTCCACGGATGGGATCATTTTCTTGAAACAAAAAAGGATGAGGCAGCCCATAGAAGCATTTTAACAAGGCAGACTATTTCTAATTAGGTTCCTAACGAAAATGGTCAGGGAATGAACGAACTTTTTCAGCAAAAAAGAAAATCCATTGCAGCTTTTTACCCATATCAACATTGAAGAACAGTAAATCCATAGATCCTCATCTGGAATGACGAACCATGCTGGAGTTTGAATTCATGGGAAACGATTGGTGGCGATGATCCTCAATTGTTGCGCCTGAAATGTCCCTGGGCGAGAAGTCCCCAGCCTCGAAACAGAGCAACAACAGACGCGTTAATGGCGGACAGGAGAAGAAGCGCACATAACCAAGACGAGGAATGCAGATAGAGGGAGAGATAGAGATGGTCCATGGACACGATCATGGTGTTGTCGAGCGCATTCAGTGAGCTTCTCTGGATTTCAATCTTCTAGAGACTTGCCCTGGCTCGATCACCAGTCCAGAGCTTGAGGTCACCACCACAGAATCCTGGATTATCTCTATCGTGAAAAGTTACTCCTCCAAACAGAGTCCAGCTTCTTTATTTCATCAAACACCTTCTTTGCAGACTCGATTCCTCCTCCACAGCGTAATTAGCGGCAATGAAACTCGGAACACAGCGAGGGCAAAGCAGGAATGAACTGAAATCATATCTAAGAATGTAATCGGATACAAAACGACCTGATTCAGCTGGAGGCGTCATCAATGAGTCAGCAAAGGCCACAAACGGCTTCAAACCATCGCCCTCAGAAATCTCAACGCGCAATCCCGAGACCAAAGCCTAAAGCAACGCTGAGGAGGGACAGATGATGGAAGAGGAGGAGGGAGGCTGGAGCTCGGCACTTGAAGGATTGCGAAGCGAGCGTAGTCGGATTGATATCAAGATCATCAGGATGTGGTAGTGATGGTCGCTGGAGAGGGAAAAAACGAAACAGAGAAGCCATCGATGGTAGCAGAGACATGCCGGTGGTGGGAGAGGAGATGCGCCGGAGGTGGAGGTGGAGGCGGAGGCGGAGCGATGGCGAGTTAAGTGTTCCGTCGGCTCGAGTTATGGGCTAATGCAATTGTCTGGGCTGCGCTTGTGGTCAGACCGGGCTGCATGGGGCCGAACCTAAGGGATGAGCTGGAGCTCTATTATTTTCTTTTCTCTCCCTCTTCTCTTTCTTTTTGTTTAAACTCTTTTTTTTGTATTTATATATTTTTCTATAAAAATGCAGTTTTGACTTGTCAAGACTAAGCATCTCCCAAAGGAATATTATATACATATCACTATGTTGATGCACTTCGTAACGAGATGTTGTAAAGTGCTTTATATGATGAGCTCAACATACGTGTGTAAGACAATATAAATGGCACACTCATTCCTTCACATTATCATTCAAGGATCTCAACACCCACCTGTTGACACTAGTGAATCTGCCACATTAGATGATTCATGAAAAGCATTATTTCTCGAATTTAACAGAGAAATCAATCAAACAATTCGTCTTTTGATTGTCCAAACAGCATCCCCTTCCCTCTCATCTTCATTCATTATGGATATTTGTCAATCCACCATGATAACATTTGAGTTGATATTCACCCCATCAAATAGAGATTTTGGAGGAATCTTGAACTCTTCATATTCTTCAAATTTCAGCTCATTTTCTAATATGAAATGGAAGAGCGTAGAGAGCGTGATACAAAACGGCTTTAAATTTGGCTTCCCTCAGCAATTTTTCACATCACAATCTTTATTGAAAAAGATCCGATTCATTTCACCAAATCATTCTCCATCTTAAAACTTAACTATGTTTGATCTTTTCGCATCGTCCTCAGTTTGTTTCCCTTTACAACACTTCAACTGCCTATTCGAGAGTGCTGACTTTGGGAACTACTTTTGTGGACTTTGATGCTCTAGTGAGTGCCCGATTCAATGGCACACCCATAATTACCTCAAAGTTCGAAAAACACAAATCAAACTGCATCACAAAATATGCAGATGACAAAAATCAACCTTAGAATATTGATGCCTCCACGAGTTTATGCCGTAAAATTATCTAAACAATCTGATAATCAAGTTAAAGCATGAAATCACTCGTGTTCGCATCCGCAACTCTCTGCAAACACATGAAAATTCCTGCAAAAAAATGGTATGGACATGCATCATACTTCCTTCCTCAGATTGCTCGATGAAATTCTGTGACTAGAAAAGCAATAAATGGTGCATGCATAGTCAGTCAGAGTGCATTGAATCATTTAAAGACACTTTGTGTGATGCTAATAACATTTACACATATTTCTACACATAAAGAACTGTTTCTAAAATGTTTTAACATCTTGAGACAAAATAATTAACACTAATTGTTTTTGCCATATTACAAACTAGAGAGAATCTTAATATGCTAAAACCACACCAATAATGTCTCATCCAGATTTGCGCTTTATCACAAAACTATGGTTCAAAGTTATTTTGCAAATAGTTCAACTCAAGAATGGAAACTACCTTGAAGTGAAAGTTTGAATTAGCTTATAGTCAAATGAACAGATTGATTAACAGGAATAAGAACAATGAACAAACAGCTGTCCGATTTGGTTCCTGTCCTAGGACCAAATAGCCCATTCCTAGTTCTCAAAATTGGGAATCGAGGAACTGGTCCTCTTGATCCAATCCTCGATTCCACCTTGAGATAGGACCGGACCGAACCGATCACCCCTATTATTTTATAAATAGTTGGAAAATTATATTATTATTTATTTGATGGAGAAATTCGAATTGGTCGCTGCGGTCCTTTTGTGCCCCTTTGATTTGGCTTTTATTTTCCCATCTTTCAAATATACATTTCACATCCTAACCCCCCCCTCTCTCTCTCGTAATTTGGGTAATTTAGATAATATAACTACATCATCTAAACAACAATTGACAAAACTTCAGTCAAGGACTCAAGTGTTCATATGGGAGACGAAACATCAAAGTGCTTGATAGGTTTGGACCTTTTTCACTCTAAATTTATGTCCTATCCAGATAAAATTCTTTTGGTTTACGACAAGTTTGAAGCGACACATAGTTTGATTTACAGTTCATTTGAATTTCTTCATGAATTATGCAATTATCTGTTTCGAAAGTATCCGAAAATGGGACATAACGATGGGCGCAAATTGATTCAAACCCGTGGTTTTTTTCGTCCAATAATTGCGTACGTCGTCCTCCCAAGCTCACAATTTTTTTAATTGCTTTTAGCAAAATGAGCATCGGAAATAACAAAATTGGAAAAAATAAAAGAAAAAGAAATTTCGACGACACGTTTATAACGAACCTGGAATTTGGGCAGCAAAGCGTCTCATTGCGAGCTGGACGCCACACGTGTCGGGATCTGGTTGGCGAAGGAAACGTGCCACTGCTTTTTTCTTCCTCGATTAAATGAAAATTCACAAGCGGGGTTGGCGACGACCTAGTCGTACTATTCCCACCTCCTCCCACCACCACGACGGACCCGTTAACGGCGTCAAGTCAGTGTGCCCCACGTCAACTGACTTGACTATGCTGCCCCGCCTCCCGCTCAGCGAGAAAATATTTATCACGCCACCTATGAAAACTCGTAAAGGTGACGTGGCAGTGAGACTGCAGTCAAGCTGATCTGATCCGATCCGATATGAAGTAAAGCTTGAGCTCGATTCGATTTGCATTTGATATTTGAAATTCAACTCGTCCTAGATCGAGGATTAAGTTCATTGGTCAAGCTTGAGCTCAAGCTCGAATAGAAAGAGTTCATGATGCCTTACCTCAACTCAAGTCAACTCAATCGCACCGTGGTGACAAACAAGCTTGATCTTAGCAAGCATGGTATATCTACCCCTCCCATTATATATGTGTGCATTTGTTTATGTTTCCCTGGCTATTGAATATTTTTGGTAAAATAATGGAAGTTCAATTAGCTTTTATCGAGCTTAGCACTGGCAAGCTCGAACTCTATGCGAAATCAAGCTAGTTGGTTCCTGAGTAATCATCAAATCGTGTTCAAACTTCTAAAGAATAGCTCAAGTCAATTTCACTCCTAAGTCGTGTTTAGAGAAGAAAATAACCGACTTTTTATTATTATTGATAAGTAATGAGGCTTGATCGGCTAATTGGGGATTGGTGTGGATCGATGAACTCTAGGGAAGTAGGAAAAGGTGATAATCGTGCTAAAGGGTCGTCAATGAATAGTTGGGACTTGCTCATTGTAGAGGAGCACGCCACTTCCATGAGGGGACACCACCGCACGGCTGCAGCTAGACCATTGGGCGAGGGCGTGTATCGCATACTTAGACACAAATCTGGGGGGAAGACTACCTGCAAGGGCAATTCGGGCAGCTAAGGTACAGCCCAGTCGACCCGCCCGACTACGTGAATTATGAAGGGTGTGAGTTGTTGCTGATATCGGCATCGAACAACATAGAGGAGCTAGGGTTAGAGCTGAAAGCGGAAGGAGAGGCCGATCCCTCTTGCTCCAATCTGCTGAAGACATTTGGGGAAATTGCACCTGTGGATGCCCTCCTTCGGGGCACCTGGGTCTGAAAATTAAATGTTTTTGACACGTTTTGGTCTGTGTTTAACTAGGGAACATGTTCCATGTTTTGACTGCAGTTAGGCGTGTGTAATATATTTGGTATCCTAATGCTAATCTTGCAATATGATCTATTTCATCAGCCCAAATGGCTCTAACCCACTTAGGAATGGTAATGATGATTGCATGGCCTAAACAGTGCAATGGCTACCCCTAGAAGTTGGCGGAATCACCATTCTACCATTCACATATAAATCCAAACATCCGAAAAGGGATTGGCCATTGGAATTGTGGTCACGTTTCTACTCATTCACGCAAACCAAGCATTCACATGGATAGGTAAATTTGAACCTAAAGCATGTTGACGATGAACAATAGGGAGAGAGAGTGAGAATATAATGGTTTCCAAACGAAAAGAGCTTGTAAGATTGTCAAATATGGAGATGGGTGACCGTCATACACAGCAATAGGCTCTTTCGAAATTTTCAAACAATCTAGTATTCTTTTTTTTAAATTTTTTGATATTTGATTTTAATATCTTCAATTTCCTTATTATTAGAGAAAAAAGAGAGAACAATAAAAAGAAAGCTCGTTTTCTTTTGGTGAAAAATGTCACGCCTATGTTACCAAAAGAAGTAATTGTGGTGCTAATGAAGTCTAACCGGCAGCGGCAAAATTCGATATGATCCAAGGGAACAACCTTCAACGGAGCCGGTGATCCAAGGAAAGGATTCAATTGGGGGGATCATTGATGGAATCATGAATCGGAGATTTTCAAGGTACATCAGGTGGAGGAGGTAGCTAAGATGACCATGCCTACTTTGAAGGTTCCAAGAGTCTGAGGTTTTCTTGAGTGATCTAAAACAATCCTGAGGACGCTAGTGAGATTGTATACTTGTATTCTATAAAACTCTTGTAATTAAATGGGGTTAGGTGGAAGATGGGACATAAGACATCCATCATTAGCTAATGATGGCGAGACCTGTAGTTGCAATTTGAGGAGCTCGTGTATATATAGAGGTCTCCTCTATCATCTTGCAAATCCACACATAGCGAAAATTACCAAATTAATCTTAAACATATTGTATAGATGCCAATTCAATTCTAAAAATTTTAATTTTATTAATTTAGTCATAAACATTTGTATATAATTTCAATATAATCATTCCTTTTATCTAGTTCCAGGAATGGTTGACTTAGTATTTAATTATCACTAACCGTTTTACGTGGCATGATTGGTAATCTGATATATGACTCTACTCAAAATGACATTGATTTGTTTATTTTTCTCATTTTTCTTGCTTTCTCTTTTCATTTCGTTTCGTTACTCTTTTTTTTTTTTTTTTACTAAAATTTTCCTATGTTTCTGTTCATCTTCTCCATTGGAAGGGATCTGCTTCATGTTGCCGCCACCGGTCATCGCTGCTGCAAGCCGGCACAGCCATTCAAAATAACTTCCTCTATTTGTACGGCAGATGCACTACTCAAATGTTAAGCCCTTTTCAATTTTCAGTCTTCAAACTTTGAGAGGGAGTCGGACCTCCGAGCCGTTGACTTCCATTACTGGAGGCACTCGACCGACTAGAATAGAACCGCAGGATGACGTTATCATGATGTAAACTAGAAAGAACTTACATATGCTTCAATTATAAGATTTTACAGAAAAATCATATCTACTTAGTGACTTTGTTACCAATATTCGTGCTATTCAATGAAAATTCACAAGAATTTTATATTAGACCATGCGGGTATAAAATAAAAATCATATTTTGGGTATAAATGACTTTTAACATGTCAAGTAATTAATTGACTTAGGAAAATATATTAAACAAATTCACTGTTGAAGTATTTTTACCTGAACGCAATATGACATGGAATTTATATGTGTATAATTTGTTTCACTCCAAAAGTATGAGTATTTTTTCCGTGAGTCCTAATGCGCTGGAGACAAAGTTTTTTGTTAAAAATCACATATGCATGTGTAATTTACGTAAAGTGAGTGTTTTATTAATAGAGTTCTTCCCCAACTAATGACTACAGTATCATCAAATATCGACATCAGCCATCGTTATACTATGGTAAGTTATTACAATTGTAATTTGTTCCTATGTAATCTAATATGGATATTGTATTCTTCCATAAATTAAGCAGAAAAAAAGAAAAATAGTTTAAGTTTTTAATTTTATTAATTTTCCTATATTATATAATTTCATTTAAATAATGATGCTAACTTATAAAGCACATCAATTTATGAGTAAAGCAACAAAAGCTAAATTACATATAGTAAAGCACTTTACACAAGAGATGTTCAGATGTCCCTAGTTTACGGGCTCGCTAATTTGACTGTGGGCCTAATATGAAAGGAAATTATATTGATATGTCAATATATAAATGCCATCTACCGTCTCTTCACATTTCTCCCAAATATAGCTAGGCGTTCATCTAAGGTCTTGTTATCTGCCATACATTTCCTCTCGATGGATAAATGCCTATCAACTTTGACTTGTTGTCGATCGCTCTCCTGCGTGGTTGATTATCTATTTTTCTAATATTATCCCTAATTTATAAAAATATATAAAAGACTATGATCCAAAATTACCATCTTCCTATTCGTTTTAGACTATGGGTCTTTCCGGCAAATGTTTTGGTATTTCTGATGTTTTACTAAAATTGATTACAATATAATCATCACCAGCAAAAATAGAGAACTCAAATTTTGACTTCTTATAGAAAAGAGGCATCAACCAATCATATCAAATCACTGAGATTTTCTCAAAATAATATGATAGTTAAAGTCAAGAACGATCAAGACATTAATTGACTTATCAATATTATAAATTTAAGTATTTAGGACAAAATTGGTATAACTATGAAATTTAAATCCAGTCAATGCAATTCTTTGCCAAGAAATCCATGCAAAAACACATGCAAATCCTTTGCCTCTTGTATCATTGTTAGGGATCACACGGCACATGGTCCAAAACTATAAAACTCAGAATCATTAATAGCACGCCTATAATTACCTCAAAGTTCAAAAAACTCAAATCAAACTGCATCACAGAATATGCAAATGACAAAAATTAACCTTAGAAAACTGATGTCTCCACGAGTTTATGTCATAAAATTATCTAAACAATCTGATAATCAAGTTAAAGCATGAAATCGCTCGTGCTCACATCCGCAACTCTTTGCAAACACATGAAAATCCTGGCAAAAAATGGTATGGACATGCATCATGCTTCCTCAGATCCTTCGATGAAATTCTATGATTAGAAAAGCAGTAAATGGCACAAGCATTGTCAGTCAGAGTGTATCAAATCATTTAAAGACACTTCGTGATATGCTAATAACATTTACACAGATCTCTACACATAAAGGACTATTTCTAAAATGTTTTAACATCTTGAGACAAAATAATTAACACTAATTGTTTCTGCCATATCACAAACTAGAGAGAATCTTAATATGCTAAATCCAGCACCAATAATGTTTCATCCAGATTTGTGCTTTATCACAAAACTATGGTCCAAAAGTTATTTTGCAAATAGTTCAACTCAAGAATGGATACTACCTTGAAGTGAAAGTTTGAATTAGCTTATAGTCAAATGAACAAATTGATTAACAGGAATAAGAACAATGAACAATATGATCAAAATAAACCAATTATCGGGAATGAAGAGCAATGACTTGGCTTCTTCCTCATTGTGACTGATTACAATCATATGAGGAAATTTAGAGCTATAGGTATACTCATTCTTAAATGAGCATCATATCAAACTGTCACAGTGAAAAACATTGCCACAGTGCCCCAGTTAGACACAGCCTATGATATAAAGGTTACACAATGTAGACACTAGTTATATGCACGAGTAATTGATAAAATTTAGAGCTATTGGTATATTCGTTCTTAAAATGAGCATCATATCAAACTATCATAGTAAGAAACATTGCCACAGTGCCCCAATCAGGCACAGCCTATGATATAAAGGTTACACCATGTAGACACTAGTTATATACATGAGTAACTGATAATCATTTGATATGTAGTAGAGGTGCATCACATTACTATACATGATGTAGTCAACATTCATAAAAGAAATGAATCATAAATTCAAAGGTCTTGCCTAGTTGTGCAAAGGTATGAGAGTGTTCAACAGGATGAATCAATGCAGGCTGATCCAATGAGAAGCATGATTTACCCGTGACCTATGAGGCTTTGGAGCTGAAAACCATGCATTAGCATTCAACATATCTATAAGATACTTAAACAAATCATAGATTCCACAATGCCATTAATAGAAAATAAATGGAAAAGAGGGGGAAGAAAGCTGAAGAGAAATGACACTCATGGAACAGGGTTCTACAAAACAGAGAAGAAACCTTAACCAAATTGATTTTATCATTACAAAGACAAATTATTTCAAGGACTTGTTTTCTGCATGCAATGAGTTTTTAAAGCATACTAACTATCTCAGATGGATGTAAATGATTTGATCAGTTTTTAAAATATTTGCAACTGAAAAGCTCTTATTAAAGAATTGCTCAACCAATAACCATATATGTATAACAATCCATGATAGGGATCAAGGGAGAAGATACTTCTCTCAAATGAGCCTAATCAAAGAATTCTCAACTATTAAGATACTACACTTCGTTTTTAACCAAAGACATCACGTCCCATTTCTCAAATGGAAATCTAGCTAAGAATACCCAATCTAAAGGAAAGCCACATGTGATTACAGGGCATCTGAAAATAGGCAAAAAGAGAGACGGGGCATTTGAAACTCTACCTTTTGTTTCCTGGACAAATTCTAAGCCTATTCATAGCAATCATTAAAAGGCTGAACACTCTTACCCTTCATCATTACATGACATTCCACTGGGCCAGCTTTATTTATTTGGGATGTGAGAGAGAGAGAGAGAGAGAGAGAGAGAGAGAGAGAGAGAGAGAGGAATGTCAATATGGAAGAGGATGAGTGTGAGGAAGACCGCAATATTTGAGTTTAAAGAACTTATTCTGAGGAAGGGTCTTTCAGGAAGATATCGCTAGCAGATATTGTCACGTCCCGACCTTCGAGCACGCGACAACCCCCGTTTACTTGTGGTCATTTGATTTGCGACTCCCTAGAATCCGTCGCCGACCGTTATTTTTATCTTTTAATTAAACGCATACGGAAGCGAATCACAATCCCTAGTCAATTACAAAAACAGAGATAATAGGAAAACTCAATAAGAACACATTCCAAAGTGCCGCTTTATTTAGCTACTGATTAACCCTAGGAAGTTTACAAATACAAGCCCTTACCACGGGCATCTTCCTATTGAGCCAATGAAACCAACAAGCCAGGGTTAATCTACTCCCTTCATAAACAGCCATGAGCCAAAACACGCGTTGATCTTCCATCCTACGGACCTGAAAATAGTTAACCACGATGGGTTGAGATAAACTCAGCAAGTCAATATCCTAAGCCTCGGTTAAGAATTTTGCTTGCCTCGAGGGTAGTCTAATCATGCAACCTAGTTCCGGCAAACAAGACATACCACACCTCAAGCAATATTATCAGATGACAGTTCAATAAGCAGATGCAAACATAAGCGACCCTACTTGGCCTTGGCACACGCACCCTGCAGAAACTATCAATCACCTCATAGCAACAATAAGAGTCATGCAAATAATTAGAGCATAGCACAACTTTCTCATATCTCAATGCCCACACGTGCTTCGATTATTACGACCCTCTAGGCCACGGCACAACCTTATGGTTGGCGGTCAACTGGTCGTAGACCGGGTATCGTCCTCTACCTCGAGGCACGGCGACGTCATAGGGCCCGTCCCACTACCGCAGCCCCGCATTCGACCACTGTCAGGCGACCCATGGTCACGGCACAACCCCGAAGGATTGGCGGTCATCCGGCTCAACCGGGCTATCAACTTTAATCTGACCATGCAACACATCAGCAAACAGTTCATTCTTGTCTTTGCTTTTGTTTGGTCGTGAATGCAACACAACTCGTGTTTACGCGACATGCTATTGCAGTTGACACACGTATAATGAAATGCAGTAGAGTCCAACAGTCACATATAACGGCAGCATTCCAATCACTCACGAAACTTGCAACAATTAGCAGTTCAAGTCACAGTTTGTCAATCAATACTGACCAATCAACATCACGATACTTGCACACTTTTCCAAAACAATCACGTACTTCAATAATTACCGCTCCCCAACCACGTGTCTCAATATTTAATAATAAATAAGCACGTGTCCTCACGACTACGACAATCAGCTATTGCCATCAATACTCAATTATCCCAAAATAACTGTAAACTATAATTATACTAAAAAATACTCATTTAAGAAGTATGCTATAGTCGAATGTTCCCATAAAATAATTTACTCTCACAAAATACTTATAATTATTTTCCAATCCCATAATTAATTATCCAACCCAAATAATTTCATTTAATAAAATCATTCTTTAATAAATCAATGTCATTTGATAACGTAGTACATGAATGCTATTAACATTAGAAAACTAGACCATAGTAATTTCCCCACAAAATTACTCAATTAAAACCATTTCCCATAAAATAATCACAATTAATTATTTTTCCCAAAAATAATTAATTTCAGAAATGAATAGTAATAACAATATTAATAATAATAATTCGAAATTATAAATTAATTTAATTAATTAATAATTCCGAAAATAATAAATTAGTATTATTTATTCCAAAAATAATAATAATATTTATTAATACTAACCATGGTTACTATTCTAACCTAACTGCAGTTAATTAACCCAACTACGGTTAACTAACCTAACCACGATTACTTTAATCTAACCTCAGTTACTTTAATCTAATCGCGATTACTTTATTCTAACCATGCTTAACACTAAGCAAGCTTAATCAAATAATATTTTAATGCTAAATAATCATCATCCAAAGCACTAATCAATAATTAAACTAATTAAACTACTCCTAAGCAAGATTAACCCCTAACTAAGGGATTAGGAAATCGACTCACGGTTTAGCGATTCCGACGACACGGGCGCAATGGTGGCGGCGAGGGCAATGCGCGGCTACGTCCTAAATACCAAGACAAGCGGCGACAAAAATGGGTCTCGGCGACGGTGAGATCGAGAAGTGGACGGCAGCGAATGAGCGGCTTGGAAAGCTCGAAACGGCACGGACGGGGACAATGGTGTGCGGTGGCTAGGCACGGTGGACGGCACAACAACGGCGAGCGGTGGTGTGACAATTTCGGACGATGGGCTGTCCAAAAGAAAAAGAGAGGGGGAGCTTCGGTTCTGGGGAGGGGGAAAGAGAAAATGACCGAGGGGAATTGGGAAAGGAAAATGGGGAAATGGGAAGGGAAAGTTGCGTGTAGAACTTGGAGAGAGAGAGAGAAAAGTCAACAAAGGGGTGGGGGGAAGGAAACGTGCAGAGGAAGGAGGGGACGGCCAACGTGGGGAGAAAGAAAAGAAAAAGAAAAAGAAAATAAAATAGGACAAAACAAGCTTCTGGAAAGAGGTATTTTGGTCTTTTGACCTCTGAAACACAAATTTCCAAATATTTAGCTCCAAAACTCGGCTTGTTGAATCATCTTCCGATAATTTCGGGCTTACCAATAAATCCAAGAATCAATGAGATAACGTCCAATATTTTAGTCTCGATATCCTTAAAAGTTCGATATATGATACCGGATTGAAATTCGTGGTTAACATCAATCAATCGCGACTTTAGTACGACCTAACTTTTGGGCGGCATTTAGGGGTTCTCGCGCATTTGACCCGTGGTTGATAGCTTTTCAATCCACGATCGTGCATATTCAAATTAGGGTGATCCTTGATTGTCATGTAATCACGACGTTAATTGCTCACACTGAGTATAGGACCAAAAGGAAATTGGTTTAACGTCGTTCGCAATATATCGAAGTCGTGATCCGACCTCGTATTTTTGCCGAATCGATTTATTTCCGTTCGCTAATTGGCCTGCAATAGTGTAATATTATTCCTCTCTGATCCATATGGTCGAGCGACCTATTCCTGATTAAATTCACTAATCGTATGCGTATCAATCCTTAATTGCCTTGCCGAACAGTTAGTTAACTCATGAGGGGCCAACTCAGAGTAAACATAACTAACAGTACATTGATAAAATAACCATTTCATCTATCCCAGAATGGGTCGAAATTCAGGATGTTACAGATACAATGCTCAACTTTCATTGATTGAAAACTTAAACTTGGTTCAAAACATAGAATTGCTCTATTATGCTCATCGAAGTCTCTTAAAAAGTGTAATGAACTATGGGTCCATTGGAAAACAACTACCATGTCCCTTTAAGTTATCTCACGTAAATCGATGCTAATAACAGTATTATAACATTCTTTCAAACAAACTAGTCAACTGGTTAAAATGGTTTATTGCCGTTAATACCCTTAGAATTTCCTCATTCATAAGAATCTCACAAAAGAGAAATTGCTTCTAATGCCATTATACCTCCACAACACTTGAAACCCTTTGTTCTAGAATTCCCATTGCTGCAAGATAAATGGTAAAAAAGTTGGAAACATTCATAAATTAGGCAGACACTTGAAAGGGAGAACACAAATGAAGCATAACTATAAATTTCAAGGCCTAAAAGTCAGAGTTTTCATGGTTTGTTTTTTCCCTAATTTTTTTATTAAACGCATCCTTAGTAAAAATCTATTACTTCCCGTAATTGAGCTTGTTCTTTCAAATTTAATCCTTAAACTAAAAAAAGTATCCGCAATCTATGTTAGGTACTTCACATGCTGCTCAAAAGCAAATCCTGTTTCGCTATGTTTGAACTTTTATGTCAGCAAAGTCTTGAGGGAAAAATTAAGGACTTCTGAACAAGCTTCAAACACGAAATGCTTGATCACAGCAGTGGCAGATAGATGAAAAATTAGACTAGAAACACAAGCGATATGCCACGGTCTAGTAGACATATGCTCCATATATGCAATAACACACAACTGCAACTAGTAAACAAGAAAAGAGATTTCCTTATCAAGTACGTTGCCCATGGCATATCAGAAAGAATAATTTCCTCATAGTTAAAATATCATATTTCCTTGAAGATACTATATTTCTCGATTTAAACATGATATCAATAAAGACATTAAAGAATCTCACTGCACACAAAAAGTAGCACTTCCCAGAACTGTCTAGGGAAAATAAAAAGAATACAAAAATGTCAAACAAGACACAAAAGAATGTAAGAAAAAGGAAATTAAGTGGGGAAAGAAAGAATTAATATAAACTTGACTTCTTGAAGCTTCTGGAAACTCCACTTTCTTCCATGTAGATAAGGAAAAGGACAGAAAAGATGGAAAATCAGTTCCACAAACCTCCACTTATTTTCGTTACGCAGGGTTCACATGTCACATAAAGGGAGCATATTGAAAACTTCTTTGCAACTTCTGCCGCCAACAATCCAGTCCTTTCTCAATGTTGAAGAAGAACATGAAGAGCTTCCATCTCTGCATGTCTTGTTGCCTATGAAAGCACAAGGAGAAAAAAAGCGCAAGCATGTCAAACTTAGGAGCTTTGTCGGAGAGACAGTTGCCCTTGGTGTAGTATCAACATAAATTCTAAAAATGCATTTCATGAGAATTGTCTTCTCCTTCAAGCAAACTGATTGAGAGTATATATGAGATTGATCAAGATAGACACTACATGAATTCAACAAGATTTGCTCACTTGAAGTTTCTGCCAATCTCACTTGGAAAAATAGGCTTCTTAATGGATTAGCCACCTCCAACTTTTTAACAGTATTTTCATATAAACGCCTGTAGCAAAGAACCTTAGTTTTTTATTAGGCTCCAGAAGATACTAAAGGGCCAAATATTCATCGCATCAACTATTCATTACTGTCCACAAGGTCATTTGTAGTAATGTACTGTCACCACATAACTATCAATGATTACAGCAATAGACTATTACATAAGAGATGACCTCTACCACAAACCAAGCTTAAACTAAGTGTAAAATATGGTCATTGTATGAACAAATGTCCTAAGGAGTAGGTTCTTACATCTTAAAAGGCAATACAATTCTCACAGTGCATTTTTATACCAGGAAAGTACACCAATAGTCTAGCTAACATAAGGCCTAGGAAAATAGTGTTAGGAACTTCACAAAAGTAGATAAAGACCATAATATTGTTCCAGACAGAGAAAAATCGCAAATGAAAAACATGAAACATTAGGCATAATAAAGCAAGATTGTAGTTATTGTTAGCCATATATTTTTCAAAGAATAATGGGAACAAACCTCGTTGCAGCCTAATAATGCATAAAAAAATCGACTCATTAATAGATTGGGTTCAATATATTGTTTTATCATCTATTAACGATATCCTTAAGAGAGAAACATAAAATGATCAACAATAACCATGAATAGATAATTCAAGGGTATCAATCCAAAGCAATAACAAAGTGCTGCCAGTCTAAAATTTAAAGAAAGGGGTGGGGAGGTATTGATAAACATACATTTCGTGTCTCATTAGTTGGATTTTTCCTGCTGCAATAACATTCCCATCCTCAACAATCACACAGCTATTCAATCAAAGAATTATACAAATAAAGCACAATTTGAAATCATTCACCAATTAAGACTGAATTTACCAATCATCTAGCAAATAACATAACACATCTAAAATGCATCTGTTTACCAAAAATTGGTTTCATACCTAACTGGAACTTTAAGGTTGTCCAAAGCAAGTTTCGCCTTATATAAGAAAAGCAAATAGGTCTTCTTACTTGTTAGGAGAAAACAATATGAGGATAAGAGTCATCTCATGAGTGCATGCATGCATATAGGCAATTCAAGAGGAAATTAGCATCAAGTTGCCAGCAGTAGATATATTTCATTATCAATGTGCAGCTACTTATGGAATGAATGCATGTCTCATAGCTGTATGATCAAGATCTTGCAGGTCCTTTATAATATTCTGGTCATGAATTTTCTAGCAATGATTATCACCGCATACTTGACCTCTAATTCAGACGCAGGTTCCACCCGCTGTTAGACTGATATAGCTCTGACGACACTAGAGCAAAAACAGCAACTAAATTGAGAAACTACATGTTGTTTATTCCAGTGTGTCATATCATTTGTACCTCAGAGCATTATTAGGTTTTCAAAATTTCAAGAAGCTTCCAGGAGTTTTAGCTTCAAGGTCATTTTCCCTCATAAAAGCTATGGCAGATAAGGGGATAAAATCAAAATTCACAATCAGCTTCTTGTACTTTTGTCTCTATTCTACTGAATAACTCATGTAAACTCCGCATTTCTCGTGATTTTTTCATTTTCATAGGCCAAAGAAAACAAGCACCTAACCAGTTATCCATGGGTACAACCAATGTTCATATTATTCTCACACTCCAAGTAAATTCAGTTTCTATTCTCCCTAGTTGCCAATGTCAACAAGTGGTAAGTGGACTTTTGACTGTCAATCAACCTTTCCTGGTGGCTCACCATCTAACTTCTTATTCCTCTATGGTTATGCCCCTTCAAGCACTTCATAAAAGTCAGCAACAGAGAACTTATCTCAGTGATCAAGTTTCTCACAGTTCAGCACATTTTATGATACGTACATACCATACATCTACATTTCCTAGAAACCTCAAAAGCACCCAAATCTCCAGTATGGCTGGTTGTCCGCTTCAACGCCTGGTTTTGCATAAGGGAGTTCCCAACATATAGCACCTGGATTGGCTCAGTTTTTTCGCCTGAAAAGGGGACTGCACCAACCCATGTACACCCTCCTTCCCATTATTTCACTCTCCCTCGATTGTTTTTCTTTTGAACCTAGACATCACCTACTTCTTTCAATAAATTGCCACCTAAGAAAACAGGAAAAAGAAAAGCTATACCTTCCAAAGATTGTCGCTGATTGTGCAACGTGTAACGTCCACTACCAATGAATTCACTATCAAGCATCCACGGACAAAACTTACGAAGAAAACACTCATTCAGCGTCTCTCAAACAAATTCAACGACACGATCTTCAAGTTCCCACGCAATTGCAGTGCCAAACTAATCGAACTCAAAATCCAGCTCAAATATTACATCAAATGAATGCAATCTAGATGTGGCAGACCTCAGCTGATCTATGGCAAGCTGCACGAAGGCAGGAAACTCAGGTGAGAATCATTCACCCATGCTACGTCACCAGTTACCATGGCTTTGGTCGGCGGTGATGGTAGTCCGTCGCCTTCTCTTGCCGGCCTCCATCACCCATCGGTTCGCTAGGAAACTCTTCTGTCGGTCATCTCCGTCAGCAAGTGGAGATCTTACATTTGTCAGACCTTGCCGGTATCCGATGGAAGATGATCAGTCGTGGTGGTAAATGGTGGAGCCCGAAGTTTGCCTACGGCAGAGAAAAGGGATTTAGCCAGAAAGAAAAACGAAAAGATAGATAATATTTAGTTATAATACTCAAAGAAGGAAGAGAGAGAGGATAAAAACTATAAACAAAGAGGAGATAAGAGAAGGGAGAATTGCAGAATTTAATTTAATTTTTTTTTTTTGGGAACAAGAAGGCATTGTAATGAAGATCAGTTTGAGTTCACTCACCCACGAATTACTTCCTTAGCAAGCTTCCATCCCTCCAACTACAAACGCAAGTTTTCTAGTAGATCTATCAGTCCCATCTCATTCTCATCTCCTTTGGTCCAATCGGAAGCCAGCATCCTCTTGATACGCTTGTCTTGAGGGGGAGTAAACTCACGTTTTCTCTTTGATCCTCTTTGACTATGTTCCTTAGGACTCCTTTGACAATCTTGCAGGTTTGGATTTATCTCAATCGGATTGTCTTCCTCCATATGTGAACTCTCTTGCAAATTTTTTGGTAGATCTATTCCGATTGGATTGTCATTGTGCACACGTGAAGTCTTAGCTTTTGGATCTATTGAGTCATGACCAATCTCATAGAGAAACGCTGGATTGATTAGTTGATGGTCTCGAATCTCAATCTTCAAATCCTCCTCTAATGGCTTGCATATTATTCGGAATCCATGCTTTTTCCATTTGTCAAGCCACTCAAGTTTAAATTGTGCATAACTCCCATCAATTTGACCAAAATCGACTTCATCCCATAATTTAGGTCGGCCACAATAGTAAATCGCCCCAAGTTTTTTGGAAGGCGAGTCTGATACGTTTACTGTCCCCAACACACTCCACATTTTACCATTAAAATATGCTTCAATTCTAATCACCGGGTGAGGGACTCGACGATCAAAACCAGCACAATAGAAAACCAATCCAAGAAACTTGTCACACAAGTTCTTTGAAGTCATGAAAGATATGGAACTCTCTTTAAGAGGTTGGAACCACTTTGGCATTTCTTCTCCAGGTAGCCACAAAGCGCAAGAAGGATGCTGTTATAAAGATAGACCGTCACAAAGTACTCAAGTAATCGACCAAAAAAAGGAAAGTACGCAAGTAAAAGAATTCTATTTGAGTTTAGCAAGTGATTCTAGTGAATTCCACTTCTAACTAGAGCTCCATAAATGAGTAGAGATTGAGCCGGGCTTGCAATAATATAGAAGTCTCATGTGATAGACATCATTCCTGTAAAAGTACAGTAGCCACCTTAATTACATGCATGTACGTGCAGTATTACTTTATATTTGTTTGGCTTTCTCAAACCTCCCATCTTGCATTTTCTGCTATTGCAATTTCAAAGCACACATTGTATCCAGCATATACGACACATCGATATGTGTGTATGAGAGAGAGAAAAACAAACCTGTGTCAATGCTCGATGGACCCACGGATCAATTGAAGTTAAATGGCCATTCATTTGCAAAGAATAGTTCCCCTTCACGTCAAGATAGTATATAGATGGTGGAAGCTGAGGAATCTCTTGTAATTGACGGCAATTATAAAGATTCAACCAGGACAAACGGTCACGCTTACTGATGGATGTAGGAAGGCTTGTAATATTGTTACCACTCAAATTTAAGCAATGCAAGAAGGGAAAACATGAAAGATCGTCAAGAAACCCTACTTTGGATAGATTACATGACCTAAGTGTTAAATCACGTAAATTTGAAAGTTTTAACTTCATGGGCAGACCAGTTGACTCTTCATACTTTGGGAACTCGATAAAATTTGAGCAATACACAATTCGGAATCTTTCAATGTTTTGTAAATTGTAAATGTTAGAAGGAAGACTTGCCAGGTTCTTGCAACCAATTAAATCCATTGATTCCAAAGAGCATAGATTTTCTACTGATGTAGGAATTTCTTTAATACCGGAATCAAATATATCAAGTTCTTTCAAGCCTTCGAGTTTATGTGGAATATCAGGGAATCTTTCCAATTTATTGCACATATAAATTGAGAGACGTTGGAGATTTTTTGATTGGAGCATTGGAAAGACACTAAATTCATCACACCTTGATAAATCCAACACCCGTAACTTGTCATGATTTGCCACCGACTCGTGGATTCCTAGCAATTTTTTGCAATAAAACACATGTAATTCCTCAAGATTTGGAGCACATGAGAGATCTGCACTGACCAACGAGTTGCAATGACTCAATTTGATGTACTTCAATTGTTGGAAGCCCTGCAAAAACAGTGAAATCAACTTTGATAAACGTTTTGAGAGTAAAAAAATGGTGTTTGTCCGATAACGTGGCCACTTCTAAGGATTTTCGTCCTTGGACTACATTGCTCTTCATGTGGAAGGAAGCAAGCAGCGTCGTCAGATCGAGCAAATTGGAACCAACTATTCGGGGTTCTAAGTAAATATCTTTAACCTATCAATAACTTTTCATTCAAAGTTACTATAAACTGACAATGTAAAATTATATATCGTATTGTGAAAAAAAAATTATATATCACATTGAGAAATTTCAAAACCCTTGCAAACTTTACCGGTAATTACAAATCTTTATGTATATACGGCAAAACTTGTGCAAGGCTGAGTCATATGACACGCTCACGAGCAAGTTTTCCCCAGCAATTTAATTTTTATGATCACTTTGGCAAATCAAAGATAACTCTTATCATATTAGTTTCTAGATAATATTTGAAAGAGTTGAATAATATGTAAATACACAATATTAAAAAGATTTCACAAATAAATTATTTTAGACGATCATCCAAACAATTATATATGACATGATACACCAGACTTGATGAATAAAATATATATGATGGTTATTAGAAAATTACATGTGGACTCTAAGAACAGATGAATACTAAATATTAAACAAACATAAATTCTAGCAAATATAAAAACACGGCATATGATGTTTTGATCACAGTTACATATACGGCATAATTCTTTTAATATCTATATTTAAGATAATTTTATTAATGTTTCATATTTAAGAATTGCACGTTAATAGACACATAAAAAAACCAAATTAAGGGCTAGTTATTTTAAATTTCAAAATTATTCAGATATGTCAAAGACAATCCCTATTACTTTATTGTTGATGGAGATCATTTGTATCACCTTATAATTAGTGAAAATATGATTGAATTGAGGATTGACGAAAGTTTTTGAATGAATTAGTTATGATTCACAGGACCTTCTAATTGGTGACAATTCCTTGTAGTATGTCCCTAGGGGATCACTTACATCGAATCAGTTGTACCCACATTACTAGCAAAGCATCTAATAAATATTTAACTATGTGTACTTAAAAATGTTGCTCCTTCAAAACTGATTTGAGCTGTTACAATGCCTCTTTTACAGCACGATGTAGTAAAACCTTCAACTTACCTAATTCTATTGATGCAGGATAAATCCCACCATTTACGATCTACATTGGGTGGGCCTCTATAATTTGGTGACTGCACTTCTAAGATTCTTTTGAGTGGGAGATGTTGTGATTAAAATATCTGCTATGCCATGTCCAAATCAAACGCTTGATCACTTAGCTAACTACTCCATAGAGTGTTTTTAGTCTTATAGGCAAGTCAACGGGTTGGTTAATCATATTTTTGTTTCCTGTCTCTTCAGTCGTTATACAATTTTTTTAAAATGAAAAAGTTCATATAAACAACTGACATAGTTAGAATTAGGCCACATAGCTTGCAGTAGCATATTTGCTTTTTGAGTTTCTTCACTAGGTAGATTTTATTTGATTGTGAAATATAATTATTTGGATGGTTGAGACATTAGGTTTTTAAAGTATCCGAACTTCATCTATACTATTAAATTTAGTATTGAAGACCTTCTAGTTTGGAGGGATTTCAATCATTTCTTTATTCCTTCCGTCAGTTGTCCTCAAGTAATTATTTTACGATTATTATAACCATGGATAGATATGCGCAATTGGTTCTTCTATTTCATCTCTTACGTATTTTGGCATTCAATTTGAATTTTATTATGATGCAATGACCTTCATAAAACAATTTCAAATCTTGAAATATCTTTCTCTTCCCACATTTATATATAAAAGTTCTATCTATTGTGTACTTTATCGGCAAAGTGTTTCCATTAAATATTTATGATTAAGCGGTTCGCTTAATTTTTCAAATGCCAATTTTGCTGCACTTAATAATATTTCTAACGCAAGTAGTTAGTCATTTTGGCAGAAAATAAAGCAATAGTTTCCAAAACAGAGCAACAATACTTTCTTTTGTGTGCTAGTACATATAATATGCATATACATACGCAAATGAGGTAGACAATAAAAAGGTTAATCTAGGTAAATGCTCACCTTCAATTGAGTTGGCACCATTGTGATGCTGCAATTGCTCAAATCAAGTCCCACTAATTTCTTTTCACCATAAGAAAATTCTAGACTTCGAAAAGTGCATCCACCCCATTCCAACCATCTTAGCTCATTAGGAAAAAATATAGGTTCTTGGAAAGAATTATTCACATTGTGTAGAATGAGCAATCTCAACCTTCTCATTTTTGTAAAAGCATCGGAATTAATATATATCTTTGTCAACTCTAGTGGCTTCAACATTATAGCTTCTACAGCACAATCGCCCTGTACATAGAAGACTATTTGGGTTATGCATGTTCAATAATTGGAGTCTAAAAAATAAGGAGCACAGTTTTGATAGTATTTGTAAGTCTTACCATGTCATGTGACAAAACATGAAGAACATCGTCATACGTCCATAGTCTACTGCGTCTCCCAGGATCGCTGTTTTCTTGGTTCACAAAATCCATACCCATCAATTGGGTCAAGTCATGCATTTGTAGCAAATTGTGCTCAATTCTTATCAGGGACCTCTCAATGAGAATTTTTAATCCTATTGTTGCCTTTAAATCACAACTATCAAGAATTTTCTTTACGTGCTCAATCTCCCACCCCTTAAAGAAGCAGGCAATGTGGAGAAAAATCTTTTTCTCATTTTCCTCTAGTCCTTCATAACTTATTTTGAGCACATTATTGATGTCCTTATTAGGAGCTGCAGAAATTTTATCAAGTGTACTTTCCCATTCATCTTCGCTTCTACAACGTAAGAAGGAACCTAGCACCTCAAGTGCTAAAGGAAGACCATTAGCATAATCTAGAACACCATTCACCAGTTTTGTGTTGATTTTTAATTTTTGGTGTGTTGGAGAAGCATGCTTACTTAGCAGCTCATAAGCTTGATTGCAATCCATTGGTTTAACTTCATGCATGTGAACTTGCTCTATCTCGTAACAAGTTAGCAATTGTTTATCTCGGGTAGTAATGATGATCCTACTTCCATTACCAAACCACTTGCTTTCTCCTGCTAAAGCATTTAATTGGTCCAAGTGATTCACATCATCAAGAATAAGGAGAACTTTTTTGCAATGAAGTCGATCTCGTATTAGATTAATACCTCTATCGATATTGTTTAATGGGTGTTGCAGTAATAATATCTCGGAAAGTAATTTTTCTTGCAAAGAAACTAAACCTTTGTCATCTTTTAAGGCCTCTCGAACATTTGCCAAATAACATGAGCCGTCAAATAGTCCATAAATATCATTGTAAAGGGCTTTTGCCAATGTAGTCTTCCCTATGCCTCCTTGTCCCCATAATCCCAACACGAGAACACCATCATCAAACTCAAGATTTAACATTGATTTCAGCTTAACCACTTGAGAATCTATCCCAACTGGATGCTTAGCAACAAGCAAAGGTGTTCGGTCTAGGTGAATGGAAATCACCTTCACAATTTTTTGTATAAGTTTTGACTCATCTCTGATGAAAACAGAAAAAGAATTTGAGGCATCGTTTTAGCAATTTGAATAAGCAAATAATGAGCAATCATAAGCCAACAATGACAAAGTAGTGCATCACATTTTCACATGACCACAGCAAAAACAACTGTATTCCATCGAGTCGAATTAGAACTCCAAGAGCTCCACACCAATCAAAACAAGATTAAGGTTCGACTTTTAGTCATCCAAGTGATTCATGTTCTTTTGATTTATAGATGATGATTTACATATTTTCTTTTTTAACCATTAAATGTGACTTATTTATACGCTTAATCAATAAGAGCTATTCAGGACTTTGAACGATGGTTAGGATTTTGATTCGAGAACTATTAGAATACCCTGAAGCACGATGTCATTGCATTACATGGCCTTTACACACTAATATCCTGTATTAAGTATTGCAAACTTTCTCATTCCCCTCCAAAGAAATGGCATAAGTGCAATAACACATACTTAACATTTTGTTTATTGATCGATCAAGTTTTAGCATTTTATATTGTTCAAATAAGTCAGTAAAAATTTCAGGCGATGAAGTCCTCTTGTCAATTTTTTTTAATGGGAAAAGGCCACGTGTCTATTCTGTAGTTAGCTACATGTGATTTTTCAAACTTAAAATGCCGAGTTTATGACTCGGTTGACCAAATTGAAAATTTGTATAACTCAATTGACCAAAATAAGATGTGAAGAACTCAAGTAGCCCACAAACAGAACGTTTAGAACTTTTATCATACTTCGAGGAGCGCAACAAGGATCCAACAAAAGACGAGCTATAGACCTTACCCGGATGAAACAAAGCTTAGCAAAAGCCATAGGCAACTCTTGTTTCATGCCCAAAAATATGTTTTTTTTTCCCTATGCCAGTGAATTTCAATTAGTGTTCATAAGTGTTGCAAAAATGACGGTGAAAAAAAGATCAGTGGCTTTTTCTTTCCCATAACATGTTGGTAATTGACCAACAATTTATGAAATCACCAACCTTCTTATAATTTGCAAATTACTGATAGAACTTACAAAATTGATTTGCGTAACTTGCAGTCTTGAACTTACTAACTTTGATATGAAATTACCAACATTAATTTGAGTGACTTATCAACATTTGTCATATCAATTTATTACCTACTAATTTTAGATTACCAACTCTCACTTGAGCAACTTATGTTCTTCAATTTACCAACTTTTCTACTGAGTTAAAAAATATCATTTGAGTTAGCTACTAACTAATTTTATAAATTGCCAATCTTAATTAGAGTGGTGTACTAATAAGTTACTAACTAATTTAGGAATATTAATTCTCTTTTTTACTTGCCGAGCTTATTTTTTATTATTAACTTTTTTTATCTTTTGCCAAATTCTATATTTCTTTCTTAACTAAGTCTTAGATTTACTGACTCTTATATGAAATTACTAACTTTAACTTAAGCCGCCTAAGAATCTTCAGGAATGATAAGATGAAGCATCTATGCGTATACTTACAATCATATACATGTAGATTCATTTAGTCATTTTTCTTACAAATAGTTTCTATACGTACTGGTAAATATTAGCTTCTTACTTGAAATATGGACTCCAATCTACTTACCCATCATTCAAATGCCACCCAGACAAGTTACTGGCATCAAAAAGAGCTTTCTTCCATCTTTTCACTTCCTCTGATTCCTTCCCGAACTTGGATTCGTGCTTAACCATGGCTTGTCTATACTTCTCTCTTGGTGGTCTCACTTCTTTGGGTTCCACTTTGTAAAACACTGGAAAGACCATAAGGTCTCTTTGCTTCTTGCACTCCATGATCTTTGCCAACTCTTCCAAACACCACGATGAGGAAGCATAATCCTCAGAGAAAACAACGATTGCGATTTGCGATTCCTCGATCGCCTTCATAAGTGCCGGCCCTATTTGCTCTCCTTTTCGAAGCTTCTCACTATCAATATAAGTGTAGATTCCTTGCAAGTCAAGAGCTGCATAGAGATGACCGAGGAAGTTGTTGCGGACATCCATGCCTTTGAAACTCAAGAAAACATGATAAATTCTTTTGGGTTTCAATGAAGAAGCCATTGGATGATGGAATTGAACAATTAGCAATGACTCTTGGCTTAAGATTTGATACAGTATTTGTAGGTAGTTCGTTCACCACTTGATCTTCTTGTGTTTTATACTAAGAGGTCAGAGCTGTATGACTTTTTCTAATACTTCGGAAAATGATGTTGCTTTAAGGTGGACCAAGACATATGAAAGTGTGAACATGTGGACTTATTTTCATATAGAGACCGTGTACCACCGTGTTATTTGAACTGTGTGATTGACCCAAACTTCTTCGTGGTTGATAAAAGTAGAGAAAAAAGTGTAGATCAGTATTAGTCCCAGCTTTTTTCGTGAATGGCCGACAAAAGTAGTGAATAGTGTAGATGGGTACCGGTCCTACTAGACTCCATTATTGCATGCACCTACAAACCACGATTGGCCATGGGCTCGCTCATAAAAACAGCTTTGGTAGCTTCCTCAAAAATTCATCCCCAAGAAGTAGTTTCTTCCTTGCTATATGAGAAGTTACCACCACATGACTACTCAAGAGATATATAATTACACGTATAATAAAGTGTGCCAGCAAAAAATAATATTAGATTCATTAATAATGGTAGAACTTTGGAAAAACATGGTGCTTAAGTATTTCATGAACTTTGTAATAGGTAAGAACAAATGGGCTTATTTTCACTGAAGACTGCACACCAGCTTCGAGAAAATGGCTTTGATTTGTAAGGTCTTCATTTTTCTTTTTGTAATTGAAGAATTTCATGTCATTAGGTTAGCTTCACCACACCCAATCTTTAAAAGCCACAGGCCAATGTGACCAATCCTGCCAACCATGAACGTACTAATATCTCGGAGGGCAGGGACAGTGAGAGAGACAGTCACGAGCTCCAGCACGGCAGATGACAACTACGGCGCCGCGATGGCCTAATAGCATTAACGAGTGGCAGCAATGGCTTTGTACCAGGATGGCAGCTGAGCATGGAAGGAGAAGATGAGGAGGAAAGGTAATAAATAAATATAAGATAAAATTTTATATTTTATAGTTTAAAATTTCAGGTATTTGCATTGTCTTTACCCTAAAAATATTCTGATCTATTTAAATTTTATTTCTTCCAAATTGTTCTTATATTTACTTCTATTAATTTATCGAAACCAAAAGCAAGTTGAAAATAATGAAGAGTTGAAGACTACAGTTCTTGTGCTCCCCATGTAACTAAGATCCAACGATCTCTCTGCTAAGCCAGTTCCTCCCAGTGCTGCAAGCAACTACCAAAGGGTGACTACCAGCTCCTCTCGCGCCAATTGCGAGTCATTCTTTCACCTGCAGCTTTCCCAAACGGAAGTGGTTGTTCGCATCTGGTAATAGAACTATCACGGGAGATACTCAGCGTAACTCTCAAGCAGCACTTGTCCATGCCTTCATTACTAGAGGGTGACTGCCACTACGGTTCGGACATATAGCTAAATCCGTAAAGAGAGATCCACTGCGATTTGCACATGTATTTGCAAATGCACAGTCAAGACAGATCTGCCTTCGTGAATTAGTGGAACGATAATAGAGACGTCAACCGCGGGCAAACAACTCTAGGGCGGTGGATTCTCGTGATCTGGGCTATAGGCTCACTCCTAAAAGCAACTTTGGTGGCTTCCAACAAATTTCATCCCCATATTTTCTCTCTTATCAGAAGTTGTTTTTTCCTTTATCTGTTTAGTCTTCATGTTTCTTTTTTCAATTGAAGTACGTCATGTCATCAGGTTAGCTATGGTCGTAGGCTCAGTAATTAATTGCTGGCTTCCACGAAAGGGCATTCCCAATATCCGAGAAGTTTTTTTTTTCTTTGCTTTCTTTTTTCCGAGCGACAGTAATAATATAACACACGACTAACCCTATTTCATCTTTTTATACGCACAATTACAAGCATGAGCGCAAAGGCTAAGCTATCTTGAAGACCCATAAAATATGTACAAGTTTTATGAATAAATTAAGTTTAAGCCTTTACCTATAATAGCAATTTTGTTATGAAGCAATTTGTACGCAATAGCTCAATGGCTTTTTCGACAATATGCTCGAGAAAAATTTTAATTTGGGCTGTGCAGGCACATATACAAGTATATGGATGTCAAATCTTGTCACTTGAAGAAATGTGATCATATGGTTTCTTGACATGGGTGGTCGACATTAATATCTTATGCCCACTATGTGGTTTATGTTATTAATGCATATTATTTGATGCATTGGAGAATAAATGGAATATTCATGTTCCTTGAGAATAGTTATATATTATTTCCACGATACATTATGTTGACACATATTTATAACAATGGCATTAATTATTTACTGATATCATAGACATGTTGATAATTGTCACTTTCTGATCCCTGATTTTGCTTTCTCCTTCTAATAGCATTCTATGGACAAGAACAAAGAAGAGGATATGGGGGTATGTGAGAGTGAGCTGAAGTGACTTAAAAGGACATTTATCAAATAAATTCTAGGAAATCGAGAGTTCTTGTGAATTCCTGTTGAAAATGGTTTGGATATGAAGTTGAATTTATATGAAATGGTTTTTGTTAAAGGCTTCATGCTTTGTTGACCAGCTGGTCGTTCCCTATAATTCCGGCATGAATTTTGAGTATGATACGTATACTACGATTTGTGAACCACTTCATCGAAGTAGTAACCATTGTAATTTATGGGGCATGTGGGAGTGAAGAAAGATATCCCAAAGCCATACATGTATGCTCCTCATAAACATCTAATGCAAGACAGCAAGTAATGAATATTAAGAAAGCTTAATTGCATATCCATCACAACTGGACTTTTCATAAAAAGGACCAACTTTCAATTCCATTTAAAAAAAGAAGAGAGGAGGCAGGTCTAAATGCCCATATTTCTATCTTCCTTTCTGCTAGAGAGAAATAAAAAGTAGCTATTTCCAAGGGTCTAGGTTTTCTCACTTGATTTAATTCTTTGGAAGGATATCTTACGTATGTATATTTTCTTTGGTGGGGTCACATCCATAAACAAAGTGATAGATTCTCACTTTTTAATAGAAATTCCTGCATAGAGTCAATGTCCAAAGCAAGATTACTTGTCAAGTCTCCTAACTTTTCATTTGTCCAACTCATACAGCTGAGAAATATTTGAACACGCCTGGCCTATTAGACCAATATAAAAGCCATGGATTCCACGTGAATTCATCGCTATCATGTCAACAATAAAGGTAAGCCCATATTAAATAGTGCTGGTGTAGCTGCTAACCCCTCTCATCCATGCCTAACACGGAGAGCAATTTTCGGATGCTCACAAGTCCATGATAGGAAAAACAACCTCATGCCCGTGCTACCAATGATCCGGACAAGAGCAAATGCCACTCCCGAAATGATGAAAACAAAGGGAATCTCTCGTAATGATCTCACGAAACAAGTTTAACCGCAGAAAAGTGCATGTCATTTGTGTTTGTTCGTATCTCTTATGCTACAGGTAGGACCCATGCACGTTATTTTGCATGTATTTCAGTCATAAATTCTACGGACAACGTTTGCACATGTCACGAAACTAGTTAGTTGCACTGCATACATTGTAAGCAGTATTTCGCGTTGAAACCCGTAAAATATTGCCACCTATTATTGCATGGACACTCCATCAAAATTGGGGAAAAAGAAGAATGATTAAAAAAGGCTAGAGCCTAGAGGCTATGCTGTGCTACGCCTCCGTGCCTAGACAGAAGATCAGTGTACGACCTTCTTTTAAGAGTACGTTGAGACTTGGAAATTATAAAGCATAACTTGACCTGCAACCTGACGTGTGGGCGTTGGCAAAGACCAATTGACCAACTCAAACTAAAGTCCACATGCACCAGGAAACTACTCTGCCTCAAACATAAATTAAGGGTCTTTGTTGAAAAAACAATATTTATGAGAAATTATTTTCAAACCTTAAATGACAGAAAAACTAATCTATTTACAAAAAATGTTTTTCATAGACTGAAAATAATAAATTTAGATTGAAGGAAGGGGAGTTCTGTTCTTAGCGAGAAGGAAATCACTTCTCATAAATCAAATGTAAACTAAAAAATTTTCATGAAAATTATTTTTACCAAAAATATTTTCTTTATCATATAGTTTCAGTTAAACAAACACAACTTAAGGTGAAAACACATATCTTTAGTCTTGAACCTTTCAATTAGACCAATTTAATTATAAACCATTTAATTATACTAATTTAATCTCAAATCTTTTTATATTGATACCATCAAATCAATTTAGACCGGCACAGTTGATGTAGACGCCGACCATGCTACTTAAGACTGCTGGCACTAAAGTAGACATTATATATATATATTAATAATTTTTTTGAATTTTTTTCCTTTCCCTATTCATTTTGCCAGTGGTCGGCATAGGCCACCGACCATAGGCCATGGCTATTGAGGGTTGGCCTCCTCCTATGCAACAATCAACAAGAACATTTGCCTAATATTTGATATAATGTTTTCAAGTAATTTGTTCACCACTTATCTTCTTGTTGATTTATTCTTATAGTAGAAGACAGAGATGCATGACTTTTTTTAAGTATCTAAGTAAATGGTGTTGGTTGGGGATGGACCATGACATTTGAGGGTGTGAACACATGAACTTATTTTTGTAGAAGACTGCATACCACCACGTTACTTGAACTGTCTCATTGACATGAGCCTCTTTATTGCTGAAAAGAGTAGTAACTCAATTATTGCACAGATTGACATACGACTCCAGGGTGAAGGGTTCTCATGATCTAGGTAATGGGATCGCCAATTGTACGGTGTTTTTAATTACTTCATTCACCGCTTGATCTTCTTGTTGATTTATTCTTAAACTAGAGGCATTCACCACTTGATCTTCTTGTTGATTTATCCTTAAACTAGAGGAGAAAGATGCATAACTTTTGCTAGTACTTTGGTAAAAGGTGGTGTTTAAGGTTGGACCAACGCATCTAAACTTGTGAACATGAGGACTTATTTTCACTTAAGATAGCGTACCACCGCACTATTTAGACCCTCAAAGTGATGCAAGCTTCTCACAGCCGACAAAAGTAATGAATAGTATAAATCGGTACTAGTCCTTGTGGACTTAATTATTGCACAAACTGATAAACAACTGGGGTGGTGGGTTCTCGTGATCTAAGTCATGGCCTCGCTCATAAAACAACTTTGCTAGCTCCCTCGAAATTTCATCCCCAACTTCTGACAAATTGTTTCTTTCATGCTATGTAAGAATTTACCACACAACCACTCAAGAGATATATAATTACATGCATAATCAAGTGTACAAACGAATGGTATATTAGATCTGTTAATAATAGTAGAACTTTGGAAAAATATGGTGCTTAAGCATGGATCAAGATATTTAATAGGTATAAACATATGGACTTATTTTCACGGAAGGCCGCATGCCAGCTTCGAGGAAACAGCTTTGATATGTTTGGTCTTCATTTTTTTTTAAAACAAAGAATCAATGTCATTGGGTTAGCTTTTGCCATAGGCTCACTAATCAATTGTTGGCTAATAAACATGTCGTTGCATCATTCACAATCATCTAGATGTGTATTGAAAAATTAAAACATAGAAATTACATATTAAAACTTAAATTTACATTAAGTTCTTCTTATGATATAGGAAATATAATATCAGATCAAATTTCTCAATTATGTGTTATAATATCTGTACTCTTTATTGCAGGATTTGTCATTTATACATAAGTGTCTGTGAGGGATTTGCAATCTTAAAAAAGGAAACCGTATGTATTCCTATATGGCACGTGATAAAGCAATCAAGCTGGTGTTCAAGCCTTGTGAAAATAAGACTCACCTTATCTAATGTGTATAATTCAATCATCCCTTACAAACTGGATTCATTAAAATGAATTTGTGAAATGAGAGGGATCATCATAATGTTGCAAGTCAATAAGATTTTTAGCCATGTCCCTAATCCCTCAATCACAATAGATGATCTTGTGGGCAAAGAATGAGTTTTAATTTTCATGATCTGTTTATAGGAGTAAGAGGACTTTGTACAACAAAATTGAACTTCACCCTTGGAAGATTATAAATTCTCATTATAAATCCTAAACCTCAAATTTCTTTGCACTATTGGTCCTGTTGCACATTGAACAAAGCTTTCTTCACCATGAGACAAGGCATCTTTTTTTTCTCTTAGCACCAAGAGAAAATAAGAGTGATGACTTTTAAGTCAAGTTTATGAAATTTTTTCCAAAGTGGACCATGAGACAAGGCATTTTCTTTTTCTCTTAGTACCAAGAGAAAATACGAGTGACGATTTTTAAGTCAAGTCTATGAAATTTTTTCCAAAGTGGACCATGAGACAAACCATCTTCTTTTAAATTTTGTTCAAAGTGAACCATAAGACAAAGCATCTTCTTTTTCTCTTAGCCCCAAAAGAAAACAAGAGTGATGACTTTTAAGTCAAGCTTATGAAATTTTTTCCAAAGTGGATCATGAGACAAGTCATCTTCTTTTTCTCTTAGCACCAAGAGAAAATAAGAGTGATGACTTTTAAGTCAAGTTTATGAAATTTTTCCAAAGTGGACCATGAGACAAGGCATTTTCTTTTTCTCTTAGTACCAAGAGAAAATATGACTGACAATTTTTAAGTCAAGCCTATGAAATTTTTTCCAAAGTGGACCATGAGACAAACCATCTTCTTTTAAATTTTGTCCAGAGTGGACCATGAGACAAGGCATCTTCTTTTTCTCTTAGCCCCAAAAGAGAACGAGAGTGATGACTTTTAAGTCAAGCTTATGAAATTTTTTCCAAAGTGGATCATGAGACAAGGCATCTTCTTTTCCTCTTAGCACCAAGAGAAAATAAGAATGATGACTTTTAAGTCAAGTTTATGAAATTTTTCCAAAGTGGACCATGAAACAAGGCGTTTTCCTTTTCTCTTAGTACCAAGAGAAAATATGAGTGACAATTTTTAAGTCAAGCCTATGAAATTTTTTCCAAAGTGGAACATGAGACAAAGCATCTTCTTTTAAATTTTGTCCAAAGTGGACCATGAGACAAGGCATCTTCTTTTTCTCTTAGCCCCAAAAGAAAACAAGAGTGATGACTTTTAAGTCAAGCTTATGAAATTTTTTCCAAAGTGGATCATGAGACAAGGCATCTTCTTTTTCTCTTAGCACCAAGAGAAAATAAGAGTGATGACTTTTAAGTCAAGTTTATGAAATTTTTTCCAAAGTGGACCATGAGACAGGGCATTTCTTTTCCTTTTAGTACCAAGAGAAAATACGAGTGACGATTTTTAAGTCAAGCCTATGAAATTTTTTCCAAAGTGGACCATGAGACAAAGCATCTTCTTTTAAATTTTGTCCAAAGTGGACCATGAGACAAGGCATCTTCTTTTTCTCTTAGCCCCAAAAGAAAACAAGAGTGATGACTTTTAAGTCAGGCTTATGAAATTTTTTCCAAAGTGGATCATGAGACAAGGCATCTTCTTTTTCTCTTAGCACCAAGAGAAAATAAGAGTGATGACTTTTAAGTCAAGTTTATGAAATTTTTTCCAAAGTGGACCATGAGACAAGGCATTTTCTTTTTCTTTTAGTACCAAGAGAAAATACGAGTGACGATTTTTAAGTCAAGCCTATGAAATTTTTTCCAAAGTGGACCATGAGACAAGGCATTTTCTTTTTCTTTTAGTACCAAGAGAAAATACGAGTGACGATTTTTAAGTCAAGCTTATGAAATTTTTTCCAAAGTGGACCATGAGACAAAGCATCTTCTTTTAAATTTTGTCCAAAGTGGACCATGAGACAAGGCATCTTCTTTTTCTCTTAGCCCCAAAAGAGAACGAGAGTGATGACTTTTAAGTCAAGCTTATGAAATTTTTTCGGTGGAAGCTTCGGCTCTTTTAAATCAGTGATTTGCTTAAACTTACTGCTATTTTTTTTATTCACTTTCTATAAGATCAACAATTCCATGAGCTTGCGCTTCTATTGCTGATATAAAAACATCCCTTTCTATATCTTCAGATACGGCATAAGGGTTTGTCCATTCTTTGTACATAAATTCTTGTGATGGTTTCATGCATTTCTAATAGTTTTTGTGGTTCCAATATAAATTCTCCCATTTGTGCCTCAGAAAAAGAACTTGCAGGTTGATGTACCATTACACTAATAATATTGAGAGACCATATTACATATTGAGATAAAGTTTTGGTCAACATTGAACAAATTGAATGATTATAGATCACATTTCATATTGATTAAAATTCAGGGACTTCCCTAAATTTTTTTGATCCATCAGTATTGCCACCTCCTTGAACGTGCATCACCTAGGGATTGGGCTAATGGATTATTAAACATAAACTTAGCTCAAACTCTCTCAAGCTCATACCAACTCGCAACTTAAGGTTCAATGCAAATCAATTTCATTCAGAAGTAGCCACTAATCTTCTTTTTGGTAGGTCAATTTGAAACCTAAGTATTGGGAGATTTATTTTACTTCTACAAACTAGAGACTTTTAATTCGTGAATAATTATGTTCAATTACTCTAACACCCTTTTGGTACAATTTCTCCTTTATTTTCAAAAATATATTTGTCAAGCAACTTAGATTAATTTTAACCTAGTGAATAACATGTGAAGTGATCATGCAGGCACAACCATTAACATGACACTCAAATAATCAAAGTAGTGAACAGATTGTAAAGATAGAGAATGATTTACTTATCTCAAACCAACATAAGCAACTGCGACAAATATTAATGAGAAACATATATTTAACCTACATATGATTTCTAATTACCACCAACTCCACTCAGATTTTTTTTTTTCAGTTTTCTTATATTTAAATAAAAAGACTAATTTATATGTAATGTATGATACTAATCTAACATGATATGTGACGTACAATAAATGTCCTATTTCTAATGACAATTAAATGGATATTCTAACATGCAAATACTCAACTATATGACTTAATAGGCAAAAATCGACTAGAATCTATCTAATATGACACGGACCAAATGACCTTAAGCACACGATCACTAAATGACATGCAACAATGACATGACATAGATGATGACGCGGCACTAGTGACGTAGCAAATTGATATGGCATGTATGAATGATGTGGCATGATGACATGGCGCGAATAAATGACGTGGCATATGATGTGGAATTCATGATATCTAAGCCTATACACATGATATTATTTTTGTGATTTTCAGTAAAAATTCATAATTAATAAATAATGGAAAAATAATTATCTTTAGTTAGGAAATAATTTAGATTAAATCCTATTTTTATCAGATAATTACCCTAACTAGATAGATATTATACTAACATGCAATACAATCTAGTTAATGAAATTTATTTATCAAGCAATGTTATCTGGAAAATTATATCATAATACGGGCAACCTTTTTTTATATCTTTAAGATGAGAAAAGCAATCAAAATGAGATAAGCATTTGAACACACAAGATATGCTCAAAAACCAAAAGATGTCATCCACAATTTGAAAAGGGAGACAATATCATATCAACTTGAATTTTTGTCACAAATAAAATGGAATCCTAATCTTAGGCCTTAATGATCAAGATATCAATTTCAAACATGTGCAATGAATAATTTTATCTAAAGGTTTATAGATTCAAATTAAAGATCATATACAGTTATAGATTTGGAAAGTAATTAAATTGGGATTGTAGCTATCACTTGAAGGATTTGAATTAGATAGGAATTAGACTACAATATTGATGAATTATGCAATGAAATAATTGAATTGACTTATGGATTAGAACACGACGAGGAGTTTGTAGGGTGATGGCAGCTTCCGTTGGCATCAATATTTTATTTTTCTTTTATTCACCTAATCAATCATATATGATACTAATTGCGATCTCCCCTTAGATGTAAGATGCCCTTGGTGAACATGCATATCTGCTGGGCAATTAAGCAAACTCAAGTAATTTGATGTTATGCTACTTAAATTAATCATAAATTTCTATCAATGCATAAATTGAACTACTAAAGAAAATAAGAAAGTGGCACTGTATTTATTTTGCCTTGGCATTTGTTTGTTGAGCTAACTTGTCTTAATTTATATATTTTGTCTGCCATTCTATCATAGTGAAACGGTATTTCCACGACCAAAAAGTATTCCTTCCACGACATTTTCAAATTTTATTTCGATTAGATTAATTTACTATCAAAGCTCATCCACCATTTACATGAAGAATTTTAAGGATTGTCTCCTCTGTCAAAATAATTAATCAAATGTATCCAGAATAGTCAAAAAATAATAGAATTTATGACATTTCATGTTAACTACCTATCATTTAAATGTAGGATGAGTTATGTGAATTCTTATCCTACATAAACCTAATTAAATTCTAACTAAAGGAATTTTGAACTATGGATTGTATAGTTATCTCTACATTGTAGAGGACAAATCAGTACTCTGGTGAGACTAAAAGGTACAGTTTCTTTCATTTCAAGACAACATATTGATCGATGTATTGAAATTCTTTGTCAATTTTAAAATTTGATATACCAGAGTTATTATGTTGTGCATCATACTTCTTGTTTGAATGCCTATTGTCAATATGAGCCTAATGTTCATTTTATCTCTTGTAAACAAGATATCTGATGTAAATTGGAAAGGTTGGTGTGACGTCCTGAAATTCGAGCCCTGTTAGGGATGAGTGAACGTGAATTTTGCCAATACATTGTTGGCTGATTCTGCTCGAACCCAATCATTTCCGAGATACTGACCTTGAGGGGAAAGGCTACTGAGGACAGAACTCGTGCGACTAAAGAACTTGACCTGGGAAAACGACTCGACCGTGAGACTTGCGTAAGGACGATTCTGTAGTCATGCAGGCCGATTTTAGGGATGAATAGAAGTTGATTCGCGGACAGAAATAATGGGACGACGGGTGATTCTGTCTACTGTTATCGAACCCGTGAACGACCCTATGTCGATCCTTGATAATCGTGTACTTTGAAATAAGAATCGATCCTTCACAATTTCATGTAGTCAAGGACGTCCATGTGTCGAGAAGTCTTGAACGTGGTTTGGCACGAGTCGATTACGTGTGAATCCTCAAAGCCGCCTATCAGTCTGAATTATACCAAAATGACATTTGGGCGAAATTGACAAGGCATGAGAATCCAAGATTGGACTTCGAATTTTCGGGAACGTCCGGGGTGGACTTTTGGATGATGCTTTCTTGACAGTCAACGGAGTCGGTCGAGCCGAGTTTTGAGAAAGGGATTTTGGACCGAGAAACCGAGCCTATGAGGATGTGGGCCGGGCAAGAACAGTGAGGGCCTCACGCCCAAGGTGGGACAGCCACCGTGGAAGACCGACACAACGAGCGAGTCCGTTGGACCCAACCGACCCCTCACCCGTCCTAACCCGGTGTCTAAACTTGAGCCAGTTTGAGCCCAATAAATTCCTAAGCCCGTTCCTACCCATTTCCAACCCGTTTCCTAGGCCCGCCCTTCATTTTCAGCCCAAGGGCAGATTGGGAAATGTGCAAGGTGGAAATGACCAAAATGCCCTTGGATATTTTGAAGAAAAGTCAAACGGAAGAGAGAGAAGATGATGTCCCTTGCTTGGGGAATTGGAGAAGGCATTTAATGCCCTTAATAAAGCTGAATTGAAGCCCTCAATGCTCTCTCTCTCCTCCTCCTTCAGCCCTCACAAATCACAGCCCTCTATCCCCTTATTTCCCTTCTTCCTGCAATTTTCAGCTTATGACCTTCCACCGAAATCCGAGTTGTTCATTACCTTCCCGTTGGAATCTCGGCCCATGCCACCCACCGTTATGTTCAGAAGAGAATTTCCATTTAGATAGAGTTGGCCGATCGCCGGAATGAGCCGCCGGCCGATCCGTACGGCCACCGGAAGCCGGCTGCTCGCCGACCGCCTATTGTTCACGCGGTACTGCACAGTTTCGCCTTTGCTGTTGTTTTCCTCCATTTCTGACCAAACCACCGCCCATCCTAGCCACAAGTGGTTCCCTCTCGACCCCCAGGTGCCGTTGATCGTTGGCCCACCGCTCACCGGAGCTCTGAGCAGCCCATTCAACTCCGATCAGCTTCTTCCTCCTCCAGCAGTGCTGTTTTCTGAAGTTGGGGATGTGAGCAGAAGCTTTTGCTCTGATTTCCGCCTTGGGACCGCCTTGGAGTGTCGAGAGAGATGTTCCAGGGTGTCGGGTTCGTCGCCGCCGTCGCGTCCACATCTCCGGCCCGCTTAACGGGTGAGTTTAGCCCCTAATACTTATTTAGTGCCTAAACTTGCTTAGGGTTGGGTTAATTAGTGTTAATGCTGATTTAGGAGGGTTAATTAAGTTGTATTAGCCCTAAGATAGGTGGTTAGATAGGTGATTAAGATTAACTTAGCTTAATCTTGCTTAATTATGCTTGATTATGCTTAATTGTGCTTATTTGTGGATTATGTGATAATTAAGCTTATTTAGCTTAATTGATTGATTGATTGTTGGACTGGGGATGGTTCGTCTTCCGCTTGCGCATAACAAAAGATTAAAATGAATGGTCATCGACGAGTCCTGGGACGTCGCTTTCAATCGACCAAGAGAAGGGGTTGTCGCGAGCTCGAGAGTCGGGGCGTGACATCCCCGTCGGTTTTAGTATCAAAGCAAGGTCGAGACTTGGAGTGATAAGGTGCGTGGGATTTTTGGGATAGTGAGATAGGGATGGCCTTTATATTGCATGCTTGTGATTGCTTTGGTGGTTTTGTGCGGTGGCAGGTTGCTCATAGTCCAGAGTGATGAGCAATCCTGAGCAGAGAGAGCCCTTAGGTGTAGGGCAGCGTTTGGTCAGACCAGTGCTAGAGGTAGCGCGTAGGCAGATCCTAGGTTAGATGGGATCTTGCTAGTACTAGAGACCTTGTTAGAGCAGCAAGCTGAGTGCTTCTGTTGTGGTCCTTGTGGTTCCCGTAGTGAGAGGAGAGGTCTGTTAGAGACCGATGCCTAGACTGGTAGAGCACTTCCTGAGACTGAAGCCACCGAGGTTAGTGGCGTGGGCAACCCTGAAGTTGCGACCCTTTGGATAAGGGATAGTGAGAGGACTGTTTTAGTGCTGGGGTGTTCAGAGTCAAACAGAGTGGTTTTGACGGCTTATCAGCTTCAAGGTAATGTCATTAATTGGTGGGAAGTCACTCAAGGAAGAGTGTTCCCCGAAGGCACGGCTCAAGCTTGGGGTGCCTTCCATGAAGCTTTCAGTGGGAAGTGCTTCTTGGACTGTGTGAGAGAGTCAAAGATGGCAAAGTTCCAACAGTTTCGTTAGAATCGGATGTTAGTGAATCAGTATGAGGCGAAGTTTGCCGAGTTGGCCAAGTATGCACCGAGGTTGGTAGAGAACCCTGTGGATAGGGCGAGGCGTTTTAGAGATGGCTTGAAGCTAGAATTGAAAGCTTAGCTGGTGCGCTTGAACTTGAAAAGTTTTGATGAGATGTACGAAAGGGCCTAGATGATAGAGAAGAATATGATCGAGAAGGCGATCACATTTAGCTCGCGGTTCATGCCTAATAGAGACAATCGTCGGTTCGGGAAGGGACCGATGATGGGGCGAAGGAATCCCATCCCACTCGACAAAAAGAATTACGTGAGAAAGCCGACCGCCCGAAAGTAGGTCGCGAGGAAGTCATTGCATATGGTAGATTGTCATGGAAAGACAATTCATTTTAACCCAGTAATGGGTGATAGTTTTGAATTTGTGAGAAATTGATGAGGACCTTTCGTTCCTCTGATTTCGTCACTCGAGGTGACTCGGTTGTTGGGAACTGGATGCCAAGGGTATTAGGTTGGTGGCAGACACACTAGTAGAAGGATTAAAGGTGGAGGATATTGTTGTGGTACAAGAGTACATGGATGTATTTCTCGAGGAATTGCTAGGATTACCGCCAGAGAGGGAGATTGAGTTTGTGATTGAGTTGGCCCCTAGGATTGAACTGATTTCCAAGGCGCTTTATAGGATGGCCTCGTCAAAATTGAAAGAACTGAAGGTGCAGACACACTAGGATGAGCATCTTCTTGGGGAGACCGGTACTATTTGTAAGAAAAAAGGACAGTTCGTTGAGACTGTGTATTGATTACCAGCAACTTAATCAAGTGACAATTAATAACAAGTATCCATTGCCAAGGATTGATGATTGTGTTCATTGACGATATTCTGGTATACTCGAGGAGTCCAGAAGATCATGAGAAATACCTGAGATCAGTACTACAAACTTTGAGGGAACGTGAGTTGTATGCCAACTTTAGCAAATGTGAGTTTTGGTTACCTTGCGTGGCATTTTTGGGTCATGTGATCTCAAGTGAATGGATCTTTGTTAACATGGTGTTATAATCCCAAGAAACTTTGATTGGCTGGATACTACAGACGTTTCATAGAGAAGTTTTCTACGATAGACATGCCATTGACAAGGTTGTTAAAGAAAGATGAGAGGTTTGATTGGACAGACAAGTGTGAGCGTAGTTTTCAAGAGCTCAAGAGTAAATTGACTACCGTACCTGTTCTGACAATACTATCTGGTCCTGGTGGGTACGAAATCTATAGTGACGCATGATTTGGAATTAGCAGCGATCATCTTTGCCTCATGTTCAATGACGGTGGATGGAACTTCTTAAGGACTATGATTGTGAAATTTTGTATCATCCGGGGAAAGCAAATAAGGTGGCAGATGCACCTAGTCGAAAGTCGACAATTGCTCAGATGATAGTACGAGAATGTATTCTCTTGGAGGGAGTCGAGAACTCAGATTTTAAAAATGAGGTCGGCCATCTTGCTAGTCTAATGGCCACTCTCAGGGTGGAACCCGAAATACAAAATAGAATTAAGAGTGCCCAACCAGAAAAAAAAAGGGGTATCCGAGGATGGGACATTGAGGTTTCGAGGACGACTGTGTGTTCCAAAAGATGCAGAGCTTATAGAAGCAGTCTTGTCAGAAGCTCATCGTAGTTGAGATTCCCGAGCGGAAGTGGGAACACATTACGATGAATTTTGTGATGGGACTGCCAAGGAGTCAGCAAGATAATGACTCGATTTGCGTAGTAGTTGACAGATTGACGAAGTCAGCTTACTTCATTGCGGTAAGAGAAGATTTTACATTGGATAGGTATACAAAATTGTACGTGCGTTAGATTGTACGCATTCATCGAGTTCTAGTGACAATCACATCTGACCGTAATTCTAAGTTTGTGGCAACTTTCTGGAAAAGTTTGCAGTCGACCTTGGGATGAAATTGCAGTATAGTACGGCGTACCATCCGCAGACGGATGGTCAATCAAAAGGGATTTGAAGAAGTATTCGAAAGCCTTTAGTGCAATAAATGACATTTGGTTTGCACTAATTTCCATATGGTTGAGGTGAATTCTTGGTTTGGTTATTAAAGGGATGTGAAAGGAATATTGAAAGAAAATTCGATGGTTTGTGGAATTCGGATAATGGTTCGATGAAAATTCAGTGAATCAGATTTCAAGTATCGATAAGTGACCCCATGGAAACGAGCTCATGGATTGATGAGCTGGAAAAAAAAAAAAGTTTTGCACTTTGACGTGCTCGGATGAGGTTAACCGTGAGACTTGGTATGGGACAGGCCAAAGCGGATAATACCTCTAGTGCATGTCTAAAAGGGACTAGTAGTGGTGCAGTTCGAAGATGCCCATAACGACTGATCCGACGAGGGCGGGGAGTGGTTGCTGGGGCCAGAGTGCCTGAGCAAGGAGCAACTCCTAGTAGACTTCTAGGATGTCGAAAGAGGCAGAAATGAATTGAACTATGCACTGTGCAAAAAGAGAGTGCTTGTGGGATAAGATTTTATCGGAATGGTATAGCCGCAATGTGATCAAGTTTGTGGAACTCCAGTTTATAGAACGAGGTCAAAGAACGTGGGATCGCTAGTTCAAAACTTGGTTTAGCAGTTATTGAATGCAGTTTAGATTATCAGAGACAGACTAAAGACAGCTCAGAGTCGTCAAAAGAGTTATACAGATAAGCATCGTAGATCGTTAGAGTTTAAGGTGGCTGATCATGTGTTTCTGAAAGTATCGCCGATGAGGGGTACTTCCAGATTTGATAAGAAAGGAAAGTTAAGTACGAAGTACATGTTTTAGCGTATCGTCTTGCGTTGCCACCGAAACTTGCTCAAGTACATGATGTTTTCCACGTGTTTATGTTGAGAAAGTATGAACCGGACCCGAATCATGTGTTGAATTTTGAGAAAACTGGACATAGATGATAGAGTGTCATACGTGGAGAATCCGACACGAATAGAGAACCGTAAAGAGCAAGTACTCCGAAACAAGACTATTACCTTGGTTAAGGTGATCGAGCAACATCACGGAACCGAGAGTGCTGTATGGGGAAAGTGAGGAAGTGATGAAGCGTCGGCACCCCCATCTTTTGAGGATTTGTCTGTGATTGCAAATTTCGAGGACGAAATTTTTGTAAGGGGGGAAGAATTGTGACGTCCTGAAATTCAAGCCCTGTCAGGGATGAGTGAACGTGAATTTCACCAATGCATTGTTGGCTGATTCTGCTCGGACCCAATCATTTCCAAGATATTGACCTTGAGAGGAAAGGCTACTGAGGACAGAACTCGTGCGACTAAAGAACTTGACCTGGGAAAACGACTTGACCGTGAGACTTGTGTAAGGACGATCCTATAGTCATGTAGGCCAATTTTAGGGATGAATAGAAGTCGATTCGCAGACAGAAATAATGGGACGACGGGTGATTTCGTCTACTGTTATCGAACCCGTGAACGACCCTATGTCGATCCTTGATAATCGTGTACTTTGAAATAAGAATCGATCATTCGCAATTTCATGTAGTCAAGGACGTCCATGTGTCGAGAAGTCTTGAACGTGGTTTGGCACGAGTCGGTTACGTGTGAATCTCCGAAGCCGCCTGTCAGTCTGAATTATACCAAAATGACATTTGGGCGAAATTGACAAGGCATGAGAATCCAAGATTGGACTTCGAATTTTCGGGAACGTCCGAGGCGGACTTTTGGATGATACTTCCTTGACAGTCGACGGAGTCAGTCGAACCGAGTTTTGAAAAAGGGATTTTGGACCGAGAAACCGAGCCTATGAGGATGTGGGCCAGGCAAGAATAGTGAGGGCCTCACGCCCAAGGTGGGACAGCCACCGTGGAAGATCGAGACAACGAGCAAGTCCGTTGGACCCAACTGACCCCTCACCCGTCCTAACCGGTGTCTAAACTTGAGCCAATTTGAGCCCAATAAATTCCTGAGCCCATTCCTACCCATTTCCAACCCAATTCCTAGGCCCGCCCTTCATTTTCAGCCCAAGGGCAGATTGGGAAATGTGCAAGGTGGAAATGACCAAAATGCCCTTGGATATTTTGAAGAAAAGTCAAAAAGAAGAGAGAGAAGATGATGTCACTTGCTTGGGGAATTGGAGAAGGCATTTAATGCCCTTATGAAGCTGAATTGAAGCCCTCAATGCTCTCTCTCTCCTTCTCCTTCAGCCCTCACAAATCGCAGCCCTCTCTCCCCTTGTTTCCCTTCTTCCTGCAATTTTCAGCTTCTGACCTTCCACCGAAATCCGAGTTGTTCATTACCTTCCCGTTAGAATCTCGGCCCGTGCCACCCGCCGTTGTGTTCAGAAGAGAATTTCCGTTTAGATAGCGTCGACCGATCGCCGGAATGAGCCGTTGGCCGATCCGTACGGCTGCCGGAAGCCAGCTGCTTGCCGACCGCCTACTGTTCACGCGGTACTGCACAGTTTCGCCTTTGCTGCTGTTTTCCTCCATTTCCGATCAAACCACCACCCATCCCAGCCACAAGTGGTTCCCCCTCGACCTCCAGGTGCCATTGATCGTTGGCTCGCCGCTCACTGGAGCTCCGAGCAGCCCATTCAACTCCGATCAGCTTCTTCCTCCTCCGGCAGTGCTGTTTTCTGAAGTTGGGGGTGTGAGCAAAAGCTTTTGCTTTGATTTTTGCCTTGGGACCGCCTTGGAGTGTCGAGAGAGATGTCCCAGGGTGTCGGGTTCGTCACCGCCACCGCGTCCACATCTCCGGCCCGCTTAACGGGTGAGTTTAGCCCCTAATCCTTATTTAGTGCATAAACTTGCTTAGAGTTGGGTTAATTAGTGTTAATGCTGATTTAGGAGGGTTAATTAAGTTGTATTAACCCTAAGATAGGTTATTAAGATTAGCTTAGCTTAATCTTGCTTGATTATGCTTGATTATGCTTAATTGTGCTTATTTATGGATTATGTGATAATTAAGCTTGTTTAGCTTAATTGATTGATTGATTTGTGTTTAATCAATGTTTTATTTAATTTCTGAATTTAATTTATTATTAATTGAATTTCGGAAATTACTGTTCACAAATTACTGTTCATTGGTACTGTTCACGGATTACTGTTCATGGCACTGTTCATCCGGAAGTGCAATTGTGCATAATTTCATGTGTCTTAATCATATGAAGTGAAATTGATGTGTCGTGGCATGAACATTCGAATGAATCGTGTGAATTTCACAAAAAGGGAAAAATGGTTTGTCCGAGGGACACCGAAAATGGACCGCTTTTATGAGAAAGGTGGGAGAAATGGTTTGTCCGAGGGACACCGGATACGAACCACTTTTGTGAGAAATGATTTGAGGTTTCATATGTAAGCATATGTGCATTGGCTAATGCTCAAAGATAATAAGTGGGTTGTGATGGTGTGCTTGCGTGATTACTAAGTTGAAACCGCCGTCTAGGGAGAGTATCCCTTGACGTTTGTTGGGCATGCAGTCTCGGGAGAGTATCCCTTGACGTTCTATGGGCATGTGGTCTCGTGAGAGTATCCCTTGACGTTCTGTGGGCATGTGGTCTCGAGAGAGTATCCATTGACGTTCTGTGGGCATGCGGTCTTGGGAGAGTATCCCTTGACATCTTTTGGGCACGGAAGGGCATGGTTGCGCCTCTGTGGAGGAAGGGCGCCGTAGCGCCTTGGTTGTGGTCTTGTGGGGCAGTAATAATCAGAACGCGTGTGGATGCAAGAGTGCATGAGAAAACATGGCATCATTGGTTCTGATTATGCATGAGATGATCACATCATTTATGGCGCGCCCGCATGAATTGATAACGTGCAGGGTGTGCAATGGCCAGGTGAGATCGCTTGTGGTGCGACTCGCATGTGATTAATGAACCGCATCATCTAACGACCATGTGCATTGCGTGTATTATACTGGCTTATAACGTGCAGGGTATGACAAACCGGGTAAGGTTGCATGCGAACCAACTATGTGATTGTTGGTTGCATTGCTTGCATTGAGTGAGGTTTAACATGCAGGGTATGGCATACCGGGTAAGGTTGCATGCGAACCGACTATGTGATTGTTGGTTGCATTACTTGCATTGAGTGAGGTTTGACGTGCAGGGTATGGCATACCGAGTAAGGTTGCATGTGAACCGACTTTTGATTGTTGGTTGACCCTGTCTGTGGTTTGATTGTTAATTGCTGGCTGTTTGTTGTTGGGTTGAGTGAGGGGTTGTTCTGGAGAGATACCCGAGGCTGAGTTGGTGCACTAACTAGAGCTTAGGGGAAGAACTCGCTGAGATTTTATCTCAACCCGTCGTGGTTAACTTTTTTCAGGTATTTAGAATGGTGCACCCGTTGTGGAGAATCCTGCCCCCCGTTTCTCCAATGATCGACCTGACTGAGTCGAGTCCGATGGGTCCGAGTGACTGTGGTGTTGAACCCGAGGGTTCATTCTGTATAGCTGGATTAGCCTAGTTTCTTTTTGGTTTGGCTTAGAGGATGGATCGGCCCTTTTGTCAGGCTTGTAATTCAAAAGACGATCCTCCGTTGGTTAATCCAGTAAATTGTGTAAATGAGTAGTCATGGTTGTTCTTGTTATTCATCCCTCTATCCCTGATTGATTGATTGATTGATTGTTGTACTGGGAATGGTTCGTCTTCCGCTTGCACATAACAAAAGATTAAAATGAATGGTTGTCGACGAGTCCTGGGACGTCGCTTTCAATTGACCAAGAGAAGGGGTTGTCGCAAGCTCGAGAGTCGGGGCATGACAATTTGGAAGGGACTTATATGTAAAAAAATTCAGCTATATTTTGAACCCATACCAAAATGAGCTTATTGTAAAAAATAAACGATTGGTTTTTCATGGGAAAAATCAACGGCGTGGTCTTTTCTATTTCCTTGTTTTGATTTCACACCGAAGCTGTATCATAGTTTCACATTTTTTAGTGAGATTATAGAAAAGAGATGGGATTGATCGTTTCTAGTAGTATATGTCCATATATTGTTAATGTTTTGTTAAGATGATTCTGAATTGAAGTTTCCCAAATTTAAGTAAAGGATTCGCTAAAAATTTGCATTGTAAAATCTTTACTTGTTTTGTCTAGCTATTGTGACATATCCTTGAGGGGCTATCCTCGAGGAACACATTTATAGGTAAATACTCAAAAGACCAGTCGAATTGGTGGTCATAAAAGGGCTCGAACACACCATATGATCCATTGATTTCGAGCGTGAGCTCTATCAAGCTCATAACTCGTGTGATGTCAGGATATTTAATTTTGAGTTCTTAACAGCTTAACATATTTAGGAGTCATCATTAGGAGTCGATGAGAAACCGGTTGAGACATAGGAGAGTCATCTCAATTCCCACAGAATCAGAGATTTGGGGATCGAAAACTTGATTATACTAATATCTAACTAGTGCCATTTCTGCACTTAAACTTGACTATTTGCTAACCAAATTGTGAAGGTAGCCTTTTACCTAAAGATCCTAAAATTCATCCTAATCATTCTAAAAATAAGAAAAAATAAAAAAAAGGAAACAATCAATTTATTGAATGAACACAATCAACTAAAATAAAAAATGAAAGTGATCAAATAGCAACCTAACAATGTCTCTAAAAAATGAAAGCATTCAAAAGATAAAAAAAAACAACCTATTGTAAAGCCTAAGGCTTATTCAATTTTGGGTTTAATTTTTCAAAGGATTTTCACCCATTTTTTAAGGCTAAACTAGAACTAACGCTAAAAATATAATGAAACTAGTTATAAATTAACCTCTAAAATTTTCTAAAGTTTTTTATTATTTGTTAAATTTTTGATTTTTTACTTTTTAATTTTTATTCCAGAAAATAGGACTCTGATCAGGTTAAAAGACTCGGTCCGAATGTGGGTCTCAGTCCGGGTCGTTCCTTCTTCTTTAAGCCCAAAACCAAATCCAACTTTAGAACTAACCCAGCCTCGCTTGATAATATTCGGCCCTTCTCTCTTTCTTTTATATCTTTTATTTATTTCCGCCCGTTTATATTCTTTTCCTTTTTATTGTTCTTTTCATTTTCTTTTCTGGTTCGCTCCTTTTCTTCACCGAGAGAACTTCTTCCTTTTTTTTCTTTGTTTTTTTTAACCGAGAGCTTCTTCTTCAGACGAACTCTCGCCGGAAACCTCCTTCCTCCTTCCCCTCGACATCTGCTGTCGACATCGGCAACCACCTCCGGATCCCCCTCACAACAGTCTCGGTTGGCCATGGAACCAATTCAAATTCACTATATGCCTCTCCATTCCCTACCGATCACCGTCACTCACACGCAGCCCATAATCACTCGAACGCAGAGCATAGGAACAGAAACATACTTGGATAAACAAGCGCCGCAATCAAACCAGTGCCTCTGAGCTTAAGAGACGGATATGCTTGGACCATCAGTTTGAAGGCCAATTCCCCTCGCCAGCTGCCATTGTCGTCGAACGCAGCAAAGAAACATGCCAAATGCAAAGAAGAGACGAGCAGAACAAACAGAACACGTTCAGAATCAATCTTGATGATGATGAAACATAACTCAAATTGAATCAATGCGCTAAGAAAACGATGGTCTCTGTCTGCGCATGTTCAGTTCGAACAAAATTGCAATCTATTCAATGTCTGTGAGACTAAGAGGCATATTACTAAACATCTGGTGGTCAACAAATCGCGAAGTAAAAATTTCGCTGTCTCAGGCTCCAATTCACGGCCTGATTCGAAGTTGACCAACCAGCAACGTTCGGGACAAGGCAACAATCCAATCGCGCCCAACGCGTGCTTTGATCCTAAAAGAGAGAATGTCGATCTCGATTGAAATCTATCGAAAGCAAAGGATAATAGATATTAACCTGGCCCGGGACGCTTGAATTGCGACGAACGCTCGAATCAGCAACAGGACCTCTCACGATACAACCGACGAACGAAATCTCGGCTTCGCAGAGAATTCCGAACGAGATCTTATTCCCTTTCGAATCAGCTCGGCCAAGAACAGAGCCAAACCGGGACCAACGCGAATCCGACTATATATCGAACGCAGCCAAGACCAGGAATGGCGGCGGACGGCGGCGACGGAGCAGTATCTCGATCGTCTTCAGCCCCCTCAGCCGATTCTCTCTTATCTTTCTCGAACCGAAATCTGTTAAGCTCTCGGTTTAAGTAAAGTGACGTGCTCCTCCCATATGCCGTTACAGAGAATCTCGGATCTCCAGCTACGTAACATCTTCCACAACCTTCTTTCGAGGTGGTTTTGCTTCCGTCACGTCACCTACCTATTCGTGGCACGAAAATCGCTCTCTCATCCGCCAATCTATATTCCGTATTATCTTTTTTTAATAAAATTCCTCATCTCATCCTTTATTATCGTGACTGACAAAAAAAAAAATACTTTATTATCATACAAACAAATATACATTTGATCTAATATGACTTTTCGAGTTTTCTAGATTCTTGCCAATTGTTGTGTATGCCAGGCTTTTAAGTCCAACCAAAGGCCCTCTTCATCTCCCCTCGAAACATTGAAGGTAAATTATTTGCCATTCACTTAAAATCATAACACTTACGTCGGTACTTGTCAATTGGGAGGATGCACTAACATAATAAAAATATAAAATAAAAAAACACACGGACTATTTCCTTGCTAAAGCATGATTATTATGGCAAAGTCAAGACTATGGGTCTTAATGCTTTGGCCCGTTTGACACGCTCTAGCCATGTAAATCAAGTAACAGCTTTCCTATCAAATAAATGTTGTAATGGTATGACCAACGGACAATGAAGTGACTTCCTAACTAGTTTTGAAAGAAAGGCCTTGAGCAACTTATGCGTGATAGAAGCCTATGGGATGAAAAATATGTCCGGATACATGAGAACTCTATCGACACAGCTTTCAATGATGAAGTTCCAACTGTTACGAAAGAATTTCGATGACAAATGAACAGAGACCAATTGTATGGGTATCACATTTTTATATAGAAGTAAAGTCGGAAATTTCTAATTAGCCTATTGAAATGTGGCCGTTTTTATCAATGTGCCAGCCATTTTCTCAAAGTGTGTCGTGAACTTGAGTTTGTCTTAAACGACCCATGTGCATGGTAAGTGTGCACCAAATAGCCTTGGCCCGAATTGTGTATGAAAAAATTGTTCGGTCACGGAACTTGCATCTTAAAGCCTAGTCATATTAAATTGAAATTGAAAAAATATGAGGCCATTTAAGAAATATTGGTGAAGATTTACTATATATAATCAAGCTCAAACTTATAATTCACCAAAAACAACATTATGAACTTGCAGACAATGGGGGAGGATTACAACATAACATCCTTAACCTCAAACTTCCCAACAGTTTCACAATTTAATATAATTGATTCAAGCTTTTTTATAATTTAATTAAATTAATGTTTCGCATCACTCAAACATAGGATTTCAAGTAGGCACCATGTACTTGCTAATGTAGTTCCCTTTAATTACCTTACAATTTAAGTTCTCGATTTGGATTTACTAATCAAATTAAACCTTTTGACATGCTTAATTAAGTCATAATAATAATTTGTCGACTTAAAAACTTCTCTCCGAACAGTCGAGACATGTTAATTATAATGGATTTTGGAAGAGAAATATAAGAAACATGTTAACTACCTTAATGCAATCTTCCAGAAGAGGAAATTGATTAAGCAAAGACCGAGTGTAAGGGCTAGACTAATGCTGTAATGATTTGGGTCTTTAACTAGCTATCGTGAGTAAGGGAGATACCTTGATTTAAAAGGTAATGGAGGTTTCTTTCTCTCTCTCTTTTCGGAATTTGGCTAATTTGACCTAAACTCTTTTCTTTCTTTCTTTCTTTTTTAATTTAAAAGGTAACGATTGGTAGAAATATAGGACGTGATGCTAGTAGCACAAAGCAAAAAAAACACATGGAAAATGGATACCACAAACACATGATAGTCTAAAGACTGTTATGCTAGCAAAATTCCACCAGAATTGGGTCAAGGCCAGGAAATCAAGACCCGAAATAATTCCCAAGTCGAAATTCAGGCATCTCATATACAAGCTCGAATTCCCTTCGGAAGATGAAGGGTGCGTTTGGTTCAACTTTGCAAATGAACTTTGAGTTGAATGTGCATTTGGTAAAAAAAACTTTCGTAATAGGCTTTGAGAGTATAATATATGTATATATATCTTCTTCTTCTTTTGAAAGTTGAACTAAACCCTTCGTTTGGCGAAGGACTGCCTTCTTTTTCAATTAAAAAATAATAATCGAGGGCAAAATCGAAAATATGAAGAATTAGTGAGGATAATTTTGGAAGGGAAAATTACCAAATGCTGAAAACCCAAAGCTAGTAGGAACTAGCTTTGAGCTTTTGACATTTTGAAGGCTGGCTTTCACTAAAAGTCGGGCTGGCTCCAAAACTGAACCAAACGCAGCCGAAAAGCAGGAGCCCCAGCAATCGCTCAATGTCAATAGAGAAGGATCCTTCCTCATTCAGATCAAGAACCTCGACCAGCATGGCGCTGGCTCTTACCAGTTCAAGGGATTCCAGAGCAAGCGCAAGGCTGTGTTCCCTACCTACTTGCCGGGATAGTTCGGACTGTAGATTATAGATTATAGATATATTATATTTATGTAAAGATATTTATTTATACGCAACTTGTTGACATATTTAATGTATAAAATGATCGCATTTGTATCTATACTTAATTTATTATAGATTCGATTGGAAGAAAAAAGTCAACATTTTGTCCTGTATATTTACACCTTTCCCTATCAAGTTTCTAGACTTTTAATTTGTTCTATGTTCACAAAATTGTTATGCAAATTTATCCAACACTAAATTCAACTAAATTAAGCTTATATTGACATTTGGCAGCACCAAGAATGATGTGGAGAATATATACGGATGCTCACGTGGATATGTGTATGGAATGGATAAAGATTAGCCAATATGTGCGATCATAGGGATGTCCACGTAAGAACAATTCTATCTAGGTTACATTACGATGTCATTCGACAGTCTCATTTTGTGTGGATTTGGTCTTGGATGGATGGACCCAATTAGAAAATTTGTAAAAGTAGAAGAACATGATTATACAAATAAAATACATAAATTTAATTGGAAAGAATAGGCGAAGTATTAAGGATGAAATGTATTTGTGTTCCTAGTTACCGTTGCCTACAATTTTGAGAGGAGCAACCATCAAATCCATTTGTAATGCTAACACGCATTATATTCGCAGAATGCAATCTACACTTCTCGGGAGGATTCAAGATGTAATGAAGCAAATGGAATATGTCTCGCTGGCTTGGTTAGTCATTTGAATAACGGGTGCCCTAAACATCCTCTTCGAGCTCATTAGGAATGCTGCCGACCTTGGAGCACGAGCAGTTTGATGCGCATTGTATTATTCTTCAAGCATAAGCGGGACCATTTTAACAGTCCCATGGTCTTTGTGACAATTGTCAGAGACTATTTCCTTCCTTGACCCCATTCTTTTGAATAATCATTCATTTTCTCTAACCATGCCATTAATATAGGCAGCATATGATCTTTTAGCGAAGGTGCTCCCGTTAGGGTATCAAAAACCAAACCAAACAAAAAATTTCATGTCTTTTCGGTTTGAATCTCGTTTAGTTTGAATAATAGGTTATTTGGTTTGTTCGATTTGGGTTTCGGTTATTTTATTTTATTTTATTTTTTGTGAAAAACGCAGATCAAAACCAAACCTCTTGCAATTCGTTCGAAAACTTGAAAAAACCTTTAGTTTCCGATTATCCGTCTCTCTCCCCCTCGTTTCTCCCAAGACAATCACCTTCATTGCGGATTCCAACTACATGGCCGGCAAGACCTCATCGGTTTAGAGCACCGGCAGCGCGCGTCTGATGGTGGAGACGAGGACTGCCGCACGAAGGTCGATCATCTACGAATATCGTTTCTCCTACATATTTTCTCATTACTTGCAGAATAAAATTCCCAAAAATGAAAAAATTGCAAAGAAAAGGTGTTTTGTGGCATCGGTATTTGTAAGGATGTCATAATTGAACTAACAACCACAAATGAATCGAAAATTTCGTGCATTTAAGTTTGGTTTGGATAATGACAAAATAACCTCTATTTTTTTTTCATGGAGTTAAGTTATCTTCGTTCGCTTCCTTTCATAACCCAACCCGTATCACCGAAGCATAATATAAATATCCTACAGACTCTCACGGCTTAAATCCTGAAACACTGAACTCTTGGACACGGGCTACTGGCTATTGTGCCCACCCCAGATACTCTCTTGACTCGACTTGCTCTCACGCCGCCGCACACCCATCCTCTCTCCTCGTCTCTCAGCAATATCGGTGCCTCTTCTCGTCAGATATGGTTCTCTCCAGGTACTGTTCACGTCTCAATGCATGTTGTCGTTTATGTTTCTCAAATTCCTAGTCTTAGTCCTCTCTTTGCTTGGTCAACAAGTGAAAAGACCAAGAATCGGCATCATTGCCTAGTGCTCGGTCTGTTTTATTGGGTAAAAAGCAGCAAATATTCGCGCACAGGCGAACCATGTGAAGGTCTCATTGAATCTGAAAAGCACCATGTAGAATCCAGCATTGTTTAGCCTTGTGTCAGTAGATTACTAGATCGCAAGTTCTAATCGCAAAAATAACCACCACAATGATGTTGTCTGTCCTTGTTAATCACAGTGTCGTCTTCACTGGAACAATTTCACGTTCGTATGATGAACCCAAGATTGCTTTACTAAACTTTACCTTGTGAGAAGGGGCCAACATATAGAAAAGGGGAAAACCAATTGCTCGAATCAAATAGAGTTGCAATTAGGTTTGGTTCAGGACAAAACCAAAGTGAATCAAGAATTCTCTTTCTTTGTCATCAATCGGATTACTGTTGACGCCCCTATTGGAAACCTGCAATCTTTTGAGACCATTTTGCCTCACAGGTTGAGCTGAAAACTTTGGGTTAAATATTTGAAATCATTCAATATAGGATAACCGATCTGCTTCTGCTTTAGAAATCATAGGTAATTGTTACTTTTGAATTTGTTGTTGGAGAGAGGAGCACTCACATATCCATCTTTAACTATGGCAATTTCTGCTACAGGCACAGCGAAAATATTAGATTTTCTTTAGCTGAAATCAAGAGTCGATAATGTGCAAGTGTTCTGCATGAGTTTGTCACGTGGAATCTAGGCAAACCAAACAACCTCAGCGTAAGCTTTAATGTTTCCTATTATTTGGGATGCACTTTGTTCAAAAGAAATTGGAAGAAGTAACAGTGTAGAATGGTGATGATGTTGTAAAACTTCTTGGTCTTCTCATTTTGACAGTGCCATATTAACTAATATGGGGAAGTTAACTGGTAATGTAATTACTGCAATGTTTTTTCTTTTATTGCTTAACTTTGACCCTTGATCGCCGCAATAGAATCCCAAGCTCAGGTCCAACTGCAGCATCAAACTGTGTCAGATAATAGCTCAGATGGCCTTCGTTGATGACAAGCTACTTATTGACTTTGAAAAGATGACACCGAGAGAAATGTTTCTCTAGAAGAGCAGGCGAATGGATGCTCTTCCTTGGGACGTGCTGTTAGTTCATGGGAGATAATCGATGAGATGATTACATGATAAAGAAGCATAGCCTTTAATCTATGTTGCTATCATTAACTGTCTACTGAACAGAGAGATTTACCTTTGTCAAAGGCCTGCCCGCTTCTCCAGGAAGACGAGGAGGGCTGAGCTTGTAGCAATTGTTCTGCAGCTTCTGCTAAACGCAAACCGTTCGTGTTTGCTTAACTTTGACCCTTGATAGCCGCAATAGAATCCCAAACTCAGGTCCAACTGCAGCATCAAACTGTGTCAGATAATAGCTCAGATGGCCTTCATTGATGACAAGTTACTTCTTGACTTTGAAAAGATGACACCGACAGAAATGTTTCTCTAGAAGAGCAGGCGAATGGATGCTCTTCCTTGGGACGTGCTGTTAGTTCATGGGAGATAATCGATGAGATGATTGCATGATAAAGAAGCATAGCCTTTAATCTATGTCGTTATCATTTACTGTCGACAGAACAGAAAGATTTACCTTTGTCAAAGGCCTGCCCGCTTCTCCATGAAGACGAGGAGGGCTGAGCTTGTGGCAATTGTTCTGCAGCTTCTGCTAAACGCAAACCGTACGTATTCGGTGTCCTAAACTCTGCCTAGAGAATCCCAAATACGTATGCATTCATGTCTCTGTCAAAGGATAGCGCTTAATACACGGTCCTAGCATATTATGGTGCTCAGGCATTAAATATTTTAGTCAGTAGAGCCATAAAGTTTCAAATTGAATTCGATACCACAATAATCTAAAGTTTTCGAATCTAGCTGAATACAATTTCCATCATGTAAAAGCCGAGATAAAAAAAAGGATACCAAAGCTGAAAAGCGATAACCTATAACACATGTTGTCATATAATGACAGGCACAAAGTTTAGTGCGACTGATAGTAAGGGTACGCAGTGTAAATTGTCTGGAGAGCCGAAGCACCAAGAGGATAATGGCAGCAAAGAGAGAGCCCTCCTACTCGTCACACGGAAATCCCTCTCACCCGCCAATCTATAATCCGTATTATCTTTTTTTAATAAAATTCTTCATCTCATCCCTTATCATCGTGACAACAAAAAAAAAAAACTTTATTATTGTACAAACAATTATATATTTGATCTAATATGACCTTTTGAGTTTTCTAGATTCTTGCCAATTGTTGGGTACGCCGGGCTTTTAAGTCCAACCAAAGCCCCTCTTGATTTCCCCTCGAAACATTGAAGATAGATTGTTTGCCTTTCACTTAAAATCAAAACACTTACATCGGTACTTGTCAATTGGGAGGATGCACTAACATAATAAAAAAATAAAAAATAAAAAATCACATGGACTATTTCCCTACTAAAGCATGATTATTATGGCAAAGTCAATACTATGGTTCTTAATGCTTTGGTCCGTTTGACATACGCTCCAACCATGTAAATCAAGAAAATGCTTTCCTGTCAAATAAATGTTGTAATGGTATGATTAACGGATGATGAAGTGACTTCCTAACTAGTTTTGAAAGCAAGGCCTTGAGCAACTTATGCACGATAGAAGCTGTAGGATGAAAGATATGCCCGGATACATTCACTTGTCAAAACAGCACATTTTGAGCCCTATTCGAGCCCTAAAAAATCATACCTTTTTCTAAAGTAGTACATCCGAACCCTAAAAATCCTCCTCGTGCACATTACGGTAGCACATCGAGCTCCATCAATCGCTTCTTAAGCCCTAATATCCCATCTGACCTATATATTCCAGGCCGAGCCCTAATTTTCCCATCCACATAGATTGCGGGAACGACGGTGAAAAAAAAAAAGACGGAGAAGAGGACGTACCTCAGTGGGCAACAATGGTGAGCGACGACGGTAATAGACAAGCAATAGTGACTGAACGACGGGTGGAGACAGAGCTTCAACGACAATGGAGACCATTAGATACAGCAGGACAAGAAGAATGAATGGCACCATTGTGAATGATGAGATACAGCAGCGCAAGAAGAACGAATGGCAAAACGATGTCATTTATCAACTAGGAAGGAAACGATGTTGTTTCTCCTCAACCCTGCCCACGTGGACAAAGCGATGTCAATTATCAGTCCACAGGGAATTTCTTTTTTAAGTTATTGCCATGTTATTACAAGATGTCCCAAAAAATGCCATGTCGCCATTTTTGCCAGAATATTTCGCCGTTGGCACTTAAGTATCACTCTTCGATTTTGATATTTAAGTATGACATTTGAAAGTTTTGACACCAAAGTCTCCACTAGTGCAAAGTTTTGGCACTCCAGGTATACTTGAGCCGAACTTTTGGTATTTATGTCTACACATGCTAAGTTTTGACACTTGTGATATACTAATAAGAAATCTGTCCAAAAAAACAAAAAACCACTAAGAAATCCAGCATGCCAAGTGTCGGCTTTGATAAGAATCAGTTTTTCCCAAATGACTATCCATGTAATTATAATAGACTTCCCTTTATGATAGAGTGACAACTCTTTAATTGGTGCCTCTTGGAGAATCTAATCATGAGATAATATCAGTCCAAGAAAGCTTATCTCCTTTGGGCAAATGAGTATTTGATGCTAGTGCGTCTCACTACATTGCCACTTTTTCTTAACATAGGAAGGGTGTGTTTGGTTTAGCATTATGAAAGCCCCTTGGGAGAAAGTTGAGATGTTTGACAATCATTCTTAAAGGGCTTTGGGTTGAAAGCTAGCATTGGGAAAGTTGAAAGCTCAAATTGAGCTTTCAATATTTTTGGAATGCCGAAACAAGGATTTAATGATTTTTTTTTACTTCCAAGACAACCCCCGCCAATTCTTCAATTTTCAAGTTTTGCCCCTTGTTGTCATTGTTCGTCTTCTTTGTGCAAGGGTGGCCAATGAGGACTAACAAGGCCAAATTTGACCATTGTTGACACCTATTGGAAATCAGAAATGCTGAGTTCACTTAGTGAGTCGATGATTTAATTGTGTTTTATCGAAGCTGATCTATACTATAAAATGATGATGATTTGAATCAAATTAAAATCTCATACTTTGAGTGGCATGTTAACTGTTCGATGAAATTGCTAAATGAAATAGATTCTATGGAATTGAGGCTTAGAGTTTCATTTTATGCTTGTTTTGTATGGAGGTTGTTACATTGCAATTGAATCTATAGTTTTCTCGGATGTTATGGCATACACACATTATTGAGTCGACCATGGATAAACGCCTGTCGGATCGTGGGAGATGTTTTGCTAGGGAAGGACATGGATGGAGGCCACCATAGTCAGTTCCCTACTTCAGTATGCACATGTGTTTTGATTGTTAACATTTGAGGAATTTTATTGTTGTTTGTTGTTTGGGCCGAAAATCAACAGCTGCTCAAGAATGAGTCTATCTCAATTCTCACCAATGATAGATCAACGACAACTGGTTTTGCAGTCTAACAAAGCTTATTTGGCGTCAACGTCGATTGTCGGCTTGATTAGAGCTCACTGACGAAGAAATCCCAGAGTCGAGTCTTGGTGAGGAACTCAAGGAAGAAGATGACTTATAAATTTTTTAAAAAAAAAAAGTAAAGTAAAAGAAACAAATACAGAAAAAATATAAAATATAAAAATGTATAAAAAAAGGTACAATAAATAAGTTGAGTTGGATTTGGTTAGTGGAGCCAAGTCGTGTTGTAAGCTGGTTTGAACCAAGGACGCTTTCAACTGAGTCCGGGTAGATAAATGGGCTGAATATTGTTGTGTCTAAGCTGAGCTAGAATTTGGATTTAAGTGGACCGAAGACCAAAAGTGGGAAATAACCATATTCGGAGTCCGAGTGAGACTCACATGTGGACCAGGTTGCCCAACCTGATCTAAGTCCCATTTTCTAAAAAATAAAAATAAAAAATTTTCAAAATTGAGGAAAAAATTTAGAAATTAGATTTTGAGTACTAGATTTTAGTATTAATTCCAATTTAGATTAGTTTAGCATAAAAAATGTGAAAATCTTTTGTCGAGAATTGGATTTAAAATTGAATAAGCTCTTAAAGCTTTTTACCATAGAGATTTTTGAATACCATTATTTTTAAAGACAATTCCAGGTTGCTGTTTGTGCAATTTCAATTTTATTTTATTGTCCATTTTGAATACTTGGTTGTTATTTTCCTTTTTAGAATGGTTAGGATGAATCTTATGATCATAATATATTTTGCATGGACACTAAGCAAAACAAAAATTTGGTAAAAGTACACCACAAGCACCAAAACTTGGCACGAATGGATATTTAAGTACCAAAACTTATAAAAGATATACTTAAATACCACATTTTTAAACAAAAAAATTGGGACACTTAAGTGCTAATTTCAGCGAGGCTAGTTAGAAATCCGATATGGTGTTATTTTAATAATAAATGTGATCTATGTAGCTCGCCGGAATGTCCACTCAGCAATCAATGTGCAAAATGATGTCGCTTTGCCCTCCAAATTTATTAATTAAATAAAAAAAATTGAAATTTAAAAAAAAAATGACGTAGCTTGGGCTTATAACAACACATGGATAATTTTTTTTTAAAAGACTTGCCACATTAGAAAAAAAATGTCATTAGAAAAAGCCATGTAAGTTGTTTGGTCAGAAATTCTCGTTATTAGTCCTTAAATATTCATTTCTTCTCCGATTTTGGCACTTAAGTATACCTTTTAAAAGTTTTGACAATTAAGTGTCCGCCTATATCAAGTTTTCCCACTTGCAATATCTCACACTCAATAAAAACCTTTTGACTCATAATTGATAGAAAGACTACCTACAAAAAAATATGTTTATTTTTTTCAATTTGTGTTCACTTGTTATTGCATATCAACCACCTTTTCTATTCAAATTTACTCATGACTATCCTGAATAACAAAGAAATCTTATGTATGCTAACGGATGAAAAAACAAAAATTAAAAATGACAAAAATGGTCTATGAACTTTAGTCCAATATGTAGCTGATCTTTGAACTTTTAATTTGTTTAATGTTATCCTTAAACTTTACTTCAATATATAATGTGATCCTTAAACTTTTAATTTATTCAATGTAGGCCTAGACTTTTGTTATATGTTTAATTTTTTTTTGTAAGGTAAGTATTATAAGCTTTCAACCAAGAGAACTTGTACAAGGAAGGTGAAACACGGCACCAACAATCACTCTACGGGACAACAAGTCACTGGAGTGAAAGGGTACCACGATCACAAAGGGATGTACAATCAAAATAGTAAAAACTAAACAGAGGAACCTAGACGGCCCTTTCTTGAGCCTCACTTAGCACCACAGCAAAAATACAAGGGTCTATCCCCCAACTCCGCTGCATTCTCCTATTACCAAAGGTTTCCTCAACCCTTTTAAAAGCAAGAGCTTTATCCTTAACCACCTTTAAAAAGTACTGCTTATTAGATGGAATATATAAGTTGTGCGCTCGGAAGAGAATTTCATTCCTCATTTTCCAAATTACATAGCATAAGGTACCAAAAGAGAACTGAGCAATCTCCTTTGAAAACCCTCTACCAAACAATGAGTTGATGGCCCAAAGGAGGTTGTTCTTCCAAGAGGAATCATGCCAGGGAAGATTGCATTTTGAAGCCCAAAACATAGCAAGGGAATTGGAGATACCGCAGTCAAAAAATAAATGGTCAACCGAGTTAGGCCTAGAGTTACAAAATGCGCAGATTGTGTTTGGTATCCTACCAAAGGACATGAGGAGTACCTGGGTTGGTAGACGGTTCTTGACAATCAGCCAAAGAAGAAATTGGTGCCTAGGTACAATGGCCTTATTCCACACAAAGGATGACCAAAGAACCATGTGTGATTTCCTACGAATAACAGCCCATGCCAATGCAACTGAAAATTGGCCCAAGGGATCCTCTTTCTAGGAGAGTCTGTCCTGGCCTTGAGATAGGGGCGGGACCATGATTTGCCAAGACAAAAGCTCTGGGAAAAGCGTTTGATCATGTGGAGTATATAGGTCCACCACTTTAGCTTGTCTAATGAGATCTGATTGGTATATATATGTGTCCGAGAATAATGCATTAAGCGGACCGATATCAAGCCAATGATCAAACCAAAGCGAAGTGGACAAACCATCACCTATTTTGCACTTAAAGAATGGAAGAATTTCATCTCTTAGTGCAAGTATTTTCCTCCAGGCCCAAGAACAGTTGGTTGGAGGATTGGAATTCCAGAGGTTCTTCCTTTTGAGATGAATGGCATGTATCCATTTGCACCATAAAGATTCTTTATCAGTAAAAAAAATCCAAATGTGTTTAATCATAGCATCTTTATTGCTATCCCAGATTCTACGAAGTCCTAATCCTCCTTCTTGAGTGGGGAGGCATACATCATCCCAAGACACTTTTGCTCCTCCCGGGCCCATGGACAAGCCCTTCCACAAAAAATGTCTACAAATTTGCTCTATTCTATTCACTACTAATGAAGGTAGCCAGAAGATGGATGCCCAATAATTTTGAATTGCATGCAACACAGATTTAATAACCTGAAGGCAACCTACAAAAGAGAGAAAACGATGGGTCCAGGATTGGACTTTAGCAGTTAGAAGACATACTAGGGCATGACAATCCACTTTGTTCAACCTCAAGGTAATGATAGGCACGCCCAAGTACTGAACTAGAAGAGAGCCTAGTCTAAAGCCAATAGCTTGTAGAATTTAATCTCTGATAGCCAATGTGCCACCCGAGATAAAGACTTCACTCTTGTTGGCATTCGGAATCAAGCCACTCCAAGAAGAAAACTTATCAAGCCCATCCTTAATGCAAGTGATTGAGGCAAGACTCACTTCACTGAACAGAAATACATCATCCGCAAAAAAAAGATGTGAAAGGCGAGGAGCCTTGCATCGCCAGTAATACCGATACTCCGGACGCAAGGTATGGGAGTTGATGATCCCTGTAAATACCTCCATAGCCAAAGTGAAAAGGTATGGGATATAGGGTCTCCTTACCTCAAACCACGACCACTAGCAAGAAAAACCATGAAGTTCACCATTAATAGAGATGGAGAATTTCGGAGTGCGAACACATACCATTATTAGTCTTATGAAATGGTTTGGAAACCCGAAAGCTTTAAGAGTTGATTCCAAGAAATCCCAATTAAGAGTATCATAGGCTTTCCTGAAGTCAACTTTAATAGCACACTTTGGGATATACGGCTCAGTATGAAACCCACAAAATAGTTCTTGAGCAAGGAGGATGTTGTCACTAATTCGAAACCGACGTAGCATTATGGATTTTAGGCACCAGAGCAATGATAATATTATTAATTTCCCTAAGCATGCATCCAGACTCAAGAAAATCCAAAACTACTTTAGTGACTGAGGGGCCCACCATGTCCTAGTTCTTTTTGAAGAAATCTAAATTATAGCCATCAAGGCCCGGGGCTCTATTCCCAGCAAGTGAGAACATGGCACCACGGATCTCTGACGGTAAGAAGGGTTGAGATAAGAATGTTACCTAGTCTTCATTGAGTGGAGAAGGAATGACCTCTATGATTCCCAGCAAGTGAGAACATGGCATCACAGATCTTCGACGGTAAGAAGGATTGAGATAAGAAACAAATTCCCCTTGGACTTCCCCCAAATCAGTAACCAAATGACCAGAACTGTCCAAGACCGATATGATCCTATTATGTAAATGCCGATGATTAACTGATTGGTGAAAGAACTTGGTGTTTTGATCCCCTTCATTGAGCCATCGAATTCTGGATTTTTGCCTGTAAAAGGATTCCTCCAAAGTTCTGAGCACATAATAGTTCTTGGTGTGGAGATGCTCAAGATCTACCAGTTCACTATTTTGAGGGTCTTGCAGAGCACATCTTGAGTAGTGAGAAGGGCCCGCTTTGCATCAGCTGCTCTCATGGTGATATCTGAATATGCCTCCCTATTGAGGAGCTTTAGCCAGCCTTTAAGGAGCTTGAGGCGGCTATAAAGTTTAAACATTGGTGAGCCTTGTATTTGTGTTTCCCAAGCCTGGGAAACTATCATGGAGAAATTCGGGTGGTTCATCCACATATTGAAGAACTTAAAAGGCCTACTTCAAAAATTGGGTGCAAGGATCTTCACTACGATTGGTGTATGGTCCGATATGCCTAGGGCAAGAAATGACGATTCTAAGAAGAAGAACAACGTGCACCAGGTATTATTAACAAGCACCCAATCTATTTTACGTTGTTTTATGTTTACACCTGAGAAGGACGACCAAGTGAACCTGAATCCCACGTATCTTAGATCAAATAGCTCAGCTTGTTACAGGCATTTCTTGAACTCATCAAAGGCAGGAATCCAAATATCCGGGCTACCCATACGATCCAACAAGTCCAGGATTGCATTGAAATCACCTGCCACCATCTATGGGTTGTCCTTAAGGGATGAACCCAATTGAATCAGATCATTCCAAAGAGGTCTCCTAGAAACAAAAGTGTGCTCCCCAAAAGCGCCATGAATAATCTGACTAGACATATATTGAACATTGAAGTCCACCAAAAGCGGGTTCCAACCAACCCAAATGCGACCACGGACAGAATATTCATAATTTGCAGTCAAAACCCAACCAGGAAACAAGCCAGAAGAAATAGTACCAAACCGGAAAGCTGGAACTTTGGTCTCAATCAAGCCAACACAGCATAAATAATTGGACTTCACAAAATTCTTGACTTCAGATTGTTTGACCGGGTCTATAAGACCTCGGACAAGCCAAAAACCAAAAATCATATAAATAAGTTGAAAATCAAGACAGGGAGGTTTACCTCCTTTTTCGGACGCCTCCAGCGGGTAGCCGATATAAGCTTAGAAGATGGAGATACTGGCTTCGGGACTGAGCTGCCAGTAAACTCAATCTGCAGCATAGGGGGTTGAGCAGATGGTGTGTCTATCCCTTGAGAGGGCAATGAAGGTTTCATAAGTAATTGCGCCTCACTTGGATTAACAGCTAGGCTTAACTCATCATCTAAATCATCCTCCGAGGAGAAAGAAGTTAAGGTGCATGGGTCCACCGATCCTTTTGCAGCTGATAATGGTGGAGGGGGCTGAACCCGAGTAGTGGCCTTTTTCAGCATGTTTTTAACTAAATTTGAAGCTGTAGGCCTTGTCGGCATTAGTCGCGAAGGTTGAGCAACTTCCTTCTTCCAACCCCTTACTTGTTGCCAATCTTCTACCATAGCAACCTCCACATTAGCAGATCGAGGCAAAGGAGAGGAGCCATGACCAGCTAGTGCAGCATCCTCCACAACAGCATTTCGGACTAGGGAAGGGGGGCTTTACCAGCCACATCAACAGGACCCACAGCAGCAGATTGCACCAACAGAAGAGGGTCTATCCTAGCCATGACAGTAGTGTCCAAAGTAGCATAATGAACCAGGGGGGTTCTGATCAGGTTCAGTAGCAGCAACTACTACAAAGGTTTGAGACACAGGAGGGAGAGACGCCAACACAATGCTTCGGACCAGAGGAAAGGGGGCTTGATCAGCCTCTATTGCAGCAGCGATTCTAGTAGTACAAGGAAAAACAGAGGGGCCCTAAGCAGCCACATCAGTAGAATTTATAGTAGGAGTGCGACCCATGAGAAGAGGTCCTCGGATTGCCACCACAAACTCCACAGCAGCCCCACCAACAGCAACCTCTATAGCAGCAGCAAGGGATCGGCTTCCATCAGCCATAGCAGCAGTAACCATGAGAGGGGGTCCTCGGACATCTTTCACTGGACACTTGTGCCTGAATGTACCACAAGGTTTGCAAGAGATCGGCTTCCACTCATATTCAACATCCACCATTCATTCTTCCCTATTTAGGACAACTTTCAGAGAATCACAGCATTCCTCAGTTGCTGTAAGTTCGACACAAACCCTCGCAAATGATATCAACTTCAGTTGCTCCGTTCATTGATCTACATACAAAGGTTTACCAACAAGACTAGCAACAACACTTAGACCCGACGCAGACTAGAGTACATAGGGGAGATTTTTAAGCCATATCCACATCGGGACCAAGGTATGAGTACCTTTATGCAACTCTAGCATGGGATGCCATTGCTGGAAGATTAGAGGCACCATTACCACAATTAATGGTCCGCCTTCAACCACCTTTCTCTTAAATTCATTATCTGGGATATGAAAGAAATAGAAGCCCTGATCATTCGCCTTTACCTCCTTTAAATGGTTACCCCAGAGATGCTTCAAAGCAGTCTCCACCATCTTAAAAGGGAGTTTCTTCCCAACAAAATATCTGACTAAGCACTTAGTCCATAAAGGATCAGTAGCTTCCATTACCTCTTTCGTGAAATGCACAACATTTTCCTCATTAGTAGCAGGGGGTATAAATGAAAGAGAATGCCCCTTGGTGGCAGATTTTGCCGCATTTGCCCAAGAACAGGCTGCTGAGGTCGAAGCCTCGGTTTTTGAAGCATGGAGGCCTAGTTTTGTTCAGTTTCTTGGCCACACCTGACTCCAGCATCACCCAGACCGAGTGTGTTTGGTTCTGTTCTACCTTCTAAGGTGTGCCCTCCAGCTGTAGAAACCAAAGCAGCTGCATTACCTTTCGCCACTCGATCCTGGTTCTAGAGTCGAGCAGCCGGAGGTCTACTTTGGCTACAGGATCGACCTCTCCCCATGCTGAGATGGGGGTTACAAACTACAGAAGCCCCCGCAATTGCATTCACAGAAAATACCAGAAGTACTAGCAACATCTATGGAAATACTGATTTTGGAGCCCTAGCATCACACTTCCAGAATGAGGGGAAACGGGGGCTTACTAAGGCAAATGGTTGTGGAGGTTCTGTAGGACCGAACTAGCTCTACATTTCCTCCAAGAATCAGCCACAACCGGCGCTGGAAACCGCCCGGACGAAGGAGCTTTGTATTGGTGCTATAGTAGCAGGGGAGGCAGAACCCGAGAGCAAAAGGGAGCGGTTGGTCGTTATATGTTTAATTTAGTCCTCATATTTCATGAAAATTCTCAATGTTGTCTTTGAATTTGAATTGATGGAAAGACTATATTGAAGATTTTTATATAGTTCAGAGACTAAGTTGAACATTACCAAAATTTTATGGACTACATTAAATAAATTAAAAAAAGTTCAGGAATTATATTGCATATTTAATTAAAATTCAAAGACCATTTGACTCATTACCTCATAAATTTAATTTGAATATTGTATTCTTCAATCTAGAAACCTGAGCAAAATCACATGCATATAAGCAATATTGAGTATATAACTCATGCACCATACTATGGAGACTGACTAATGTATTTGCAGTCTTCAAATATTAAGGTAATTTTCCAGCACTTCACTTGATTTTGTAGCTTCTTTGGAGTAGTAGGTTCTAGTGAGGATGCGCTTCACGTTACCTAGGTAGCCATGTATGATGAGCCCGTAGGGGATTCTAGCATGTTGAGGACCCTAATGGTGAGCAGGGCCAAGGGGATTGCTCCCACACTAAGCATGACACGCCAACTAAGGTTGAATAGGCCAGAATTGTGCTGTTATTGAGGAACATCTAAACCACCTAAATGACATAAAAAAGCAAGCAACTTTCTTTTTTTTAGCTTTTCACGTAACAAGAAGAATGCTAGCTTAACATGAAAAAGGAAAAAAATTGATGACAAATAAAAAAAAGAAAAATGCTATAAAATAGGGAAAAAAAGAAAGAAGAAAAGGAGTAAGTACGTAAGGGAAGGAAGTTAGGGAGCTGTGAAAGAAGATGAGTAAAATGTAGACCGAGACAATAATGGGACATAGCCGACACCAATGTTTTCAAGAAAGTGGCCTATTAAAAAGAAGGCATAGCTAGGGAAGCCTGTGAGGAGGGGCTCCATGAATAAGATCATACTCACCAACACGATCATGTGGCGATGGTCTTTCCAATCAGAAATTCACCTCGCCATTATTGATATGAGGAGTGGTAACACCTAAAGGAGCCCAGGGCCTCTGATTGAAAGTTAGCCATCTTCAAGTCCTTTTTATGTGTATTGTCGCCCCACTCATCACTTTCTTGTTTGCAAAATTCTTTTTTAAAAAAATAAAATATTATGTATTATCACAATGTTCCCACATAAATTGTAATCAAAGTGTCATTTATTTTTTATTTTTCCAATTTCTTGTATTTGATTACAATTTACATGTGAACATTGTGATGATAAATAATATTTTTCTTTTTTTAATTTTTTTTTATAGCCATGAAAGTGATGAGCAAGGCAACAGTACACATAAAAAAGGACTTGAAAATAACCAACGTTCAGTCAAAGGCCCTAATGAGTGTCCCTGCTACTCAGGTCAATAATGGCAGGGTGGACCACCAACTAAAAAGACTATCGCTACGCGATCGTGTTGGCAAGGGCCATTCTATTCATCGGGCCCATCCTCATGGCTTCCCAGCTACACCTTCTTCCTGATACGCCACTTCCTTAGCAACATCGACATCGATGATGCCCTCATAATCATCCCATCTACATTGCTGAGGTCTCCCCCACCTTCTTCCACGGCTCCCTAACCTCATTTCTTAAAGTACTCATTACTTTTCTTTCTTTTTCCCCCATTTTTATAGCATCTTTTTCTTTTCTTTTCTTTTCTTTTTTTCATCAAATTTTTCCCATTTCATGTTGAACCTGCATTTTTCTTATTACAAGAAAAACTAAAGTAAGAAAGGTGCTTGCTTTTTTATACATTGTTTTGGTAGTTTAGATGTTCATTAATGTCGGCACCATTCATCGCTACATCTTCAACTATGACTTCATCTCAACCTTAGCCAATGTGTCATGCTTAGCGTGAGTGCAATCTCCTTGACCCTACTCATTATTAGGGTCCTCAACATGCCAGAATCCTTCGGTGGCTCATCATGCAAGGTTGCCTAGGCGACGTGAAGTGTGTCCTCAACTCATATACATAATGAATGTGCCAGTTTAGATCAATCATAACCAGATGACTGAATTACTTCTCTATTTAATAAAAGAATAGAATATTATTAAACCCGATAATAAGTAAGAAGAGAAAATCTCAAATTAGTGATTTGGTTAAACTTACTGTTATTTTTATTATTCAATCGCTATAATATCAACAATTCCATGAGTTTGGGCTTTTGTTTCGGACATAAAAACATCCCTTTCCATATCTTTGAATACAACCCATAAGGGTTTGTCTGTTCTTTGTACATAAATTTTTGTGATGATTTTGCATAGTTTCAATAGTTCTTTTGCTTCCAAGATAAATTCTCTCATTTGTGCCTAATAAAAAGAATTCTCAGATTGATATATCATTACCCTTATAATATTGAGGGACCATATTGCATATTGAGGTAAAGTTCTGACCAACACTGAATAAATTGAATGATTAAAGATGACATTTTAGATTGATTAAAATTCAGGGACTTCCCTAAATTTTTTGATCCATCAATATCGTGACCTCCTCAAAGATGCCCCACCAAGAGATTGGACTGATGGATGATTAAGCATAAACTTAACTCAAACTTTCCCAAGCCCATACCAATTCGCAACTTAAGGTTCAAGTTATTTAATATGCAAATCAATTTCAGTCAGAAGAAGCCATTAATCTACTTTTTGGTGGTCGATTTGTAACCAAAATATTGGGAGATTTACTTTACTTCTACAAACTAAAGATTTTGAATTCGGGGACTTGATCACAATCAATTACTTTAACACCATTTCGGTACATTTTGTGTTATTTTCAAAAATTTATTTTTCTGGCAACTTAAATTAATTTTAACCTAGTCACTAACATGTGAAGTGATCATGTAAGCACAACCATTAATGTGAAACTCAAATAATCAAAGCAATGAATAAATTGCAAATATAGAGAGGAATTTACTCATCTCGAAGCAACGTAAGCGTTTGCAACAAGTATTAATGAGAAACACATTCAATCTATATATGATTTCTAATTACCATGGAACTACACTCGTATATCTTCTTTTTTGGGTTTTCTTATATTTAAATAAAAAATAATTTATATGTAATGTATGATACTAATCTAACATGACATGCGACATACAATTTATCTAAATGTCTTATTTAAATGGATATTTTAAGATGACAGGCAAATAGTCAACTACATGACTTAAATCTAATGATGGGCAAAGATCGACCTAAATCTATATAATATGACATGGATTGAATGAATTTAAGCACACAATCACTAAATGACATGCAATCAATGACATGATATAGATGAAGATGATGTGACACTAGTAACGTAGCAAAATGACATTGCATGTATGAATTGCGGCATGCTAACATGGCATGTATGAATTGTGGCACGATGACATGACACATATAAATGACATTGCATATGATGTGTAATTCATGATATCTATTCCTATGCACGTGACATTATTTTTGTGATTTTTTTATAAAAATTCGTGAATAATAAATAATGGAAAAATAATTATCTTAAGTGCGATATTATTCAATTGTAGTTAGGAAATAATTTGAATTAAATCCTATTTTTATCATGTAATTACCCTAGCTAGATAGATATTATACCAACATGTGATCTAATCTAGATAATGAAATTTATTTATGAAGAAATGTTATCTGAAAAAAATATATTATAATCTAACGGGCAACTTTTTTTTGTATCTTTAAGATGAGAAAAGCAACCCAAAGCAAGATAAGCATTTGAACACTCAAGATATGCTCAAAAACCAAAGGATATCATCCAAAATTTGAAAAGGGAAACAATATCATACAACTTGAAATTTCATCCCAAATAAAATTGATACTCTAATCTTAGGCCTTAATGATCAAGATATCATTTCAAAACTGCACCATCAATAATTTTATCCAAATCCTTATAGATTCAAATTAAAGATCATATATAGTTACAGATTGCAAAAGTTATTCTAACTGGGATTGTATCTCACTTGATGGATTTGAATTAGATGCCAATCACTAAATAGGAATTAGACTGCAATATCAACAAATTATGCAATGAAATAATTGAATTGACTTATGGATTAGATTTTTACCTTATCCAGAGTTATCGCTTCCAAATTCGAACTGGTGAGGGGGTGACTCATGGACATGCACATTGGCTGGCAATAGATTTCTCGGCCAAGGTGGGGCTCATGGTTGATGGTAGGTTCTCGTAGTGGTGTGAGACTAGAACGCGACGAGGAGTTTGTAAGGTGATGGCTCTCGGCTTCCATCAGCATCAATATTTTATTCTACTTTTATTCACCTAATCAATCGTATATGATACTAATTGCAATTCCCCTTTGGACGATTAAGAGAAACGCTCACTTTATATGTAAGATGCCCCTGGTGAACATGCAAATTTGTTGAGCAATTCAGTAAACTTAAGTAATTCGATGTTCCGCTACTTAAATTAATCATAAATTGCTATCGATGAATAAATTGAGCTACTAAAGAAAATAAGAAAGTGGCATCGTATTTAATTTGCCTTGACATTTATTTGTTGAGCTGACTTGTCTTAATTTGTATATTTTGTCTGCTATTCTATCGTAGTGAAACGATATTTCCACGACCAAAAAGTATTCCTTCCCCAACATATACAAATTTTATGTTTCGATTAAATTAATTTACCCCCAAAGCTCATCCACAATTTCCATGAAGTATTTTAAAGATTGTCTCCGTCAAAATAATTAACCAAATGTATTAAGAAAAGTCAGCGAATGAATAGAATTTATGGCATTTGATTTTAACTCCCTATCAATTAATTGTAGCGTTGAGTTATGTGAATTCTTAACCTATATAACCTAATCAAATTCTAACTAAAGGAATTCGGAGCTGTGGATTGTATTGTTATGTGTACACCGTAGAGGACAAAAAAGTACTCTGGTGATACAATAGACTATGGTTTCTTTCATTTCAAGACAACATATTAATCAATGTATTGAAGTTCTTTGTCAATTTTAAAATTTGGTAGTCCAGAGATTTATATTAATCAATGTACCGAAGTTCTTTGTCAATTTTAAAATTAGGTATTCCAGAGATTTTATGTTGTGGCATCATACTTCTTGTTTGAATGCCTATTGTTGATTATCAGTTTGGTGTCAATTTTTACTCTTGTAAACAAGATATCCGATGTAAATTGGAAAGGTTAGGAAGGAAATTATGTGTAAAAAATTCAGCTATGTTTTGAACCTGTACCAAAATGAGCTTAAGCTATTGTAAAAAATAAATGATTGGTTTTTCATTGGAAAAATCAACGGCGTAGTCTTTTTTATTTCCTTGTTTTGATTTCACACCGAAGCTGTATAATAGTTTCACATTTTTTATTGAGATTATAGAAAAGAGATGGGATCGACCGTTTCTAGTAGTATATATCCATATATCGTTAATGTTTTCTGTTAAGATGATTTTGGATTAAAGTTTCCAAATATTAAGTAAAGGACTAACTAAAAATTTGCATTGTAAAATCTTTCCTTCTTTTTTCTAGCTATCGTGACCTATCCTTGAGAGGCCGCTCTCAGGGAATAGATTTATAGGTATACACTTGAAAGATGAAAGATAGGTCAAATTGGTGTCCATAAAAGACGACTCAAACACATCATTTAACGATTATCCGAAACAATCCATCGATTTTGAGTGTAAGCTCTCCTAGACTCATAACTTGCATGATGTTGGGATATTCGATTTTGAGTTCTTAACAACTTAATATTTTTATGAGTCACCACTAGTCATTTGGGATGGACTAGCTATCAATTGAGATATGGGAGAGTTGTCTCAATTCCTACAGAATCAGAGATTTGAGAATGGAGACTTGATTACACTAATATCTAATTAGTGCCATTTCTACACTTAAATTTGACTATTTGCTAACCAAAGGGTCATGGTAGCCTTTTATTAATGAAAGATCCTAAAATTCATCCAAACCATTCTAAAAAAAAGAAAAAAAAGAAAACAATTAATGTATTGAAAGAATGTAATAAAGTGAAATTAAAATGAAAGTGCATAAATAACAACCTAATATTGTCTCTAAAAAACGAAAGCATTCAAATGAAAAAAAAGAAAAGAAAAGAAAAAACAACCTATTGTAAAGCCTAAAGGCTTATTCAATTTTGGGTTTAATTTTTCAAAAGATTTCACACATTATTTAAGGCTAAACTAGAACTAACACTAAAAATCTAATGAAACTAGTCAAAAATTAATTTATTATTATTAATTATTAATTTTTTTAATTTTTAATATTTTCTAAATTTTTAATTTTTTTTAATTTTTATTGACTTTGTTATGTTTTTACTTTTTAAAATTTTATTATGATTTTTTATTCTAGAAAATGGGACTCGGATCGGGTCAAAAGACTCGGTCCCAACGTGGGTGTCACTCTGGGTCGCTCCTTCTTCTTTAAGCCCAAAACCAAATCCAACTTAAGCCCATACTACAGTCCTAACCCAGCCTCACTTAATAATATTCAGCCCTTCTCTCTTAATAATATTTTTATTTATTTATTGCCGTATATTTATTTTCTTTATTTTCTTTTTTATTGTCCTTTTTATTTTATTTTCTAATTCCCTCCTTCACCGAGAGGACTTAGTTTCTTTTTTTACCGAGAGCATCTTCTTCAGACGAACTCTCGCCGGAAACCTCCTTCCCCTCGATGTCTGCTGTCAACGCCGGCAAACCATTTCCAGATCTCCACCACAACAGTCTCGGCTCACCACGGAACCAATTTCATTATCGGCCTCTCCATTCCCTACCAGATTACTTAAACGCAGAGCATAGGAACAGAAAAATACTTGAATAAACAAGCGCCGCGATCAATCCAGTGCCTCTGGGCTTGAGAGACAGGATGCTCGGACCATCAGTTTGAATGCCAATTCCTCTCATCAGCGGCCATCGTCATCGAACGCAGCAAAGAAACATGCCAAACACAAAGAAGAGACGAACAGAACAGAACACGTTCAGAATCAATCTTGATGATGATGAAACGTAATCCGAACCGAATCAATGAGCTAAGAAAACGATGGGGTCTATGTCTTCGCATCTTCAGTTAGAGCAAAATCGCAATTAATTCAACGTCTGCGTCTAAGAGGCATGTTATCAAACATCTGGTGGTCAACGAATTGCCAAGTAAAATTTTTCTATCTCAGGCTCAAATTCAAGGCCTAGTTCAAAGCAGATCAACCAGCGATGTTCAGAACAAGGCAGCGATCCAATCACGTTCCGACGCATGCTTTGATCCTAAAAGAAAGGATGTTGATCTCGATTGAAATCTAACGAAAGCAAAGCAAAGACAACAGATATGAACCTGGTCCGTGACGCTTGTATTGCGACGAACGCTCGGATTGGCAACAGGACCTTTGACGATCCAACCGGCGAACGGAATCTTGGCTTCGCAGAGGATTCCAAACGAGATCTGTTTCCCTTCGAACCAGCTCGGCCAAGAACAGAGACAAACCGTTAATAAACTTTATCTACCAATGAAAAATAATACTTTGACTAAGCATGCGTGCATTCACGACCGAAATTCTGACATGGTTATTCTGGATGAGAAGAGAACCCTTACCAATGTGTCAGTAGCAAAAGAATCATTCTCAGCATGCTGTTCTGTATGCCTGCCCATAATGAAGCAGACAGATGGAATTTTAGCAACCAAACCAAAATTTTCGACCTCAACCAGCGACTCTTGTGAAATTAGTTGATTCAAAATACAGTTATCGACATTATTATGTGTTACATAATCGTAGATTAGTAAAAAGTACCTTATTTCTTTGCAACTGTCAAAGAGAATGCCGAGGCAAAGAAGTATGAACCAGCAATATATTCCTGAGAAGTTTTGCACAGGAGTAAGCCAATGACTTCATTAGGCAAAATCAACCATGATATAAATTGCTTCTGTCCAAGAGGGGTCACATCATTACTGGTTTAAACCACAATCTCATAAAAACAACGTAGAATGTCCAGAATACACTCTTGTTTTAGCCCAGCTTCCGCAGATTCCTCCTAGACTTTATCTGGACAATCATACTTTACCCAGGTTGACATAGCAAGCATGTACAAGAGGTCCACAACCATGAAAGCATCACTACAATATTATGCCACACTGACTGTATTTCAGTAGTGCTCCTCAGTTTGCATGAAATGAAGTTAGTCTTCTTGATTTCTAGAATTAGAAAGATATCAATGATCTTTGTATACAGCCCAAGGAAAAGAGTCCACTAAATTTCAAGATATCTGGGCGCAAATTAACTTTATAAACATGACATGGAATGGATGGACACTTAAGACATACCCTGGAGTCACTTATAGCCTTCTTGTAACATCAAATGGTGGTAACTATGACCATGGAAAACTCGCTGCCGCAGGTACTTGAGTGAGCTCTGGAAGCTCAACTGCATTCGCTCCTGCACAAGCCTGTGACTCAAAATAAGCTCGCAGTACTCACAACAGTTCATCTTCTTTGATAGTCCTATGTAAGAAAATACATTGCATACCATCTCACAAGACACCTCTGAATACCTCGTGACACAGGGCGAATGAAAGAAGGATCCCTTTGTGTATAGAGCAAGCCAACCTTCACAAAGATAAAAAAAAAAGAGTGAAAAAGAAAAGGCCTTTTACCTTCCATAATACATGATAGGATGTTACAAAGAAGATATAAACCAAAGAAAGTATTTGGAGATATCTTTGATACTAAAGCAAGTGAAGGGACAAGAAAATATTCCAAAAGAAGCATCAATTACTCGCTATCCAGAGTGGTATGAAATTTGGGGAAGTCAAAAATCATATATTTTGTCAATCATTTAAAGAAAATGGCTGTGCGCTTGAAGATGGATATCTTTGGTAAAGAAAGCATAATACAAGTACCTCAATTAATGCAACAGCAGATGGATCGTCAAAGATCTCAAGGCTACAATCAGCAAAGTAATTAACCTGTACAACCAATACGATGCGATTGTCATTTGTAAAAATGAAAAAAATTGCCAGGCAAACAGGAAAAGCTGGCAATAGATGTGGTTCAAGTTGCTTATAGAGCAATGCCATAAAACCTTAATAGTGATGCATTTATTCGAAAATAATAGAGAGAAAATGCATGAAAACGAGAAAAAGAGATACTGTTCTAGGTGCAGAACGAAAGAGTACCCCAAATTCCGCATTAATAAGGGATTGAACAAAGTCCAAAAGCTGAAGCTCCGCCCATTCTAAGTTCGTTGTAGGGTTGTCATCAGCGTCCTCAGCCGATTCTCGATCAGTAATGGCGGCGGACGGCAGTAACGGAGCAGTATCTCGATCGTCTTCAGCGTTCTCAGCCGATTCTCTCTATCTTTCTCGAACCGAAATCTGTTAAGCTCTCGGTTTAAGTAAAGTGACGTGCTCCTCCCATATGCCGTTACAGAGAATCTCGGATCTCCAGCTACGCAACATCTTCCACAACCTCCTTTTGAGGTAGTTTGGCTCCCATCACATCGCCCTTCTATTCATCCGCGTTATCCGTTTTGATCCTTTATTATCGCACAAACAAAATATACACATTTGATCTCATATGACTTTTGAGTTTCCTAGATTTTTGCCAATTTGTTGCGCATGCCTGGCTTTTAAGTCCAATCAGAGCCCCTCTTGATTTCCCCTCAAAACGTTGAAGAAAAATTATTTGGGTTTCGCTACCGGACTATTTTTTTAGTGAAGCATGATTGTTATTGCAAAATCAATACTTTGGTTCTTAGTTGTTTCGATCCCTTTGATAGTAAATGCTTTACTGTCAAATAAATGATGTAATGTTATGATCGAGGGACAATGCAGGGACTTCCTAACGAGTTTTGAAAGCAAGGCCTGGAGCTATTTATGCATGACAGAAGCCTATGGGATGGAAGATATGCCCTCATACATAAGAACACCATCATCGCAGCTTCCAATGACACATGGCTCCGAACATTAGAAATGCATTTCAATGGCAAATGAACAGAAACTGATCGTGTGGGTATCGCATTTCTCTATAGAAGTAAAAGTCGGAAAATTCTAAGTAGCCTATTGAAATGCGGCCGTTTTATTAAAGTGCCCACCATTTTCTTAAAGTGTGTCATGAACTTTGAGTTTGTCTCAAATGACCAATGTGCATGGTAAGTGTGCACCAAATAGCCGTGGCCTTGAACATCCATGAAAAAACTAATCGGCCAATGAACTTGCGTCTTTTGAATAAAGCCTAGTCATATTAAATTGAAATTGAAAAATTATGAGGCAGTTTAAGTATTGTTAGTGAAGATTTACTATATATAATCAATTCAAGCTTAAACTTATAATTGAACAAAAACCACATTATGAACTCTCGGACAACGGGGGAGAGATACAACATAACATCCTTAACCTCAAACTTCTTAGCAATATCACAATTCAATATAATCAATTCAAGCTCTTTTTATAATTTTATTAAATAAATGTTTGGTGTCACTCGAACATAGGATTTCAAGCGGGCATTATGTATGTGTTGATGTGGTTCCCTTTAATTACCTTACGATTTAAATTCTTGATTGGATTTATTAGTCAAATTAAACCTTTTGACATGCTTAATTGAGACATAATAATAGTTTGTCGACTCAAAAACTTCAAAACACATTAATTACCTTAATGCAATCTCCTAGAATAGGAAATTGATTCAGCAAAGACTGACTGTAAGGGCTAGACTAATGTTGTAATGATTTGGGTCGTTAGCTAGCTACTGTGAGTAGGGACAATACCTTGATTTAAAAGGTGACGGAGGTTTCTTTCTCTCCCTCTTTTTGGAATTTGGCTAATTCGACCAGGACTCTTTTCCTTCGTGTTTTTTTTTTTCTATTTAAAAGGTAACGTTGATAGAAATATAGGACGTGACACTAGGAGCACAAATTAAGAGCCTCACATGAAAAACGGAAACCAAAAGATTATTCATGCACCAAAGCCGCTTCTTCCGGGCGTTGATGGAAATATAGGACGTGTCATCAGGACTCTTTTCCTTTGTTGTTAGAAATATATCATGAAAACAGCGATCTTCTTCCAATCGCTTCCCTCCCTACTCACACAAGTAGTGCGTGACGAAGACCATCAATCACCATTTGTCCTCAAATGATCGTTCCACGATCTGTTCCGATGATTTTTCCTGTTCTTTCTACCTCAGTCAAAGCAAAAGGAAGCGAAAAAGACAGAAAGCCAACCTGCGACCGTCAAATTATCTTTTGCCAAAGATTTCACTACTTTACATCCTAGCAAAAATGTTCCCCTAAAAATGGTTAGAATATAGTCATTTTGTTCGAAACATGAACTTATATGATGACACTCCCGAAGATGTGTAGCCGTGGATTGATCAGTGACTAAAGAGGTCTTCTGTGATCCCTTGAGGGATCATTCCAACAGCACTAAAAAGGTCATGTTTCCATGCTTTTTATAGTATTTTCTACATGAAATTTCATACCATACAAAACACTTCAAAGACTTTCAATAAATAACCTAAATTCATTCATTCTTTTTATTATTTTTTATTAAAAGTATCACCAGTGTCCGTTACAATCCTTTGGCTTTACAAACAAATATTTAAAAGGTGTCGCAAATCCTCAGCATTACGGGCTTAAGTTCTACCTTTTAAGCTTTGCCTAAACAAGAAAAGGAAGATAAATTTGTTGCAAAAGGTACAGAGCAAATATCCATATACCCGTTAGCTATGGCTCCCTGTTAGTGCCAAAAGCACCACCGTGAGTAGTTTCATAACATAAAAGTAAAAAAGAATAGTCCAACCCCCAGTAGTAAGAGCTAATTGAACAACCAAATTCGTAGTTTTAGGACAAAAAATTATTTAAAAAAAAGGGGTAGTGCCACGAAAAATTTCAAACTGATAAATCTATGAAAAATTTAGCCCAAATTAATTTTTGTTACCAAAAGTCATAAACTTATATTTATGAGACAAATTTACTCATGGTTAATTTTTTGACGCTAAAAACTCTAAATTAGTATATTTATGATAAATTTATTCTCTTATTTCCATTGAATTTGATTAATATCACAAGAAACCACCAATTGGTATACATACAACAAATGTAGGGCAAAACCCTATGCTGATATACCTATCAACTGTCATATATAATCTAACTTAGTAAATTGATGGTAAAATTCAATGGAAATCAATGGAGGATAAATTACAAGTGTACTAGTTTGAGGTTTTTTTCACCACTTCAATGATACTACGCTGAAGAAGTGAAGGCATGCATGAATTTTGATGGTGAGATCAAGCCTTTCGAGCCTTCTTTCAAGCTCTGAATAATCCAACAATGAACCAATTTTCACCGCTTGGATTCACGGTCTTGTGCAAATCACACTTCACACTCCAATTCAAATTCTAAAGTAATCATACAAGGAACATAGTAGAGTTCATAGAAGCTGACAATTAGGATTTCTTTCAAGAGTAAGAGATATCCTCGTTTCCTAATAATTCGGATTTTTAAGGATATATTGTTATCTTTACAATAGGATACTCTTCTCTTCTCTTATTGTGATAATATCAAATCAATTTGCTCAATTATCATCTAAAATTTGAATTTTGATAATATCAATATTAATTGCTCCCAAGTTTGCTTCTAATAAATTAAGTTTTCAATTTGGCATTTTAATTATGCAATTTTCAATTATCTAGCAGCCATGGTCTTGGTCAATATTTCATGCTCTTATGGGCTTAGTCCAATTAATTCAATCAAATTCAAAATCATTTATTTAAATTCATATGCGGCCGATCCAATTTAAATGCAAATATATGCAGACTTATTACTACTAAATTAAAATACTTCCTGATATTTATATGCAAATTTAATTTATATTTTTGTTTAGGGGCCAATGACAATCCCTAAATTTATACAAACAAACAAGTTAATAGATCGTTAAAATTTAGGCATTAACATTTTTTTCAAAAATTCCCAAAGTTTACGTGAGATGGGTCCGTTTCGGTGAACCTTCAGCTTCATTAATACCTCCATCTGTATTTTTTGGGGCCTCTTGAATCAACAAGAAGTACAAATCTCCCTCAAACTAGATGTCCTTTTTTAATGGCTCAGCTCTCTGAAAAAGAGTGACAATGGACAAGACGTAGGGTTCCCAATAGTTCTTTAATGCTGCAAGTTACCTGATAAATGGAAAATCTATCCGAACCGTCACAAACTTAGGAAAGAGAGCAAAAAAGGGGAACATCTCGTCGGTAGCTAGCCATATTTCAATCTCGAAGATAATCAAAATCTGCAATGCACAACCCTCCTCTTAGATAGAACATACACCCTCCACTTCGCTTTTGTCTTGAACACGTGCTGTTGGATGTGGATTTGGACTTCCTGTTGTGTATTATTATGCAGTCGCGAACTGCTGTGATTATCTTGTAATTCCGCTCTCCGTGTGGGGGAAATCGCTCGTCATGGCAGGCATTAGTACATGCCACGTTGTGCAAATTCATGCCGATTAAACGACCTTTAACATAAAAAAATAGCGTCATTGTTCATCTAACAGTCTAATGATGGTCCAATTATAGAAATCTACACCATTAATACTGGTCTCTTAATCATATTGAATATGTGACAACATGAAATCAACGGACTAGAACTAATGTTCAATTTAATTTATTTTGAGAATTAATAAGGAAAGTTGTTGAATTGCACTGCATGATTTCCGGTTCTCTTATTCATTCCAAATCTTCAAGTTTGAAACTCTTTATGCACACATTAGATTAGTACATGAAATTTAGAGGGTATAAGAATCGTTGTGTGGGTAACAAAAGCCATTCATTAATTGTGCAAATTAGCAAGCAGAAAGGTCAAGTTGCAAAATATCATTTCCAATTTACATACCCATCTATTTGTATAAAATTCTCACCACATACACTGAGTCATAGCATGAAATTTGCAAAAGAAGATTTGCATGGAATCAAAATAAGCAACATAAAAAATAAGCAATCAGATTCCCACTCTCACTCATAAAACTTGAAATCTATGCACTATACATGTAATTGCATGAAGATTTTGCATAGATTCGATTATGAATTCATATACAGTAGCTTTTCATGCCACATGTAAGAAATCCAAAAAACTTGCACGTAGAATTTAACATACCTAACCTCAAATTGAAAACCGATTCCCATTCCCAAATCAAATTGCACATTATCGAGCTCTAAGAGTGAGTTCCATTCTCATTGATTTTCGTCTCATCAAGTGCCTGAACACGTTGTTCTCTCAATTGCAGTTAGCTGCATTCATTTGTCAATATTGCAATGGTATAATTTGGGACATCCTCGTTCATTTGAGACAGCTCCATCATTTCTTTCCTTTTTTTTTTTTCAATTCTTTTAATATTGTTGATGTGATGCTTGTTATGCACCAAATCGGCAGCATGTGCCTTAAGCAAGTAATTAGAAAATGTCATGTTGGCATTTTTCATTGAGTAAATTAGATGGAGTTAACAAAAAGACTTGATTACACTAATTTGACAAATTTTAGAATTTAATTACACTTTTGAAAGTTTTAAAACTCAATTGTATTTTTATAATGAGTATAAGACTTCACCACAAACATGTGACCAAGATGAGTATCTACTCATTATTAGATTTTCCAAAAATTCATCGTAATCCTCAACTTAAATTGGAATTTGCTCTTTAATAGTCATTGGGCTACTATGAGAATAATAACTTGTTAAAAATGGGTCTAAGAACAATTTATAATTATATGTTATTTGGTTTTTTGTGGTCCAAAATAGACTATTATTCTCATAATAATTCAAACACTATCAAATAATTATTTCTCAATTCGAATTGAAAGTATGATAAAATGATCATCAAAGTCAAATTAACAAGTAAGGCTCATACATTGTCGAGCCACTTGTTGCACATGTTGCGAGGTTTAGCCGCTTCTATTGATAGATAGATGGATAGATGCCAAGAGAGATAGACATGGGGGTACGCATTTTAGAGAAAGAGAATAGCAGGTAAAACTAGCAATTGATTCAAATGGGGAATTAATACATGATCCTCCCCATATCATAGTTGCTACACAATAGCCTCCTTACAAGTACCACACTATGTAGCTAAACAACAAGGACAGACACGCGACGAGAAAAGGAGCAACCCGTGATCTCATGATGGTTATACTTTGTGTATATATCTTTTGATTATTCTCATGCAATCGGATAAGAAGCTTGCGACGCGAGCCCACATAATCCTTGAGAACTTTCACCGCCTCTTTGAATCCTCATGTAACCGTTTTCGCCCCAGGTCTCACCCCACGAGTTCCGGATCTTCCAGAACTTTCCGTCCTCGCTCGTCCCATACCCGACCACGACGACTGCATGGTCCAGCTCCTCCCCGCAATCCCCATTGAACACCCCACCGCTATAGCTCCGGAATTCCTGGCCACTTGCTGCGATTCCGATCGACCCTGGCTGCTGCGCAACTGCCTTCAGGAGCTCGTCCTCACCGGGCTGCAAGTCTGCAAAACTCTTGATCTGCGCGGCCTGTTGGGCTGCTTCCGTGGAGTCGCAGGTCCCGTCCATCTCTTGGTACGGGTATGTATCCTCGGACGCAATTCCTTCGTTTTGAATGATGTACTGGAAAGCATTGTTCGAAAGACCGCCCTCACAGCCATCGTTTTCGGTATCACAGTCGATTAGTTGTTGCTCGGACAGCACCGGCAGTTTACCCCTTTTGATATGCGTGATTCCTTCTACTGCTGCGACTGCTGAGAATGCCCAACAGGATCCTGCATTCAGAAAAATTGTCGACATTGTAAGTATATAGTATTTTTCCTAATTTTGTTACCATCGATATCCGACTTCAAAACATGGCTAGGCTCCCAGACTTATTTCTAAATAAAAGGCAAAATTGATCCCACAATTGAACGCATACAGGACGTTTAGATTCTCACCACATTGGCCTTGGTCCTTGATCGGATTTACGGCGCCTTTCTCCACCCAATCGATGCTTTTGGGAACATCCCCAGTTGGATATCGTTGGCTCAACGATGCATTTCTGGGGACTTCAGCTGCTTAGATGGCAAGTATCCTGTGTGCCTCCGAACGAACTCATCGTCGGTCAAATCCGAGAATTGATTGATGCCCAACTTGAAAGTCCGATTCCCAGATGCATTGAATTCTTCAATGAACCGCAAGTTTTTCTTGAAAATCGCCCGGCGTTTCTCCTTCTCCTCTGGGTGCTTGTAGGTTCGACCGTATTGGGCCATCCATTGCTCGTGCTGCTCAGCAATGTTGGAGTCATGCAATGTGCGGACCGACATTGCATGCCATGCCCAAGTGTTAAGAATTACAACTAGGGAGATGATGAATTCACTCTTGAGGGAAAAAGCCATTGAACAATTATATGTGTGAGTGTGTTTCTCAGTGAATCACTCAGAAGTAGATGATGAGATACCTTCCCTGAACAAGAATATATATAGAGAGTCCTGCTTGTGATGGCCGTACTCTACAAGCCATGCAAAAGGTTTACGTTAGTTGCAGAGATGAGAGTAACAAAGCCATGCATGTCTGAACATGCAAAACTTTAGAGTCAGCCGCGGAGAGCACGGGTGCTGTACTCTATTTTATCAGATTGCCTCAATCAACTCACACCGTGTTATTCTCCTCAATAATCACCTCCGTGTTTCTTCAGTGGGATCTATGCCTGGCCAGTCGTGCGGTTTTGAGCACTCGATTTCCTTTTTGTGCCGTTTTAAGCCCTACATTTCTCCTTTTGCAACTGTCATGAAAATGAGGGCCATCATGATGGATTATGCACTGTCTTTTGATACATGCTTTCGTATGGAAACGAATGTTTACTGGTAGGCATTTATCTGCTATAATATTATTATATGATCCCACATTTAGTTTAATATTTTTTGTCCTAAAATAGGTGGGGCCTTTAAAGGCAACCCAAGAATAGCGGGTGCAAAAAAGTCTTATTTGTGACGATGGAGGAGACTGGATATGTGGCTTTGCTCGTCTAATTGATATTTGTTCTTCAGCACAATTGGAAATTTAGGCTCGTTAGCATCATTTTGCAAGTAGTGGTATTGACAATTTAAGTATCCTAAATGGATTTCTAGTGTGTCGTTGGTATGCTTAATGGCCCCAAACTATATATGCATAATATGCTTTTCTGAAGCAATAGTTGTGCATAATGTCTTGCCAAACACAGAATTCCCTCGTCAAATGATGCCTTAGTTTAATATTTCATTATTAACGCATTGAGCTCTCTTTTTGTCACAAATGACAAAATATTACTATATGCTTGTGGTAAGTATCAAAATTGAGTAGCATTGCTATGTGATCTGAAAACTAATGTTATAGATTGTGGCTGATTTTATTATTTAAATTTATTTGTAATAGATAGGAAAGCAAACCAAAATTAAAAGCAACACAAATGATCTAAGGTCTTCACCTTGTTTTTTTTTTTGGTCATAAATATAGAACTTGCATTAGTTATCCGAAAATAAAGGATTACATGAGAATTCAAAGTTTGAACATAAAATTAGCTCCAGTGATTGAAGTGGCTGTGCAATCCAATTGGATAGGAGAATATTTGCGCTATGGGCTCTTGCGACCCAGTCGACAGCCTAATTTTGTTCTCTTTCGATAAATTGCAGCCAACATCTCCCATTCAGGCCATAAGAGACATACACTCTTCAATTACTGTCCACGTAGCCCAGGGAGCGTCGGCTCGGCCTTATATACACTGAACAGCTGATAAGCTATCTGATAAGAGGATGGTTCGCAGATCAATTTGAAGACTTCCTTCAGCTTGTGTTGCTATTGCCTGTAGTTCCCCCTTTTGACTTAAGAACAGCAGGGCCTCATGGATAGCTAGGGTTTTAGCGATTAAAGCTGAAGGGGCTGAAATTTTTCTTGCAAACCCGTCAATCAGTACATTCGAGGCTTCCTTAATAACTTTAATATTTAAACTTCTTGCAAAAAAAAGCCTCCTAATATTTTTAAGTTGCAAAACAATTTTGATTAACATGGGTAAATCTTCCAGATCTGCAGTAAGTTTTCTTCGGTAACTTTGAACAAGCTTTTGCAGACCAAATGATGTTCAATTTTGATGATCTTTATACCAAGTTAAAGATGTGAAGTCTAGTTTAATTCACCTGAAGACAGCTTTTCCTGATTCATTTTATACTTTTCTGAAATATTGAAGAACACCTAAAGGTCGGGTCAGGTTAGATTACGAGTTTCCAGAATCCTCTACATCTTCAACCTCGTTCAACCTATGTTCATATCATCAATTTTCCAGATTATGAACATCTTTAAACTCAATCCTATGAACATTTAAACTAACATTCACACACAAAATTCAGCCATCATCAACATCATGAATTCATAATCCTAAGAATTATTAATGAAAATCCATCTTACTCTAGATTCAACTTACATGCAACTCCCATCATCCTAAGGCTAATTAACACTCAAATCACTCTCATGCATTTCATAGGAATCTCAGCCAAACTTGAATTAACTAAGGATTAAACATGCAAAACTACAATTGAACATAATCTAGACCTAACTCCTAAAGATCATCAGCTAAACATGTAAGTCCCAGTTCAATCAACATGCAATTGGCTTAAATCTAGTTTAATGTTCATCTAAGATGGCTCGGCTATCATGTAGTTGTAGTCTAAAATTGACCTAAACATGTAATTACTTTGATTTTCTAGAAATCGAGCTTATCCTAAAAACTTCTAATTAAACAGTTTCATTACATCCTACCTTGATTATCAACTATAGATTGAAGTTGTACTTCAATTTTTTTACTATAGTTTCGTCAAGGATCATTGGACAATACCATGAAATTGTTAAATGAGAGATTGATGCTCCTACCTTGTATGATGATCCATGAGCAAGCAATGAATATTAAGTGCAATCTAGCAAATCCGACGGCAGGAACCACAAACGAAGTACACGATTTGGTGAAGGACACTTTGATCAAGGTGATCGCAAGGCAAGGTCGGCAAATTGGCCCCAGAGGACAGCTAGGAATTGTCCGGAGCTTTCGCTAGTGAAAGACGCCAAGAGAGGGAGCCAAGGGAGAGAGAGAATTTCTAGAGGGAATTTTTTTGTCAATTTTTCGATAAATTTTGTTGTCAAATTTTCAGTAAATTTTTTGTTCTAAGAGCACTTAAATTTGGATCTAGGCTTTGAAAGGGAAAATTGGAGGGAAGCTTTGAATTCATAGTTAATCTTGGCCCTCCACCTCATCCTTTGATTCATCCCTTAATGGCTAATAAAAGCTCCTATTGGCTCTTATTTGAGCACATGGATCACCTTGGGTGGCTTGGATGGAAAAGGTGAATGGATGGCTATGATTTGCTCACATGGATCAATAATATGAAATTAGTGATATGGAATTAACTCTTGACAAATTTGGAAATAAAATGGGTAGAGGCAACCATGGGCTGGACTTTTGGGCCAAGTCAATTTTGGTCAAACTGGGTCAACCTTAGGCTTTCCGGTTGTCACATTTCTCTCTAAATTGCTCTATGGGCCTTTGAATTGTTCGGTCCATTCGGCCGAATCGGGTTAGGTCAAATAGGTTGACCCAACTCGACCCCATCGGTCCCAATTTGTCCTTTTTGCTTAATTTTACAATTTATTATGATTATCCTGATTATGCTAAAATACTATTGAAACTAAATTAATTTTGTCATGAGAGGTTAATCACATCCCTAAATTTGTGCTTGAACATTGGCCGACAAGTTTGAGCTCAAATTCTTGAAATTGGGCTGGGAACGTTGTATTGCCATGGTCCCTAGATCAAATGTAAAAAGAAAAAAAAAATGAAATCTATAAATTTTCGGAATTTTTCAATCGAGAGTTAAAGTCTTCGATTTGACCAAAGAGTCAACTCTCAATCTTTTTCATTAAAAAAAATGCAAATTAAAAGCCTAACTATGCTTGTAAATGTAAGATTGAAGTCTTTTATGATTTTCGGAAATTTTACAAAATGTTTACCAGGAGTTGTCTTTTTGGTTAAGTTGACTTTTAGTTTGACCAAAACGGCAACCTAACAATCAATCTTTGACTTATAAAGAAAACGGCATCTAAGTATAAATGAAATGAAATGGAACTTCAAAAACATTAAATTGACTCCTTTTCACCAGAAAATGGGCCATGTCGCAATCGGGAGTCTCGAGTCTTGAGTTGTCAGTGACAAGATGAGATTGATAATGCTGCTGCGTACGTGATACATGGTCCACATGTCGCAAAAGGGAGCATGCTTAAAACTCCTCTGCAACTTCTGCAGCTGAAAATCCAGTCTCTCTGCCATCATTCCAGAAAGGACACCAAGAGCTTCCATCTCGCATGGCTTGTTGCCTATAGAAGCGCAAGGAGAAACACATAGCAAGCGTATCAAATTTAGGAGCTTTGTCAGAAAGACAGTTTCTTTTTGTATAGGTTAACATAAATACAGGAATACACTTCATAAGAAGTGTTTTCCTGTCAAATTAACTAATTAAGAGCATATATAAGATTGATTAAGGAATATACTACATGAAGTCAACAAGTTTTGCTTGCTTGAAGTTGCTGAGAATCTCGCATGGAAACAAAGACTTCTCTTTGGATTAGCCAACTCCACCTTTCTACAGTATATATATATACCCCTGTAGCAGCATGTGTCTTTATTTTATTATGCTCCACAAGATACTAAAAGGGCCAAATATTTTTCGCATAAACTATTGATTAAGGTCCACAGAGTCATTTATAGTAGTGTATCGTCACCACATAATTGTAGATTATTGCAGCAATAGAATAGTAGATAAGAGATTATCTCTACCAAAAACCAGACTCAAATTATTTGAGTAAATGTGGCCATTGAATGAAGAAATGTGCCCAGGGAGTAAGTTCTTACATCTTAAAAAGCAATACAATGCTTGCTAATGCATTTTTATACCAAGTATACCAAAGTCTACTTCACAAATGCAATAAAGACAGTCATATTATTCCAGACAGAGCACAATCGCAAATGAAAACCGCAACACATGGTGCATAATAAAGCAAGAATATTGTTATTGTTAGCCTTGGTCATATTTTAAGAAAGAATAATGGGAACAAAACCTGTCATAGCCAATAATGCATGGAAAATTCCTATTAACAGATTTTTTTAGATATATTATTTTATCATCTATTGAAGAAATAATTAAGGGAGAAACATAAAATGATCAACAATAATGTACAACTGGATAATTCGAGGGTATCAATTCAGAACAATAGCAACAAGCTGTTGGCCAAACTTTACAGAAGGGGGTGGAGAAGCAATGATGAACATACATTTTGGGCTCAATAGTCCGGTTTCTTCCTGCCGCAATAATGCTTCTATCCTCAACAGTCACACAGCTACTCAATTAAAATAAAATCAAATAAGTAAATTACAACGTGAAACATTCACTAATAATAATTAAAATATTAATAATTTTAATTAGAAAATAAAGTAACATATCTGAAATGCACCTAGTTACTGAAAGTCAGTTTCTTATCCAACTGGAACTTCAAGGCAGTCAAAAGCATGCTTTGCCTTATATATAAGAAAAGGAAATAGGTCTCGCTACTTGTTAGGAGAAGAAAACATGAGGATAAGAGTCAATAGTCCTCTCATGCATGCATACAGGCAATTCAAGAAGAAATCAGCATCGAGATGCTACCAGTAGCAATATCTCAGCATCAATATGCAGCTAGGATGGAATGTTTGCATGTCTTGTGGCTATACCATCGAGATCTTCCAGATCCAGTAAAATTTAAAGGCCACAAATATCGAAGCAATAATTATCACCACATACTCATCCTGAATTCAGATGTAAAACTTATGTGACTGTTAAGCTGATTAGGCTGTAATTACGCTAAAGCAAAAACAGCAACTAATTTGAGAAACTACATGTTGCTCATTCTTAGTGTGTCCTATCGTCGGCACCTCAGAAGCTTATCTTTCATTAATTAGGTTTCATTCAAACATTCAAGGAGCTTCTAAGAGTTTTGGCTTCTAGATCACTTTTCTTAGTGACTACTATGGCACATGAGTATTTCAAAAAAAAAAAACTAGACTGTTGCGAAGCCTCAGAAATCATAATTGACAATTAGCTTGTGCAAACTCTGTGGTTTTTTTTTTTCTTTTTCATATCCGCCACCTAACCAGTTCTCCATGGGCACGAAGGTCGTTCACATTACTCTCGCGCTCCATATAAATTTAGTTTTCAATTCTACTAGTTGCCAAATCAACGTGTGGTAAGAGGACTTCACTGTCAAGCAACCTTTCCTGGTGGCTTGCCATCTCGCTTCTTCATTCCTTAATGTTTTGCCTCTTCAAGCACCTCGTAAAACTAAGCGACAGAGTCCTATCCTAGTGATCTAAGTTTCTCCCAATTTAATTGTGCTGAAAAACCTATGACCCATTGCACATCTTTATGATAGGTACGTACTACACATCCAAAATTCCTAGACACCTGAAAAGCACCCAAAACTCTCTCTCTCTCCCTCTCCCTCTCTAAGTTACTAAATGAAGGGCATGGTTTGATATTTAACTATTTTATCAATCCTCTTCACACTTTGTCTGATCTTTCCGTATAGTGCTACCGTGGATATATTTAATTCTGGGGGACAATTGAGGTTTGGAAAGATCCGAACTCAAGATCCCCTACTCTAATATCATGTGATATTTGGATAGGACTACTGTCAACTGTTCTAAAGGTTTAAGCTATTAGACAAAAACGTAGTTTAATATTTAATTATCCTATTAAAACCAATCCATGTACACCCTACTTCCTTTGTTTCACTCTGCCTCGCTTGTTTTTCCTTTAAACCTCAAGTTCACCTGCTTCTTTCTATGAATGAATTCACTCCCAAGCATCCACGGACTGAACTTACGAAGAAATACTTACTCAGCGTCTCTCAAACAAATTCAATGACACATTCTCCCAAGTTCCAGAGCAACTATAGGACCAAACGAATCGATTTCAAAATCCAGCTCAAGTATCACACTTACTTAATACAACTCGGATGTGCCAGACGTTACTTGATTTATAGCAAGCTGCATGAAGCCCAGAACCTTAGGAGAGAATCGTTCACCCAAAGATACATCATTAGTTTTTGTGGCTCCGGTTGGCGGTGGTAGTCCGTCACCTCTGCCCATCGGTTTGCTGGGGACTCTGTTTCAGGAAGACAAAATTCTTCTGTTCGTCATAGCTCGCTGGTGTCTGATGGAAGATGATCAGTCGTGATGCTGAAAGTGGGGCGGTGGAGTTCGAAGTTTGCCCATGCTAGAGAAAAGAGGATTTATCCAGAAAGAAAACATATATTGTACTAGTGAGAATGTTCTTGTTTGCCTTTTCTTCGCATGATATGTACCCTCCACACACGGAGTTACTCGCCCAAGCCTCCTCATGTAACTCTCCAGCCACAACCTTTGCATGCTTTCTTGGTCAAACTCTTTTTCTCTTTCCTTGTCGAGCTCCCTACAAGGCTGATATTTCCGTCGTTGTAGCTGCTAAAGTCAAAAAGCATGGTACGAGGTTTCTCAAGAATAGAAAACGAGAAGAGCAAGAAAAAGGCACTGTAATCAAGATCATCAAGTTCAATTACCTTTGAATTGCTTCCTTAGCAAGTTTCGATCATTTTTACAACAAAAGCTGCAAGCCAACACCACTATACTCATCTCTGCCAATCGAATTGGAAGTCGTTTGCATGCCTCGAGTGAGAATAAGCTTATGATTTCTCTTTGATACTCCTTGACTATGGTTCTCAATACTCATTTGACAATCTTGCAAGTCTTTGTGTAGATCTGTTTCAATAGAGCTATCTTCGTGCATAAGTGAACTCTCGGCTTCTAGATATGTTGATTCATGACAAATCTCATAGAGTAAAGCTGGATCCATTAGCTGATTGTCTTGAAGTTCAACCTTTAAATCATCCTCTAGTGCTTTGCATAGTATTCGCAATCCCCACTTTTTCACTCTTGTTCCCAATATTGTGCTGCTAAACCGTACATGACTCCCATCAATTTGACTAAAATCAACTTCTCCCCAGAAGTCACATGGTATGAGATACTCAAGTGAGATATGATCCAAATCCGACC
>CM026411.1:18206969-18231870 GCA_014858505.1 Corymbia citriodora subsp. variegata
AAAGGTTGTAGCTTCATCAAGCTCTCATGTATACGGATCATCTAAGAATTTTGCTTTATTTGCTCCAACCATGCCTGCTGCACATACAGATCTAAGATAAACAAATGAAAGAGCTAGATGGAGAGCACTTGCCTTCTGGTGAAGTGCACATCTTTCCGAATACAAAATGTTTAATGATCGAGTCATCCTAGGCGAGGTGTCTATTAATTAATCCAATATTGATTTGAGCGGTGCAATGCTCATCTTCTTATTGGAGGAAATTTTTATCAACCCTGTGTTTGGTTGATATCTTGGCAGCATTTTGAGTAACTCCTCAACCTGGAGTTCCTCCCAAGGAAGCCGGGGCTACGGTGAGGGGTTACAAGTTAAAAACATTGCTCTTATATAAAATTAACTAAAGTTAAAAAGGCGATGTCCATATTTTGTGAGACAACTTTGGATGCATATAAACCTAATGCATCACAATCTTTAAATTATGTGGTATCGATCCCATGAGCACTGCACACTTATGTACGTAGAAGAGAGGAGAGAAAAAAAATTTTCATTTAAAAACTAAAAACATGAAGAGACAAAAAGGTAAAGTATCTTTCTGACATGCGGGCCCCTAAAGTGCCAAAACTTGACATTGGAGAAACTTAAATGCCAAAAGTTCGGAAAGGTACACTTAAATACCAAAATTGGAGCAAAAATGATCAGTTAAATGCTAATGGTGAAAAAATCCAACTAAACTGCCATGTGTCATTTTCTAGTGATTTTATTTGCTAATGGAACATTTTTTTTTTCAAAATAAAATATCCACGTGGTAATTTTAAGAAAAAAAAATTCTCCAAGTCATACTAGAAAAAAAATGGGAAGGGGAGCGTTTGGTTGAGGGCTGTGTAGCCCTCGCCGCCACCGTTGTCGTCGCCTCACCATCGCCGGGAAGGGTCGGTGATGGTGAGGCGAGGGTCGGTCGGGGTCGTTAGGCCCTGGCCAGTGGCCGGTGACCCCGGCCAACCTGCGGTGAGGGTCTGTTGGCCCTCCTCCAGATCCGGCGAGGGTCGACGACTCTCACCAAGCAAACTTGCGGCCCTTGAGCCCTTGTTGTAGGTTGGTTGGGGTCGCCAGCCACTGGGCAGGGCTCGGCAACCTTGGTTGACCCTTGCCCACCGTTGCCGGCCCTTCCTGACAATGGTGGGATGCCCACAGCGGTGGTGGCGAGGGCTGTAGAGCCCTCGCTCGATCCTCCCCTTCCTTCTCCTCCTTTTTTTTTTTTTAAATTAATCAATTTTATAATAATATATTTTTAAGTTATTTAAAATTATTTAATTAATACATTTTAAAAATGCCACGTCAGCACAAAATGACGTCATTTTGGCTGAGTTTTTGCTGACTCAGTTTTCGGTGAGCCACATGAGCGATTTATATTATTAAAATAAGCCACGTTGGATTTTTAGCAACTTTCGTCGGAGTTGATACTTAAGTTATCTAATTTTCAAAAAAAGTTACGCTTAAGTGTACATTTTGTAACTTTTGGCACTTAAGTGTCCCCTCGTGCCAAGCTTTAACACTTGGACTGTACTTAGAGGTGTCAAATGGGTGGGTTGGGTCGGGTCGAAAATGGTCCGACCATTTAACCCATTTTCTTGATATGTGAATTTGATGACCCATACTCGACTCATATTACCAACACATATTAATATTTAATTTAATTTAAGAAAATCTACTCCCATTCATTTAATCCACTTTAAACTTTTCACATATAAATTATTTGAATAAAAATTTCACATCAAATTTATAAAGTAAATTAAATAATAAAAAATTAGTAAATATAATAAAAAATGTGGATAACTCTAAATTGAAGTAGTTTTTGGAAAATATTTTTTTTAAATTCGATTTTTTAATTATTTAAATACTGAGTTTATTATTATTATTATTATTTTCTTTTCTTTTCTCTTTTCTTTTTCTTTTCCCTTTCTTTTCTCTTTTCTTTCCTCTTCTTTCTTCTTTCCCCTTTTCCTCTACTAGTGTTGCCTGACGACGACAGGCCAAGACATGGGCCAGCGAGCCCGAACTCGAGGCTCAGCTGATCTAGGCGAGCTTGAGGTCGTCGGTGGTGGTCAAACTCGGGCTTGCTCAGATCTAGCGAGCCGCAAGCTCGCCAGCTTGAGCTTTGTTGCGGCTGGCAAGTTCGGGGCTCACCTGCCTAGATTTGAGCGAGCTGCATCTCAGCCAAGGCCGACAACCTTGCAGCTCGCTTACCCAGATCTAGGCCAAGCTCCGGCCGGCGAGCTTTGTCATGGCTCGCTTGCCTAAATCCAAGTGAGTCGGAGCTTAGCCAAGGCCAACGAGCTCACGACTTGTCTGCCTAGATCCAGGCCGAGCTTCGACTGGCAACGGTGAGCTTGAGATCGGCAATGGTAACGGCAGCGTGACAATGGGATCGGTAACGGAGGTTGGAAACGTAGAGAGGAGGAGGGGAATGGAAGGAGAGAGAGGATGGATCTACTTAATAACTCACTTAACCCATATTTGATCCATATTAATACTCATTTTTATTTTTACTTTATTTCTAAAATCTATTTATTACCTATATTTAACTTTCACTTGACTAACAGTGAGTCATAATATAGATTTATGATCAATTTTGACACCTCTAGTTGTACTTTTGCCGTATCTTTCTCTAAGCGCGTTCCTAGTTTGTTCTCTCTCAACGTAAGTCAGCTCTGCCATGACAGTGGTTGCCTTCCCGAACCATTCTCGCCGAACGTGTCGTCAATGTCTCTTTCTTGGCCCGCATTACTGATGCTTTTCTCCAATTTTCTTCTTCTCTTCGTTCAATCTCCACTTTTTTGCTGTCTCGTAATTATATTTATCCATCCCCTTTTGAGTTTTCCCTTTTGTAGTTCTTCTCCCGCCTCATCCAAAAGGTCCGACAGCATGGGTGAATTTAAGGGGGTGGGGGGGGGGGGGGTTTCAAACTTCTCAGGATAATGCTTAGACCCAATTATTTCAAATAAATTAACATTCATCCATAAATCTTGATCCCATCAAAATTTTCCAATTTCCAAAGTTTAAGGAGTTATTGCAGGAAACCTTTAGCAAAAAGATGTTCCAAATTCAAAAGATATGTTTTACTAGGGGTGTCAGCAGTTCAGTTCGGCCGTCGTCGAGATCGGCGACCAAGTAAAGGAAGGAGGCAAGAAATAAAAAGAAAAACGAAGGAAAATAAATGAAAAAAATTGAAAATATTAAAATACTATCAAATTTATCAATGTCAATGCCAATTGTATCATGTAGGATGGCTGATATTCATATTAATGATTTTCAGCTAAAATTGACTGGATGGGTGGCACAAATACAAACGTTTAAAACACAATTGACAAAAAAAGTATGGAGCTAATTTAGCACAATCGCAATAAATTTAGAATTTTTTTTTTTAGTAATTTTCCCACATTCTTATTAGCAGCTTGTGGGTGGCAATTCTTTGCTAGAGAAAAGGTTGCGACATGATGCTGTGACATTTGCGGTGCTATAATTGCATGGCTATGTAAAGCCAACTTGAATGAGTGAAGCCTATGAGCTTCTTCAAGAAATGAAAGAGAAGGGACAATCTCATCCCGAGAAATTGTGTTTTGTCGAAATTGATTTGATGATGAAATACCTTCCACATAAAATCATTCTTCAATGTTGTATAAGAGAAGAAAGGTTGCATGGCGATTTCGGAGAGGAGATACCACTTTAGCACGTGGAAACTTGTATATATACTTCAAGGAAATTTAATCAATGTCAAAGTACACGAGATTTTGTCAAAAGTTAATTGAGGACAAAGCAATATAGTAGAAAGATACAATGTCATAATTTAATTGATGATGAAGATTTAAAAGCTACAACAGAGATATACATCAGAAGTTAATCAACAATGAGATATGTGGAAATTACAGCTATGATATAGGAATTGGAAGATAATTGAAAAGTTACAAGTTATTTTATTTTTTTGAGGAGTGGTTACGAGGATGGTGTGGCTATTTATAGCCCACAAGCAACGGTTACACAAGCTACTACTACAAGTCCAAATTAATCGAAGGTACTGGGCTAGCATTTGGTTAATTTGACTTGGCCATAAGGCCATGCTAGCCTAGTAGTAGGCATTTCACTTACCATATCTCACCATAGGCATGGGAGGCTACAAAACCCACCTACTCGGCTGTAGCCAAGGGTGAAACCTTGACATGGTGTCTACCTTCATTACCGAAGGCCCCCTAATTCCCAAGTGGAACTTTTTCTTCTCATCGGGAGGGAATGCGAAGGTGACATTATAGAGTTTCCCATCCCAATGTAGATTTCCTGCTTGTTTCTTCCGCTTAAGCCTTTTAAAAACTTGCTCAGGTTCTTTTTAGTTTGTTTTTAAAAGTTTAGGCAACCCATGTACGATCGCCACCATAATTTAAAATATGAGTTTTACTATTTGATTGTTACTAAGACTCCACTACTAGACAATTACATTGACTTCATCACCAGATGGCTACATTGACGGTTACAAGGACTCCACTACTTGACGGTTTTCCTTTATTAGATGGTTGCATAGATGGTTGCATAGACTCCACTACCTTAACATTTGAATCTAAGATTGTTGACTCTACTTTTTATCGATTCCCTTCAAGTTGCAAAATACTCAAGTTATCAATTGTTCTGACTAAACTATCTTTGTTGATTAAATTTGTCACTTGTCGTATTTTAGTAAAATAAGTGCTCCCTTTTAAAAGAATTGAATGTTTATCAATATTGAATGATTTATCAATCATTTTATTCTTTTAAATTAAAATTTTAAGGGTCATTATATGCCCCATTGCCATCAGCAAATTCAATTTTTCCTTACCGAAATTTATCTCGATCATATTCATCACATGGCTCAATCATTCCATTAAAGCAACATTTTGTGGAAAGTCTTCATGTGGTCCTCTATCTTTATCCCTAAGTAGTTGCTCATACTTAGACACTCTCATTGCCAATTGGAATAAATCGGCAAAATTTTTGTGTTTGAATCTTTCTTTAAGAATGAATTTCAATCCACTGAAGCCAAATTTATGAATTGTTTCTCTAAGACTGAAATGCGGCATCTATTTCTAGCCCTTTTGAATTGAGCAACAAATTGATCGACCGACTTATTATCATATTGATAGAGTCAAATTTAATCAATAATCAATACCTCAAGTATTTTTCTGTGAAATTGAGAATGAAATTGTCTTTCTATTTCAATCTAAGCAGTATTAAATTAACCATAGAGATTTGATCTTCCAAATGTTAGATTTGTGTATGTTCAACCTATTTTGGTTGTTTTCTTAAGGTGATAGTGTAGAGGAAGCCGTATCTAGGTGCACACCAACAATTGACAATGTCGTAGTTACTGGAGAAGGAATTTTCAATATGTATTCATCACTATCGATGATACGAGATTTAATGACAAGTTACTATGAAGTATTTGTACTTTTCATGTATCCTTGATAAAGACAAAGGAAATAACCGAGATCTCAAGAAGTTATTTGTTCCTACTTCTCCGCATTGGGCAATCAACTGACCAATGTATTCAACAGTCAATTGGTCATCTTTGTTATAAATGACAAAATCAAGAGTTTTGAATTCCCTAGGATGAGGAACATTATCAATTAGTCAGGATGTGACTTTCTATAGATAGGCCAAATAACCCCTTTACCAGCACCAATTTGTTGTACAACCATTTCAGCCACTTAGCTGGATTCATGAGTCGATACACCTGATCTTCTTGCCCCTTAAGTTTGGGATAGATAGGTCATTTGGCTTGGCCTTCCTGCTCCCTAGGAAATTTTCGGCTGACAAATCGTTAGGATGTCCAACCTTCAGCAGGAAGATTGCACTAACGATTCAGCAAATCAGGAACTAGATGGGTAATTTGAGTCTCCTGCAATCCTAACTGTCAAACTATGACAACAAGAATTACAACCTCCATGAACTGCTTCAATGTGAATAGCTGTTCCAAATACTAATCAACCATAACTAAAACGGGCAATTAAATAGCTCATATAAACCAGGGACTGAGGCATTGTAATTTGCAAGGAATGGTATTAATATTCTGTCACTTTTCACAGGAAAAGAACAGAAGAACCTTGCATGTAAATATACGTACGAGAACTACACAAATCAGTGGAAAGCCATTGAATAGCGCCGAGTTGAACAGCACTTGATCATGCTGCGAAGTGCCATCAAGCTCTCCATCTTGATAATACAGTCGTATATTCCTGTCAGCAAGGAATCTATGGAGTTTGAAATATTGCTGATGCACAGCAACAGCTCCGGCAAAGAAAACTATCATCCCCAGCTAAACTTCGGTGTCGGTGAAATGATAAACACCTAGGTAAAGCTTGAGTAATGAAGACTGTCATCCCTCTCAATTAGCTGAGTCAGAAAATTCATGGACATCTCTAGCTGAGAAGTTATAAGTGAATCTATGGTTAATTTTCTTATCGATAATAAGCTTAATATGCAATTTAAATTTGGATTCCAACTGTTGACATTTTGACAAAGTAAAAAGAGTATCATTATTGGTATAAACCCCTGCCAAGAGAAAAATAAATCTTCATTTCCTGGGGAATCGGAAAACCAGACATTACGATGCTCCTGATATGAGAGCAAGAAAAATGAACCCATGTTAGCTTATTATCGATAAGAAAATTAACCATAGATTCACTTATTTATTTGTGATGCTGCTGATAAAAGAGTAAGACAAATGAACCGGGGCTAGCTTATGCTATTGAATATATAGAGTAAACTTGGAAAACTAGCAATACTGACGGCTTGCTGCATTTACCAAAGCTTCGGCATTATATCAATTTTTCGAGGAACTAGTCATCACACCGCAGAGGAGGCGTCACCGGAGCTCGCATGACATGTCATGGTAGCATCGGCAGCTGCAATCCTCACCATACGTTTGTTATGTTTGAACTTCGAAGGCAGTCTCTTCCTTTTTCTTTGAGATTTTCAGCGCATTTTGTTGTCAACTAAATTCAGGCGAATGGAAGATTGCATTGCTAACTCTACAAGCTTTAAGCATGGTTCTTTGTGGCTTGTAGTTGTTTGTTCTCAATTTCTCAGAGTTGTTTGGACTTGTGGCAGCTATCTCTTTAGACTGTGTTCTCAGCGAAATTGGAATAGTAGTTTTCTTGATTGATTTTACTCATGAGCTCGCATCAAAACCACCAGCGCATATGGTATGGCATGAAATTAGCTTTGCCCAGTTGGAATGTCCAGGATAGGCATCAACGGAACAAATCCACATTGCGTAGCATAAAATTCCAATGCTTCGCGGATCAAAATAAGAAATCGGAGAGCTGATTGTTTAGGAAAATGTTCTTGTCAAAAAGTAAGTACGAATCAAAAGAACAATGACAATTTACTCGCTCTTTTTCCATAGTTTAGGGAAGCACCGATCATCCCAGAATTGTAATACATGACTCATCCCATTATTACCTTCGGAATTCAGTCTTTGGTTAGCCATAATCGTATGGACATTCTTCATAGTCCTGAATCATTTGTGTTCTCGGCAAGTTCATGAGTTGCATCTAGAAATATCCAAATAAATTAAACCCAGGTTTTCAAGTCCCCAGAGTTTGGAAAGTTTGTCGCAGTCTTGTGCCCCAGAAATTGTAACTTTTTACATGCCGACAAATCCGACATAGTCTCAATTGATTTGCATCCTGTGGTATCTAGACGTGTATGAGATCTCAAATCCTCAATTCCGGGGATCTCCAAAACATCAAGCGAATGCCTGATAGTGATTTTCTCTAAATTCTTGAAACTTGACCGGTTTGCCAAGATCTTTGAGGAGCGGCATACGTGAATGTATATGCTTTGGCAGGACAAGAAGTTCTCTAGGCTCCCAATATTACGAAGCTCAATACAACACTTGATGTTCAACTCTTTCGGGGTCTCGAAGCACGGCAATGTTGGTAATCTTTCCGTGGACTCACAGAACTAGAGATTCAAGTTTTGCAAGAACTTCTACCTAACAGGGCCTCAAACCTCAATTAGATTTTTGCAATTTGTGGTGTCTGATTCCTTTAGATGCTCTGAATTTGCAAGGTTCAATCTTTCAATAGACGTGTAATTAGTGATATTCAATGCTTTCAAGAACTCCGAACTATCAGGGCCTCAAATTTCAGCTAGATTTTCAAAATATCGAGCAACTTATCGTTTCAGACAATTTGATTGTAGACGGTCCAGTATATCAATAGAATTGCAAAAAGTTACATGCAATTCTTCCAAGTACTTTAACCTGTCAAGACCTTGAACTTCAACTGGATTGTCTTCCATAACCATTGGAGCGCTTGATCCATTGTTCTGACTCGTTGGCATGCATCTCAAGGACTCCGAACATTGTCTCAGGCCATCCGACTAGGTCAACTTTGTGCAACCCGCTGTGTCCAATGTCGATGGGGAAACTGAAACTCGCACGCGTTCACTTTGCATCAGTTTGGAGCGTTCACATGGCTCTGGTCCTGGCAAGCAATCCAACTTAACACACATTGTGACACTAAACTTCAATAATCTTGGAGGAAGCTCTGGGAGAGATTCTAGGGATCTGCACTCATACAGAGTGAGTTCTCGTAGATGGATTAGGTGAAAAACTGAAGCCAACTCGCAACTCTGACTGGTGACTGCAGAAGGGTTAACCAGGAAGGAAGCTCAGGCAGTGATCGAAGCTTTTGGCAGCCCCCTAAGTCAAGATGTTGCAGAGAAGAATGCTTTCTGGTAAGCCAGATATGGATGTATATGTTAATCGAAGCTTCGCAAGTGATTGAAGTCAAGTTGCCAATTTCAATTGGAATTTCCCCTTCCATTCTAGTGTGACCTGAAGCATCCAACTCCAGGAGTTTCCCAAACCTTCCAACAGCACATGGCAACTTTTGGATCCTGGTACGAGAAATTTTCAGGATTTCCAAATGATGCAAATCCCCAGTGGAAGATGGCAATTTCGTTATGCTTGTGCTGGACAGGTCGAGTTTAGTCAGTGATTCCATCTTCCCAGTGGAGTTTGGGATCTGTGTCAATGGGAAACATAGGGTAGAAGTAGCGTGAAATAGCAAGCTCTGCAGCTTCTCAAGGTACCAAATGTTGTCTGGAAGTTTGGCGATTTCCGGACAGTTGCATAAATCTAGGGTCAACAGATTCACTAGATGTCTTATTGAGTCCGAAAGTCGAACCAGACCATAACAACGCTTGGCGCTAGGCTTCTCCAGCTTCCTCAGAGAACCAATGCAGGAATCTCTCTTATAGCAGTCAAGTCCAAAACAAGTTCCTTCCATTCTCCTAATTCATTAATAAAAGGGTCAATTTGCTCTGGATATTCACGTTCTTTAACGATGAAAATTTCTAAATTTTGGAAAGTCGAGAAATCGGGAGTACATCGTAAATTACCACACTAGTGAGGTCAAAAACTTTGAGTCGCTTTGGCGTCCATGGGAACGAAAAATATCATGGGAATTAGTAGTTGAAGAGTAATCAGTATTTAAAACACGACATCAGATGTGTCATTCCGGCTTACCCTGATTGAGCTCTGTCCATTCCAGCGTTCTGTAATCGCACTTTGTGTCAATCCCAGCATGACTAGTTCCTCCAGCCGCAAGTTGGTCGCCTCGAAAGACGGACATCCCGTCCACTGAGGCCATCTTAATTCAGGAAATAGTTTCTCAAAATCTCGGCTAAAACTCGCATCCCTCGCTTGGAGGAATATTAAGCTCAGTCACTTCTCAAATTGTTCACTTGTGTATGTCCGGTCCTCTTTGTCATCTCTTTCTTCTGAGCCTTTGCCAAGGCAAATGGCCTGAAACGTTTTCGTTCCCTATAAGTGAAAAGGTAATACCATCAGACCTACTAAAAGACTACTGATATGAGATTAGATTAGATAAGAAATGGGATGAGAAAAGAAGTGGTGATATGTTAACTTCTTAGGCCTCTTCATAGATCTGCAGTCTACTACGCTTCTCAATTGCTCCTTCCAGACAGACAATGTCCTCCCAAGATCTCTTAACTGATCGCGAATCTCTATCTTACCATTATCTGCAACTTTTATCAGGCACCTGAGCCTAAACTTTTCAATTCCATCGATGGGATACAACTTGCACTCCTTACACATGTAGCAGGAAAATTTCATGTCCATTCTAATAAAAAAACAAGCAATATCCAGAAAAATCTCCTAATGTTGACATTCTAGTGCGTCAGAAGATTAACCTCAGTATCTTTTGGACCTCTCAACCGGGTTCTTTTTTCAATTTCTTCGACACATCTTCCCATATTGTCCTGGATTTCTTATACAAGTATGAACCTATAACTCAGAGCTAAAGGGGACCTCTCGTGGGGGATATGACATCAAGAGAGATATCTTCGAAGGCACTTGGAGGACGGTCACTGTGAAATGCATGTCTACTGAACCAATGCAAGGATTGCACCTCATCCAATTTCTTGAGTTCATGCTCCTGGTTTATCCCAAATTCATTTTGATCAAGAATAACTTCATATCTAGCTGTACCGATAATCATACATCCTGGCATAAACCAGCCGCATTCTCTAGTCAAACCATCCAGTTAATTTTTATGCTCCAAAGAAGACTAAGGATCTTCAACCTTTTGAATTTAGATTTCATTATGTTGATCCAATCTGATAGTTTTCGACGCCCTATATTTGCTCTGAAGTATATTGGAGATTAGTTGATTCGGTAGCTATTGTAAGCCGTGGTGGAGAGCTGTATCTCGAATTACTGGAAGGAAGCTGCAACACACAAATGTACCAAAGAGTTCATTGTAGATGAATTTGGCGAGAATTGTCTTACCGATCCTGTCCATGCCATAAATTCCAATCATTTTGGCATCAAGGGGAAGGAGCAGCTAACCAATCCATGATCTGCTTCACTATGATCCTCAATTCCAATCAAGTGCTTAGGAAAGTCTAGCTGAAACTTTTGATGAGACTTGCTCAAAACAGCTTCTACCACTTTTTTCACCAGTCTCCTTCATGCCTGCCAGTAAACACACCAAGTAGGATCTCGTCGTAAGAAAAGATGGACATAAGCGATTTTCTCCGACTCCAGTCCACTCAAGTAACTCACTTCTGTGAGTGCTTGCTGGCCTTCTTCAATATCCTTCGCATCGAAATGCTTCTTCCGAGAGTGGAAGGCCTTCTTGAAATTGCCTTTCAGGCATCGAACATGCGACTGGCCCACTTTGCAAAAGATTGGCCTGGCCACATGTTCTGTGCTTTTCCTGCAGTCCATGTCAAATGAGCTCGTGGAGGCATCATCAGCTGGGAGCATGGTTTTCAGAGATGACGAGGATCAACATCCTAGACCGTGCAATCACATTGAGAAGCTGTGAGCCGAGCTCCTTGCCAAAAGAGAAGGCTGCAGTCATCCCTGAACACGAACACCGTTACAGTGCCTGCATCAACAAGATTGTGGTATAGGTGGTTGGCGAAGCCCTTGCGCTAATCGGAGTAGCCTCTAAAGCTCAGGAACGCATCGCAATAGTCACCGGTTCCTGCTCTTGCTGGTGTCAGCGAGATGAATGAGGGCGCGGCTCCTCTGGCAGCAATTTCAGTTTCTTAGCCATGCATTCCGATGCTTGCATTGCGATTTCAGTTGCATGAGTTATTGCTTGCACGACCCAGATCTAAAGCTCAAAGTGTAGTTGTCTGCCATGTATTTCTTCTTAACCAAGTGGTTACCATCTCACATAAATTAAGAATTCAAGATAGTTGGATGGCGGTTTTAAAATTTTTGTATAATTTTTTTTTATTACATGTTACATGATAATCGAATCTTTCAATTCTATTAATTTTACAGATGAACGTAAACCACCACTTCCATGTGTATCAGATTGCAGGTATGGCCACCAAGGTTACCACTTGAAAATGAATCCGTTGCATCCAAATCAAACATTTAATCATTCATGAAATTCTATCAAAGGTTACACAAATCTCTCTTTCATCATCCTCCCAAATCTCTTTCTACGCGGCCCCAATGTAAATGAACAAGTGTTTTACTCATCTACGATGTAAGACTGATTTTCCAAAGGTCTCACCAGTTTCCGGGATCTAATTTCAAAGTAAATTAGTCTATAAGAAATACACCAGCTGGTTCTAGTTGCCTTTTCTTTCATACACATTGCACGTGAATCCACGCTCATGTTCACAAGTTGTTCATTCCATTCTAGTTGAAATTTGATCTAACGATAGATGGAGGTCTAAGTGGAGGGAGCTGCAAGGTCTATTTTCCCCTTAATCTATATAGAGCAAAAGTTTCGATTGGTTTCTATAAGACTTTAATTCGTTAAATTCAATGAACCTCTACATACACTGCAGTCGATATGATCTTTATTTGGACCGACCAAATCAAAATATGATCTTTGTCATTAAAGATTAGTTTAGTTTTTGCCAGCACGGAAGAAATTTTGGTTTCTGTGGAGGACACCAAGTAAAGAAGCTTAGTAGCAGTGTCGATTTTCCTTAAATTGTAATAACTTCCATTACACCTGTGCTAACTAAATCTTATTTATTTATAAAAGAAAGGGTAAAGCCGAATACAAAAAATTAATGTCGAGAGTCTACTGTCCCTATTTGATATTAATAAAACATGAAGTTACTCTTCGAAAGATAATGAAAGGAAATTAGTATCCAAGTGCTTGTTGATTTTGAGATGAACAAGCTGCAGCCGTTCGATTTCCTTTTTAGAGTTATGTTACACTCTAAACTTAAAATGCGTGCTTGATAATTTTATGATAATTTTAGCAAAGTTAAGCAAACATTATCAACAATAAATCAACATTAAATTTTATATATTTGTCATAGTGAATCTTCTTCAGAATCATAATCAATAGACAAATGGACACATCATCTTTTTGTATTGGCAAAACGGTGAAAATCCTGTGACAGGTGAATCAAAATTCAGAAAATATTTTGACGTGCATATTTTCTCATTATGTGCAAAAGGAAAATCCCGAAAAGTAAAGATAAAAAAAATTAATTGCAAAGAAAGTGTTTTTCGGCATCGGCATTTGAGGAATGAATTACGCTCCGTTCTCTAGATTTTGGCACTTGTTGCAAATTGCCTCATGACTTTCCAATATTTACAATGTTCCCCGAAGTCTTGAAATTGGTTGTAAAAGCCTCCCTAGTGTTGGCCCTGGCCAATTTCCGCAAGGGGCCTTTACTTTTAATAATTTTACAAATTTAACCCATACTTTTAAGATAAATAGTCAATACTAAATTTTGTATTTGATTTTGAATATGGACTCTAAACTTCGTAGAAACTTTCAAAGAATATGTAATCAACTAAAAGATTCTTGCACCATTTCTAGAAATGGCTTGTTAGGGCTTGCAATACAGTGATTACTCGGTAAGTCAATTATTTTGATTATTAAATAAAAGACATGATAGTTTAGTACTAATATCAGCCCAAAGGAAATAGGAAATTAGCATAAGATGCTCGTGCGTTGTGACGATGTATCTAGTTATATTAAAAAAAAAATACCAAATCAGAATAAATACTTCCCTTCAAAAAGCTCTCGTGTGAGAAAAATATTTATAAATCAAAGGAAATGATTTTATAATTTCTATTGCTCATAAAAAAGTGGTAGAAAAGTCGGGGCCAATCTGTAATAAATGCCAAAAACACGGGGGCGAAACCGTAGTTCATCAATATTCCAGGCACCAACCATCCACCATTCAAAACCAAAAATCCAAAGCCATCAAGCTGAGACTCCATAAACATTCCCATCTCTCTCTCTCTCTCTCTCTCTCTAAATGGGCTGCTGCGGCGGCGACGACGACGACGACGACCGGGAGCCTCCACCCCGGACCCCCGATCTCTCTCCGCCGCCGCCGTCCTCCGCCGCCTCCTCCTCCTCCTCCGCCGCCGCCGACTCCACCATCTCGCCGATGAACTCCCATTTCTCCGCCCTCGCCTGCCGCGACACCCTCCGGCTCATCTTCGAGAAGCTCCCCGTCCCGGACCTGGCCCGCGCGAGCTGCGTCTGCCGACTCTGGAGCTCCATCGCCTCCGATCGGGACATGGTCACCCGAGCCTTCGCGGCCCCCTGGAGGTTGAAGGAGGTAGTCGGCGCCCCCAGCTCGGGTAGCTTCTGGAGGGATAATGGCATGTGGAAGTTCGCGATCTCCCATCGGATTAAGCGCGGCGATAGCGTCGCGAGCCTCGCTGTGAAGTACTCCGTTCAGGTAATGGAGTTTCTATCCCCTGTGCTGTATCGATCGAGAGCAAAAATGGGAAATATGTTGGCGGCGAAATGATTTTCTCGCATAGTATGCTATAAACGTTGCAAATGACATGGTTTGACACTGCATTTTCGATGGAGATTCGCTTTCAGCTGATTCTGAAGAAAACTGGACTGCTATTACATTAAAAACTTTGCTCAAGTGGTGTATTAAGCTACAGCTTTTGAAACTTTACGAAGCAGGTTTCCTGGTGGTCATGTGGGTTTGCTCTGAATGTAGTCATAGGGAGACAGGGTTAGAAATAGGTGGTCCGATTGAGTGATGATGAAGTGGATGGAAGCTGGGAGCTTAATTGTGAATTTTCATGGAATTTCTGGTGGATTGGCTTTGTTGATGGCTTGAATCCATTTATTTTTCTCCTCCAGCATATATTGTCTATTTGGTTACTTCCTTGGCACTGAGAGGATGGGTGGGGATGGGTTAGGTGCTTTTCGTAATATGTGAAGTACTTTGTGATCCTGAGTTTGATTGCTAAAATGGCGAATCCCAAAGAAAGGGGGAGTAAAATGGTGATTTTGGTGAATGAACCAACTATTAGGTGACTAAGATCATTGAATGGTCCAGGACTTGTTGGTTGAGAATGCTGTAGAGCTAGCGACAATTGTCAGGTCTTTGCGGAGGCTTTTCTCCTTGAAGAAGCATTCTGGCATACCTGGACCATTATAACAGCCATAGTTGGATAGCTCTGTTGATTGGTGCAGGATTGTCTAAGTACATAATTTTGTAGAATTTCAAGTACGGCTCTTTTATACCTCCATTCCTTGGGGTTCTGGCCTCTTTGATGAAGGTCAGCTCAGGGAATTTACTAGGAGAAGAAAAAGGTTAACAAGATACTAGATGGTCTATATATCATTTGATGATGCTCATAGCTTCTTTGTGCAGGCTGATGGTTGGATGACTTCAACATTAATGACAGATTCATCCCATTGAGTGGGGTTAGTTATATGGGCCATTTTACGCTGTTGCTCTATTTTGTGCCACATAGGTGGTAGGATAGATGCTCAATGCAATTTTGTACTGCAAATCTTATAGATTTATTCCCATTGGAGAGAGCCAGACTAATTGCTATACAAATTTTGTAATTATGAGTGACTTTGTCTTTTGGCAAAGCCTACAAACAAGGAAAAGGAAACAGTTACACTCGGAAGTCTTTGTCGTGGTTTCTTCTGGAGGTAAGGAGGAAGGTTGGGGCTTGAACACAAATGGTTTTGTCTTAGGGAGCATAGGGCCCTGTTCATGTAAAACATTCTGAAATCTCTTCATGTGAGAAAGTTTTGTTAGGTTTGCCAAGCAAGAAGCATCTCCGGTTACTAATAGCAAATTGATGTGCTTGATTGATGACCATATATTGAGCATCTTAATAGATAATTACAATCTCTTTGTTCCCAGAACACGAGGCTAAATGATGCTCAGATTTTTCAAGTCTTTAGTATGAAATGATGGGTGATGCACTTTTGTGATGGTCATGATAGTTCCTCTGACTCAATAGCACTGACATAGAAATAGTAGATGATTCTGCAATGGTGGTATTGATCCATCCAAATATGTGAACCTCAAATTCTGAGATTAGAACTTAAATTGTTTGTGCAAATAGGAGATGAGCTGTCTTTATACGGAAATTTTCCATGGTTGTAGTCTTAATGATCCCTGAAGAGTCAATAATGATATACCATGTGGTCCATGTTTGTCAAGTCAGCTCTCTGTGTTCAATGTTTGATGACTGTTGGTAGAGACATACTTTTAGAATGGCTTCCCTGAATTTTTCTTCTTCCCTGCTTCAGAGTTTCTTTCACGCATGTCCTTTCTGTCCCTGTCTACATCGCATGTTACATGCTTAAAAGAATTTTTTTTTTTTTTTGGTGCTGTCAGGTCATGGACATAAAGCGATTAAACAACATGATGAGCGACCATGGTATATATTCGAGGGAGAGATTATTAATCCCCATAAACAACCCTGACATTCTTATCGATGCCACATGCTACATAGAGCGAGATAACCATGCAAAGAGGGAAGTTGCTGTGCTTTATCCAGAAGGTGTCCGGGACATAGAGATAAATTCTTTATTGAAGAGGACAACCTCTGAACAAGGGAAGAAGAGACTACTCGACTCTCTTAGGAGGAGCATGCATGTTGATGATGGGACTGCTCAGTACTACTTATCTATCTCTGATGGTGACCCAAGGGCTGCACTCTCGGAATTCTCCGAAGACCTTAGGTGGGAGAGAAAGGTGGGCTTGGCCTAAGAAGTGGTTAGGCAACATCATGGCTGCTTTAATAAGATGAAATGAATGGTGAAGGCAGCTTGAAGCACGGGACTGGAATTGAACCTATTTCTCCATGTGTGTGCTTCTTTAATTCCACCGAGCCGCATCTGTTTCTTTTTATTCTTGGGGCAGCTCCAACCGTCAATTAACTTGTTTCCCCATCACTCTCTGGATAGAACCTTGTATAATGCATTAGTAATATGCATTTCATAGTAAATATGTGTCCAGAAGGCAAAGGGTGGTGGTGCTTGTATGATTCTCTGATCAAGTGATCAACGCACATACATATTCAACCATTTGCAAAGAAATGGAGCATATAATTTAGTTATGCGTGGAGACTAATGTATTTACAGAGTAATTCGTGCGCAGATCGACTAATGTTTTAGCGAATTGTCCAAGGTGTTGTTAAACTTTCAGCTGAACTTGTAGATGCAGCCATGGGTGGACAGATTCTTTGGATTTCGGTGGCTGTGGTTCTTGAAGTAGCCGCTTGAAGGTTGTCATTCAGGAGCATCGCCCCCGTCCAGGACGGTTTATAAAGATGATGATCCGCGACTTATGAGGCCTGTGACCCGTTTGTACCCACACTCCTATAAAAAATGTCGGGGTGGGTTTGATTGTTTCAAACTTATCAATCGTTCTAATAATTTATAGATGTTTATTGGTGAAGCGTATCAACAGGTTAAAAAGTCATTAGTTCTTTTATGGAGTTAAATCTCAGTTTAAGCGATCCTTAAAAATTTCCTTTGATTAAGTTATGAATTGGTCTTAAATATATATTAGTTTTGAAATTCCTAACCGTTCCAATGACTTAGATTTTTTTTTTCCTACGGAGCTTAGCAACCTGTTAAAATTTCTAGCTTCTGTAAGAAGTAATAAACCTTCATTAAAGTGATTTCCTAACTTCTAGTTTTTTTGTTTGTCAAATTCCTAACTTATAGCTGCAAAATGAAATTTGAAATTTACGAGTGGTAAATTTATCATTTTGCTTGGTAAGTTCCTGACAAATAAATGAGCTTGTAAAATAAAAAAAATGGTGATAAATGAAATTTGAAAGTAATAAAATGATCATTTTGTCTGTAATATGATAGTTATAAAATTTGAAAGTAATAAATCACCAATGAATAGACAAGCCCACTTGTATAATTTAGAATCAATCGATGATCGACTAAATAATATGATAGTTATAAAATCATAATGTGGTTGCTAAGTTGCTAATAGCTAATAGCTAATAGCTCTAGTTGGATATGCTACGTAAATGTTAAAATCAAATTTTAATCCATCATTAAATTTGAGGGATAATTATATGATTTAAACTTTAATAAAATATGTTATGTGATTTTTGAACTTTTAATCAATTTAATATGACTCTTTAATGTTATCCTAACGTGTAATGTAATTCGAAAAATTTTAATTTGTTCGATGTGATTGCTAAATTTTTGATAAATATTCAATTTAGTCCATTTATCTTATAACAATACTCGATGTTGTCGCTAAATTTGAATTAATGAAAAATAATAATAGATATTTTCATATTGTTTATAAACTATGTTGAATATTCATAAAAAAATGTAGGAATTATATTGAACAAACTAAAAGTTTATGAATTATGTTGTATATTAGGTTAAAGTTTAAGGATTACGTTGAATAAACACCGACGGTATTGTATATTTAGTTAAATTGAGAGATTATTTGCATATTTTCCCTTAAATTTGATATTAGTAAAATGATCATTTCCAAGGTAACCGTTCGTTCTCAGTCGATTTTTCTGCCCCGGGGTTCCGTTGGTGCACCGCCCGGAACAACAGAGAACAGCGAGAGGGAAAATTGAAAAAGCTTGAAGAAGACGGCTCTGACTTTCGCGGAGTCGGTTATCACCAGCCAGCGCCTCCGAGCTCTTGCCTGCGATCGACCCTTGGCTAACCACGCACTGGGTTCCGGCGTTTTTCGCGGGCGAGGGTCGTGGGAAGGTTCCGGAGATGGAGGAGCCGCTCCCGACGGAAGAAGGTTCGCAGCCCACTCCAGCGTCGTCGGGTCCGGAGAAGGAACCCGCGATTTTCAGTGTCCGAATTGTGTCCATCGACTACTACATGGCGCGTCCGATCCCGAGTGTCGATGTTTGTTACAGCAGCTTTCAAGGTACATGCAATTCGGACTGTGGGAATATATGGGCATCAGGGGAAACGCGAAAATAAGTGGAAAAGACTCGTTTTTTTAACTGTGCCCGTAACGTTATGGGTAGCCGCAGCGCGGGAACGTTGTTGGGTCTTGCTGTTTCATGGAGCTGTGGTTGAATTGGTCTCTTAGAATGGATCTTGATATTGTCTTCTCCTAGAGGGGAAACACGAAAACAAATGGAAGAGACTTGTTTTTTTTACTGTGCCTGGGACTGTTATATGTAGTTGCGGCGTGGGAACACGTTGTTGGGTCTTGCTTGTTCATGGGGCTGTGGCTGAATTGGTGTCTTACAATGGGTCTTGATGTTTCTTCTCCTAGGAGCACCGGTGCTTTTGAAGTTAATCTCTGCGTAGTAATAATATGTATGTAACGGGTCTTTGGTGAAGCCAGAGAAGCTTTTGGTTGGAATCTGGAATGCTGTTAAATTTGTTGCGAAAGTAGGGCTCGATTGATGACTGCATTGCAGATAAAAGTTTGTTTCTTTCTTATGAGTGCGAGTAATATGCTTGGTTTAGTGTTCTGTAATGAAGAATTTATAAGTTTGTCTGTGGATGTCTTATCTGGACTTCTTGTGTGGGCTGCTGGATTGATGTTAATTGATTTCCTGGCATGGACATTTGTAGGGATTGATTAAATTTGTAGCATGGAATCATGGAATCAGCTCATTGGTATCTTGATAATTTATTACATGATTGGTTTGGTTGCTTAGAAAGTGGGCATTGTTCAACTCATCGTCTTCTTCAGTAGACTGAAGATTACTTTTTGTTTGGAGAGTGTAATAGTCTTGATGATAAAGTAGATGAAATTTGCTTTTTTGTTGCTGATGCAAAGACAAGAAGGTGGGCTTGTGGTTTTTATGTGGTGTGGTACCATGTCAATCTTTAAAATTCTGTGTGAGGATTTAACCTTTAACCTGCAAAAATGAAATAACAGTTACAACTACTATGTAGTAGCTAGAAATTTAGCTAGAAATCTCTACTTTTGTATGTTCATAATCTTGTTCATGATTGATTGATGAAGGTGAAAAAGTGAATGAGGTTCCTGTAATAAGAGTATATGGTTCAACTCCTGCTGGTCAAAAAACTTGCTTACATGTGCATAAGGTGAGTGTATTCCCTCTTTATTTGTAATTTTTTAATTGTTCCAAATACTTGCTTTGCCTTCCTTGAGCTGTGGAGCAATGAAAGTAACTTTATTTCTCCCAATGAAGAATTTCAACCAGCATGGGTTCTACGGACTTAACTTGAGGTATATGCTATAAGAGAAAAGGCTAATTCCGGATGAGAGAGTATCTTTCACTTTCTGCTCACTTGAGGCAGCATATTGGCAACAATATTCTTTCTTTGACTGGCTGGACATTAGTTGATGTTTAGTTAACAAATGAAGAGCTTACGTGGCTGGAAGTAGTCTATTGTGAAAAGTACATGATGCTCATCCATGGCATGGCTTATGAGGCAGCAATATCTTGTACATTTTTCCTTCATACTGGTTCTAAGTTACGTTGCTTTTCTTGTAGGTATTACCTTATTTGTATGTACCATGTGCAGATATTCCTATCCATCCAACGTCTGAAGGTACTTGTGCATATTACAGATGAGTAGACTGCTTTGTGCATATCCTGGTTTGAAGAAATTAACCAACATTTCTCTCAATTTGTGGTACCTCTAGCATGTAGCTTGTGTTTTTTCAGGGTGAAATGTACATGGTCATGGTTTCACTTGACTGGTTTTTGTCAATGTCCTTGTAATATATTGTTGCTGGAGACTCTTTCTTGAATTATATGTGCTTTTATGTATATCGAATTCACATCCTTTCTAAAACTAGTTTTTTATTGTTCTGCTACTAGATTGGAATTAATTGGTCATTGTCAAATTGCACAGGGGATGCATTTACAAATGCTGTTTCTCTAGCCTTGGAGAAAGCCTTGAAGGTATAATTTGTCCTTCTTTGAAATATTAAGTTCCGGCTTTAATTTGCTTAATTGGTTTTCATGGGATTTATTTGCGTGATTTGTTTGCTAGTTTGTAACTGAAAGGATTGTTTTGTGAGTTACTACAGCTCAAAGGCAATGCTGGCATAAAACGGCAGCATGTCCATGGTTGCAGCCTTGTACGAGCAAGGAGATTTTATGGTTATCATGCATCTGAAGAGCTGTTTGTCAAGATATACCTGTATCCATAAATGACAGCTTGTGTTTATATATTCTTCTGCCTGAATATTCCATAGCAACATCTTTGGGGCACCTTGACTGAAGCTTTAGCTATCATCCACATGACGTCTCGCGTGCTGCCAAGCTTCTTTTGGTATTCTTCTCTCTCTGTCAATGGTGCCATATCAGAACTGGCATTGCTTTGGAATGCTAAAAAGTTTTAGCCATTTTGCTCTAGATTTGGTACTTGTCATTTTCAGCTTCTTCAATTGCATGCCTTCAAGTGTATTCAAATGTTTCAATCTGGAGTGTGCATTCCTGAGAGGCTTTTTTACTAAATTTCTGTTTTTTCACACAAAGAAAGCATTTGCTATTCATATTTTAATTTGGGCATCCCAGAAATATATGCGCCAAGATATGGCAATTAAGGTTTGATTTATTGAGAGGCCTGAGAAAATTAGGTTATATTTTCTTCAACGGTGTAATATAAATGTATCAATGGAAGCCCATTAGTCATTAAACGTGGCCATTGAAGTGTGTTCTGTTGCACATTTTCTCAGATACCAATTTCTTCAAGAGGAAAAAGAAGTATATTTTGACTCATCTGGTCTTGAAAATTTTTTAACGTGCGACAGCACTCAACAAATCCTTTTTCCCCCCTCTTTTCAAAGGGTTGAAATTAGTCTGCTGCTGCTGTTGGTCAATTCTACAAGTCGGACGCAGGAAAGTTTTCTTGAAAGAAAAGCTTGTAAATGGAGATATTAGTTTTGGAAAAAAAGGGCACACTTCTGAGTATTAGGCTAAGATTTCACACAAAAATCACTTTGCATACTCGAATCTTGAAATTCGCAAATCGCATCTTAGGCCCAAACTGCATAGTCTAAAGACCAAATTGCGCTGCCTTCAACAAACTTTAGAAAAGATTATCCCAAAATCATTTCCAAATCCTAACCGCAATCCTAATCATCTCCACCAATCACACCACTCAAAGGCTTCACAGCCACTGGTTGCCGTCTTTGGCCACACTCTGGCTGTCTTCAACCTCTATTGCCACTCTCTCTCTCTCTCTCTCTCTCTCTCTCTCTCTCTCTCTCTCTAAGAGTATTAACAACACTCAATTTGGTGCTTGTAAAAGTAGTGCATGCAAATTATCTTCTATGAGGAAGGTTTTCTTGTTAGAAAAGCTTGTAATCAATATATTAGTTTTGACAAAAAAAGTGTGTCATGCAATACATTTGCCTATAGTCATCTTATTTGTCTATTTCTTTTTTGTTCATGGTCCAATATCATTTTCCAGGGAGGGGCTGTATTTGACAGAAGTTTGCAGCCACATGAATCGCATATTCCCTATCTTCTTCAGTTTCTGGTATTATCTTGCGACATCAGTTTATTTTTCTATCTTATCCAAATTTGCCTTTCTTTGGTTCTATAGTGGGTAAGTTTGCAAGGATGGGTCCTTAATGCACTCATGCCTAGACTTGCCATCTTTCATATGTGTGTTTCTTGATGCACTTGAGGTTAACTAATGGCAGGTTGACTATAATTTATATGGGATGGGTCTTCTTCATCTAATGAGAATAAGGTTTCGACATCCAATACCAGATATTTTTGCCCCAAAGATATGTCATGACAATGATGAAGGAGGACAGGTGATGGCAAAGTCATATTGCATGTTTGCTGCTTTTAGGTCATAGTTATCTTCTCTTATTTGGCAGATGCCATACAAGACTGTCTTTCTTTTTATGCTTCGTATTGTATATGGTTTTCATAATATACAGGTATGTATGTTTGTGGATAGTCAATGATACTTGGAAGTTTCTCATTAGGTTGACTCTGGTAGGGATGCCCACCTGGAGACTCCTGTTTGGATATCATCTACGATCCCAGGAAGTTGGAGGTGGCAGCCTCTGGGTAGCTTGGATGCTTCGTCTAGAGACATGGCTAAACGTCGGAGTACATGTGAACTGGAGGGAGATGCTGGTGTAGATGGTTTGTGACCATGTTATATTCTTATCAGCCTGTCGTGTTTGTTTAGGATATAAACATAAAAGCACTTCTTTTTCTCTGAAAAATTGCTATCCTGTTTGCTTGCAGATATTGTCAACCAGCAGTTTAAAACACATACATCTCTTTCTCAAGCTCGTACGGATGTGAAAATGGTCCAATCTCTTGTGCCAATTTGGGAGGTTTCCTTTTGTCCGTTCCTTTGGCAGTTTTACTTAGATTTATGCAATAGTATTTTCCTTATCATCACTTGCAAAGATGTTTTGATTAGGTTTCTATTTCTATAGGAGGAATTTGAAAGGAGTGGGATGCATGAGGCAGCACTACCACCTGATCCTGGAAAACCACCCCCAGAGGATGTTCTGAAGGATCTCTCACATGGTCTTGACTTGGAACACAAACTGTTGGAACTTTGTTCAGGAGTTGCAAGTTCAAGTGCCCCAGTGCAAAGTATGAGGCTGCCGAGCTTGATAACAGCTCCCCTTGATGATGGCAATTCCAATGAGGTAGCCCTTGCAGAGTCAAGTTGTGCCAGGAGAGATCTTTTGCTGCGTCTTGAGGGACAGGCTGTGAATGGTTCTCCCTCATCACCAGTTATCTTCTGTGGAGATAGAATGGTTGCAACACCTGTCAAAGAAGAATATGCATGTTTGAATGAAAATAGATCATCTCAACTGACACAACCATTGGGTGTGAAGGTAATATCATGGCTCTAGAAGTGTCTTTTCCTTGACATCAATGCTTGTTGGTAATTGTCATGCCAGCATTCTTTTGTTTTCTTTCCTTCCTTTTTATATTGTGTCTTGCTCATCCTTAGCTGGTCTATTCTACTGCCAATATTTGATATCTTCATCATTTTCAGTTCCATGAAGCCAAGAGAGTACCTTTCCCACTTTCCATTGCTTCTGTCACTCTGGTGTCTCCTCAGACTGATATAGGCTTCTTTTAGTAGCCTCCTGGTGAAAATCTGCTTAAATCATCATTTTGCAGTTTTATTCTGTTTAATTAGGATAGAGAGTACTTCGTCGCTTAACTATTGAGCTTTTTTTATATCAAGTGTTTTGTAGTTGTTAGCTTGGTGCTTTCCTTTTCTTTTTTCCATGATACTGTCTTTCTTTCATATGGTGTCTGTTATGTCATTTCATTGAGAGAACAGACAAGCCACTCTTATACTTTTGTATTCAATTTTCCCTGTGGTTCCCCGTGGATCCTTATTGATTGTGTTTTCATTGCTCCTTTTGGCATCATAAGATCATCACTTCTCATTTCCCATTTTCTAGAATTTCTTGGTGCAACTCATTGGCATGTGGAGGGGTTTTTCTTTCCATGGATAGCTTGTAGACAATTAGTTGTCATGGAGCAATAAGTCTTCTTTGAGCATGTTATGGTGAATGCAAAATCCTCTAATTCACTCACCTGTTGTTATTTCTCTGTGCCTTTTAGGCAGTAGATGAAGAAGTCCTTGGACTTCTCAAATGGCTCGCCACATCCCAGGCTGCTGAAGACATAAATTCGGATGATGAACTTGTTAGAGAGATTATTCTGACTCCCCTTTTGCCTGCAGCAACTATTGATAAGGTGTTAGAAAAGGCTAATATCGAGTATGAGAGTGAGTCTCAGAAAGAGTGTCAGGACATTCTTGATTCGATCGATGATATGAATGATTTTGGCAGTTCAAAGGAAAGAGGAACTTCTTCTGCTTATCCTAGTAGCCATTCCCAAGTTTCATCGGAGAAAAGTATTCCCCAAGTTGACGGCTCTAGTGATGATTGTTGCCATTCTCCTTCTACTAGGTCGGAAGAAGGTTTATCGAAGATGGAGAAGAAGGCTGAAAAGAAGTTCTCACAGCAACAAGCTCTAGATAATAACCACAAAAGTTCTTTTAATAAGAAAAGAAAGAAGAGTGCCTTATGGGGTAGTTTACCTTTTGCCATGATCCCCAAGGTCACAAGCCACCCAGAGTCGAAGAGTCTAAACACAAATGATAGGTCTGCTGGGGGCTGTGAGAAT
>CM026411.1:18236303-18301303 GCA_014858505.1 Corymbia citriodora subsp. variegata
ATTTGACAACAAATAGCGCCGTTTCAGCCCCACGACATTGCGGACTCATATATTAATAATACATTGATCATCTATTATGGCACGTCGCCTAAGCTAGGCTGGCCATACCCATAAAAAAGGCTCTCCCTTTTTTTTAGCACAACTGGCTTCATTTTATAATCCCCAGAGGTCTTTAAATTGAGAGCCCAACCTCAAATCCAAGCACACCCAAAGCAAACTTCCCTCGACAGATTGAAAGCATTTGATATCTGAGGCGTTTAGAGATCCTACAATGGAAAAAGGGGCGAGTTCACAGGCTTCATGTGGATCTTCATATGAGGTCTTCTTAAATTTTCGAGGAGTAGACACCCGTCATGAATTTACCGATTTTCTTTACCATGGCATGGTTGATGCTGGAATCCTTGTCTTTAGGGATGATGAATCCCTCCATGTCGGTGAAGAAATTGGTGGTGAACTTCTACAAGCAATTCAGAATTCCAAGATTTACATTCCCATATTCTCCAAGAATTATGCTTCAAGTCATTGGTGCCTCCGAGAACTTGCATGCATGGTCGAGTGCACCTCAAAATCGAATGGAAACAAAGAGATTCTGCCGATTTTCTTGGACGTTGAACCAGCTGACATCAAGCTCAAAACAAATTTGTACGAACAAGCTCTTCCAAAGCGCCAGAAGACATTGTCCATTGAAGTAGAGTCATGGGAAAAGGCTCTGATTGAAGTAGGCAAGATAAAAGGATGGAACTGGAAGAAAGATGAAAGGTAAATATCTTAAAACTTTTCTAATCGTCATCTGTAGATTTCCCGTTTCCTCCCTATTCAATTAAATTGCGGTATCGCTAGTGAAAACGTAGTTTATTCTATAATTATTATTATTTCATTCTATTCATTTTCCCCTATTTTTTTAAATTTCTTGCATTATTCATCGTTAATTAAGGATAAAAGAGAGATTTTTTTTTTTTTGATCAACCATAGTACTTTTACCATTACGATCTCGTAACTTGAGTTTGTGAAAGGGGAGAATCCATACATAAAATGTGCAAAAGAGGATAAGGGGGCTGCGAGATCCAAGTTGCAGGAAGGGTCCGATCATGGTGGGCTCGTGCAATCCAGTTTGCAGCTTGGTTCTTCTCTCTTGGGCTGTGCTGTACCTGGGCCCAAGGTACTCTACGCAGGAGGTCCTTGCAGTCGACAACTACGGAGTGGGCCGCCCAGGAAGGTGTGGCCAAGCCCGTGATTTCTTTGAAGGCAGTGAGGCTGTCGGTGGAGATCGTGGCCTTCAGCTCACGTGGGGATGAACTGCTGCGATAGTTCAGTTGGCTTAGGATTTGCTCTGTGTTCAGTTCCGCAAGCCAAAGCAAACCAGTCCTCAGCGCTAGGGTTTCACCGACCGCTGCAGAGGTTGCGTGAATCGACTGAGCAAAGCCTCCGATGAGCAGTCCGTCTTCATTTCTGCAGACTCCCGCCACAGATCCGGTAAGCGAGGCTTCTGTCCAAGCACAATCCACGTCTAATTTGAGCTCGTTGGTCTTCGAAGGAGTCCAGGTCTGTGTTGCTTCTGTATCCGTGTCTGTTGATGCTTGTTGCTGTCTATTCCATTTTGCCAACAGGGTGATTTCAGTTCTGGCGATGTCTAGGACTGTCCGCGGTTGGGGTGGTCGGCCTTGGAAGATGGCGGCGTTGCGTTGTTTCCAGATCTGCCAGAGGACATCCGCGAACAATGCTTGCGAAGACGGGTCATGTGTTGCGGTGAGATAGTCATTAATCCATTTGTCCATTCGGCTGATATGAGCTGGGTGTGTGTTTACATTGATTCCCTGTTCAGACCATATGATTGAAGTCCAATCGCATAGAATGAATAGGTGTTCCACGGTTTCGGGTGTTTTGCGACAGAGAGGACAAATTGGACTGTGTTGCAGCTTCCTTTTGTATAGGTTTTCTGTTGTGGGGAGTGCGTTGTTGCATATGTTCCATAGGAATAGTCGGATTTTTGGGTAAACACGGATTTGCCATACTTTAGTCCAGAGAGAACGAGGTACCTGGTAAGAGGAGGTTGGGTTAGTGACTGATGATGATTCGCTGGTGTTAGAGATGCTGTTGTAGCCACTTTTGACCATGTAGACGCCCGAGTGATTGGCAGTCCATCGTATCTTGTCTGGTGTCGGCTGTAGTCCTAGGGGGATCGCTTGGATTTCCTTTACCACACTGTGCATGAATAAGTCATTTAGCATGCTGATATTCCATGTCCTCGTCTGTTGATGAATCAGGTCAGCCACTAAAAAGGGTTCGTGGTGGTTTGCTGGGCCGTGTAGACGGCCTAAGGGCAGCCACCTGTCCTCCCTTATTCGGATGCTTTGTCCGTCTCCGACTATCCATTGGGTATGTGGTTCTAGAACTTCTCTCCCCGCTAATATGCTTTTCCATCCCCAAGAGGCTTGTTGCTTAGTTTGGGCTGCCCAGAAATCTCCATGAGGGAAGTAGATACTCTTTAGGACTTTGCTCCATAATGCGTTCGGCATTTGGATTAGTCTCCAGGCTTGTTTTCCCAGCATGGCAATGTTGAACTTTGTCAAGTCCCGAAACCCGAGTCCCCCACTGTCTTTTCTGGCTTTTAGTTCATCCCACTTTTTCCAGTGTATGCCCCTTTTTGCTGCATGTTGTTTCCACCAGAAAGCTGCAATTTTTGCTTCAATTGCTCTGCATATGGATATTGGGATTTTAAAAATTGACATAGCATATTGGGGAATTGCCTGGATAACAGTTTTTAGGAGTATTTCTTTCCCTGCCTTTGATATCAACTGCTCTTTCCACCCTTCTAGCTTGCTCTCGACCCTTGTAACAATCCAGTTAAACATGTGCTTTTTAGTTTGTCCCCAATCAGAGGGGATGCCAAGGTATTTCCCAGTTTTTTCAATGAGGGGGACCCTTAATTCTGTTGATAGACTCCGTTTGAGTTGTTGTGGGCACTCCTTACTTAGAAAAAGACCTGATTTATTTAGGTTGATGGCCTGTCCCGAGGCATAGCAATACTGGTTTAAGATGCCTGCTAGATTTTGAGCTTCATTTAACGTCCCAGTCAGAAAAAAGATAGCATCATCAGCAAAAAGTAGGTGGGATAGGGTTGGGCACGTAGGGTTCAACTTTATCCCCTTTATGGTACCATCCGCCACCGCCTTAGACATCAGGGCAGTTAGAGCATTTGCAACAATGATGAAGAGATAGGGGGAAAGAGGGTCACCTTGTCTGATTCCTCTAGAAGGAGTGAAGGCCCTAGAGGATTCTCCATTCACCAGGGTGCTGAAGCTCACCGTTGATATGCAGCAGTAAATCCATTGTATCCACTTTTCTGCAAAACCCATAGTTCTCATGTAGTCGCATAGAAAATCCCATTCAATTCTGTCATATGCCTTTTGCATGTCGAGTTTCAAAACTGCCTGGAATTTCTTTTTGCGTTTCCTAATTCTGAGTTGGTGCAACACCTCCTGAACAATGAAAATATTATCTTGAATTTGTCGATCGCTTACAAAAGCGCTTTGTTCCACAGATATAATGCTAGGGAGCCACGGTTTCAACCTATTTGCCAGTACTTTTGCAATAATCTTGTAGCTGAAGTTGCACAGGCTGATAGGTCTGTATTGGGAGACATTTTCCGGGTTTTTTACTTTTGGGATAAGGGCTATATTTGTCTTATTTAGATCTGGGTCGAAGATGCCTCGGCTAAAGAAGGAATCCACCAGTGTGAAGAGGTCTGCATGACATATTGACCAGGTTTTTTGGTAAAAGAGCCCATGTATACCATCCGGTCCCGGTGCTTTTGTTGCTCCTAGCTGGAAGACAGCTGTTTTAATCTCCTCTATTGTTACCTGTTTTGTCAGCTCCTCATTCATCGCTTGCGATACTACCCGAGGACATTGGGCTAGGACTGGTTGGTAGCTTCTGGTGCCCACCGTTGTGAAGAGCTGCTGGTAGAAGTCTCGAATGTGGTCCTTTAGGATTGTTGGATTTCTACACTAGGTCTGGTCATCTATCTTCAGCATGGTGATCTTATTTCTCTGACGCCGTTGAATTGTTAAAGCATGGAAGTACTTGGTGTTTTGGTCCCCCCATCTTAGCCAGTTTATTCTGGACCTCATGCCCCAGTACATCTCTTCCCTGCGCCATAACTGGTCAATTTGAGCCACTAGGGCTTTAGAATCCTCCCTGTGCGATTCCTCTTCAGCACCGTTCGTTAGTTCTATCAGCTGTGATTTTAATTGCATGATCTGTATGTGGGCATTTTTGAATTTTTCCTTACTCCATTCACTCATTGCTGTCGCCAGCTTCTTTAGCTTTCCTGCCAGGTGGTCTTGTCGTGTGTGTTCCGCGTTCCATAAGTTCTGAATTAATTCTACACAGTCCGGGTCGTCCAGCCAGAAAGCCTCTAACTTGAAGCTTCTTTTCCTATGTTTATGCTGCTGATCCAGGTATAGGAGGAGGGGGCTATGATCAGACCCTATGGCAGGCAGTGCGAAGGCTTCAGCATGGATGAATAGGAGTCGCCATTCAAGGTTACACACCGCCCTGTCCAGCCTCTTCTTCACGAGGTCAGTGCCTTCTCTTTTGTTTGACCATGTGTATGCGCACCCCTTGCTTTCGATATCCATTAGAGCGCAGTTGTTTAGGAAGTCTCTGAAAGCCTGAATTCGATAACGATCTACTTCCCGGCGTCCAACCTTTTCCCAGTGATAAAGGACTTCATTGAAATCTCCAATGCATACCCAGGGGAGAGTATTGCTGAGGGTTGTAGAGCTCAATGTATGCCACAGGTGTTGTCTCTTCTGAAAGTCCGTGGAAGCATGTATGAAAGTAATTCGCATGATTTGTCTGTTGCTGTTGCTTGTTCCTTTTATGTCAATAAAATCCCCCGCGCTGGATTGTATTTCCACATGTACCTCCTCATCCCACATTAGTGCTAGACCACATTAGAAGAAGACTTGATTGTTATGGAATGTTTCACGGAGACGTGAGCAATGGAGAAGAGAGTTAATTAAGCAATATCTTAGAAATGTTGAAGATTAGGCGAGAGACGAGAGGAGCAGTGCGAGGACGTTGAGCCAAACTAAGGGAGAAATTAATGTTCTTGTGCTGCGGATTAGGCCAAAATAACAAAGATTGAAGTAGAGGAGGAGGAGGAAGCCAAAACTCTGTTGAATTTTTACCAGTTTTTGCACTTTGTTTTTGTCAATGAGGATCTTTCAATTTGAGAGTCTTTCAACATCGGTTTTAGTTTCAAATTTAACACTGTTTTGAAGTTGAACAATTTTTGTTCAAGTTAGACCCAGCAATTATTACATTATGTATGCTAAAATCAAAGATTTAAAAACAAATTAACTAAAGATGATATTTGTTTATAATTAAGTCAAAGTGCCATTACTTTCCCAACAAGTTTACACTTGTAGAAAAGATTAACTCTGTTTAATTAACCTTCTTTTATAATCACCAACCGGTGAAGATGATATGCTTCGCTCTCGATGAAGCTTCATGTGATTTCAAAGCTGAAGCTAAGCTTCAATTAGAATAGTAAGTTATAAAAACTATGAGAAAGCACAATGTGGAAGTAGTAAAGCTTAGTTTAATTATGTTGCAAAAATCAATCATGCTATCCAATCTTAAGAGGAGAGCTATCAAGCAATTCATTCTTGATTCGAGATTATCTTTAAAGCCCTCTTTTTCTTTTTATCATGGTTCATATTCGTTGACACCTAAATTTTGGACGACCTATTTAATTATTTGTCAATTGCATGGAAAATTAGAAATTAATTTTTAACCTCTAAACAAAAAAAAATTTCATTAAAATAACATAGCATAAAGACATTAGGGAACATTTTAATTAGTAGTAGTAGAACTTCGTTTAAAAAAAATGATGATGAGAGAAAAGATAAATTAAAACAATAAAAAGAAAAGAAAAAGAGAAACAGAAAGAGAGAAAGAGAAAAAAAAAAAAAAAAAGCAAGACCGNAGTGTCGGTCCCCACCAGTGGAGACAGCAAGGATCCCGGAGCTGGGGTGGACATTGCTTTAAGAGGGGGAGGGGAGACGAGATCGAATGGGAATGCCCGGAGAGAAAACCCAGAAAGAAAGGGATGCAAAGGAAGAGGATGAAAAGAAGGGGATCCTCCACGAGGTCAAGTGACGAGGACCCAAGAAAGGGCTCGTCTTGCTTCGGTTCCGCGCAATCCCCCTGCAACTTTGACCCAGTTTTGAGCATCCTCGCACGCGGTCCTCTCCTCGGCATTGAATCGAACGAAAGGTCGGCACAGATGCGAGGGCAATATCGTTACCCAGCTCGAACTAACGGGTAACACTTTGAACGAAACTTTCCACGTAGCGGAGGAGCTGCCGAAGCTGCACGTGCTCTCGATCAGCTCCCCCTCATCCCACTCGAAGGCCGCGTCTCTGCTCCAGAGCCTCTGGGTTGCTTCGCTTTATCTCTTTCCACTCCGTCTGCGTCGCACAGTTCAATTGCATCGCACGGTTCAATCAAAATGTGCTCTTCTTAGAGATGAGAGAGATGAGAGCGATTTAAAATGGATTCGATCAATAGAACCAAACTAATAATATCCGAACTGGTTGAAATAAATTTGGTTTTTATCATTATTAGAATAAAAAATCACCGAACAAACAATGTGCGAAATTTCTGTTCGATTTGATTTTTTGGTTTGGTTCTAATACCACTAGTAGCATGTAAGCCCAGGCAATTTAAAGATGAGGTTTATGCAAAGTAGAGCGTTGAAAAGCTTGGCACATGAAGGTCAACTTTGTCCCAGAAACTTAATTCGCCCTTGGAACTCACCTCAGAAGAGGACTTGATTGTTATGGAATGTTTGACGGAGACGTGAGCAATGGAGAAGAGAGTTAATTAAGCAATATCTTAGAAATATTGAAGATTAGGCGAGAGACGAGAGGAGCAGCGCGAGGACGTTGAGCCAAACTAAGAGGAATTAATTTTCTTGTGCTGCGGATTAGGCCAAAATAACAAAGATTGAAGTACGAGGAGGAGGAGCAGGAGGAGGAAGCCAAAACTTTGTTGAGTTTTGATCAGTTTTTGCACTTTGTTTTTGTCAATTTAGGATCTTTCAATTTGAGCATCTTTCAACTTCGGTTTTAGTTTCAAATTTAGCACTGTTTTGAAGTTGAACAACTTTTGTTCAAGTCAGACCTAGCAATTATTACATTATGTATGCTGAGATCAAAGATTTTAAAACAAATTTACTAAAGATGATATATGTTTATAATTAAGTCAAAGTGCCATTACTTTCCCAACAAGTTTACACTTGTAGAAAAGATTAACTTTGTTTAATTAACCTTTTTTATAATCACCAACCGGTGAAGATGATATGCTTTGCTCTCGGTGAAGCTTCATGTGATTTTAAAGCTCAAGCTCAAGCTTCAATTAGAGTAATAAGTTATAAAAACCACGAGAAAGCACGATGTGGAAATAGTAAAGCTTAATTTAATTATGTTGTGGAAATCAATCGTGCTATCCAATCTTAAGAGGAGAGCTATCAAGCAATTCATTCTTGATTTGAGATTATCTTTAAAGCCCTCTTTTGCTTTTTACCATGGCTCATGATTGTTGACACCTAAATTTTGGATGACCTATTAAATTATTCATCAATTGCATGGAAAATTAGAAATTAATTTTTAACCTCTAAACAAAAACAGTTTTCATTAAATTTACATAGAATATAGACATTAGGGAACATTTGCATTAATAGTAGTAGAACTTAGTTTTTTTTTTTTTTTTAATGATGATGAGAGAAAAGATAACTTAAAAAAATTAAAAAGAAAAAGAAAAAGAGAAACAGAAAGAGAGAGAGAGAAAAAAATAGGAGGGCAAGACCGGGCCTTCTTTTTCCCTTCATCCGTTTCTTTCGGCTTGGGCCTGGCCCGACTTCCTTATCCTTTCCTTCCTTCACTGGCCCAGCCTTCTTTTCCTCTCCCTCTCTTTCCCTCACGCCCCGGCCTCTGCAGTAAAACAAGAAAGCAAGGTACAAGCCAGAGGAGCAGGCGAGGCAGAGGACCGCGCGGCATGATCCTAGGGTCGGGGCCAGACCGGCAACACAGCTGGCGCCGCAGCAGCCATGCGCGCCCGCCGGCCAAGCTTAAAAGGGGAGGAGGTGAAGAAAGAGATTCGGGGGTCGAAATGGTTTAGGGGGATTCTTCAGAGAGAGAAGGCGTGAGAGAGAGAGAGCGACCGAGGGCGATGAGGAATTCTCCGGTCGCTCAGCCACGCCTGAGTCCCATACCCCCCCTCCCCCGTGGCAGTTATCCTCGTCGTCCCGACCTTGCTTTCCCGGTACCCACATCTCCGGTAAGCGTCGTTTCGGTCTAAACTTCCCTCACCCCAAAAATCTAGGCTCGGAGACACCGAGAGGCGATCGGCTATAGCTCGTCCCAACCCGAGCTCGCCACATATCCGCCATCTTCGGGCCGGGTAGGGGTCTTCGTGGCTGAGCGTTCATTTCTGCGTTTGGATGTGCTCCCTGCCCCGCCTAGTTTTGGGTTAACTTGAGTGCAAGACCCTTTCTGTATGCCCATTACCTTCTATTCAGCCCACGCTCGATAAAATACACGAACGGAGTCTGCACTAGTCTGCTCTCAGCCATAGGTTACTTTAATTGCGTATCCATGAGTTTTCCTTGATAGGCACCTTTTCAATGGTTTTTACTTTTAATCATGAGGATTGCCTCCATGTTTTCATCGTTGCCTAGAGCATTGTAGCGTCTGTTTTCTTTCTCTTTGTCATGTGCTTTGTGTTTCATGTGATGGTCTTCCAGCGAAAAAGAATGGCTCGGTGTCATTCCTCTGTGAAGTTTGTCTTGCATCCTCCGATTGTATCCCCTCGTTCCGTTCGTATGTTGTGTTCCCCCGCCGCTGTATATGTTGGATTGTTGGTGAGAGATGGAAGTCGACAAATGGTGGTCCGATGACTATTAACACTTGAGGTGTTAAAATGGGTCACAAACCCATATTGTGATCCACTTTTAGTTAAATGGGTTAAATATGGGTCAAGTGAAAGTTAAATATGGGTCAAAGATGAGTCAAGTGAAAATTAAATATGAGTCAAATATGGATCAAGTAAAATTTAAATATGTGTCAAATATTGATTGAGTGGGTCATTTAACATAGTACTTAGAGTGAGTTTGGGTTTTTTTACAATAATTATAGCTTTTAACAATATGGGTTGAGTCGGGTGTGAGTCGGGTCAGGTATGGGTCACTAGATTTACATTATATGAATTTGAGTCAAAACGGATTAAATGGGTCAATATGGGTTGGACCATTTTCAACTCGACCCAAACCCGATCCGACCCACCCATTTGACGGGTCTAGTTAACATAGCAGCGGTGGCACCAGCCCGGTAGCTGGGGATTTTTTATGACGGAGAGTATCATTATCAACTCTAGATACAACAAACGTGGATGGTTGTTGGAGTGCTGGTGTTCTGTGGGTAATACGTGAACTTTGTCCATCCTGAACGTGTGGGGAATACTGAAGAACCAGTGAAGATAAAAGCCGGTGGAGATGATAGTTACGTGGGCTTAACTTGTTATGCTTTTGGTATGTCCGGGCTTGATAAATTGTTAGGAGTTTGGAGCTGGCTCTAGTTATTTGATCGTCGGCTCACCTGAGGATTTTTTCTTTTTTTTTCGGTTCTTGGGCTTAATTTTGCTTTGGAAATGGGTTTGATACAAAAGCTCAATCGTGTCTTCTGTGGCCCGGACCGTAGAGCCAAGGTGAGACCCGCAGAAGGACCCGGCCCACATCCCACTTTCCAGAATATTAGAATAATATTATTTTATTTTAAAAATATTAAAATATTCGAAAATATTAAAATTAAAAGATATCATACAATGCTTAGAAATAGGTTTTCATTAAATTCTTAAGTTTTAGCATTAGATGTGGCTTGGTTTCACTTTATTAGTATCCTTTTGAAGCAAATTATATGACTTGATTATAGCTCATGGGGATCATGTCCTGGGGCTCATAATATGGTCATGTATATTCTTTGCCCGACTTGTATTGGGTTTCATTTTTCCGTATTTACTTTAAAAGCCATTTCAATACTTGAATGTCTACTTATTGGACTGTATTTCAATAAATTTGTTGTGTATCGCTTTCCTAAAATAAGTTAAGATAAGTTTAGACTTGGATGAAAATGAACCTCGCAAAAACAATTGTATGATCATTTAGCAACTTTAATGCCTCTTGGACTACAATTGGCAATTAAGACCATGTGACCACTTAAGTAACAATCTTCCAAGTTAGAGGTATCGAAAGGGTGCTAATAAACATTAGTGTAATCAAGTTCTCGATTCTAAAATCTTTAGTTGTGGTAAGAATCAAGATGACATTCCCACGTCTCGATTGATTTCTAGCCAACCTCAATAAACTAGTGGCAACTCCTAAAAATATTTAGATTGTTGAGAACTTAAAAATGAAATCCAACGACACGCGAAGTATGAGTTTGGGAGAGCTCGTACCTAATTAAGGGTCATTGGCCCAAGTTAGAAAAAACCTCCAAATCTAATTCTTTTCCCCTCAGGACAAAAAGGGTAGGTCGCGACAACATATTGATTTCACCTCTTTTCAAACCTTTGATGAGAGACTACACATACTACATATTCATGTGTTCACATTCATGGACAATGACATATATTGGCTCACTCTTTTCAATTTAAAGAACAAAACTATAACTACAAAACAATAACATTACCGCATATTTTACCAGATGGATATGAATTAATTAGAGTAAATAGACAAATCGAAGAGTTTGATGTATATTGAATTTACATGACATTATTGAACATCTAGATTTCTTTAAACATATAAAAGAAGTTATGCAAACCCCGTATTGAGTCTCACTATAAAACACAAGCTTCAGCACAATTATTATAGTGAGATTGATTTTCTCTATTGCATAAATAAAGTTTATACAATATTATCACGATAACTCGCGATGCAGCCAAGTAAAGCAAAGATGATGGAAGACTTTAACTTGCTTTCCCTCTTCAGTCTTTTCCTTTTGACCTTTTCCTTTAAGTAGCTTTTGTCGACTTTTGCCCTATCTCTTTCTTTGGTTGGGAGAAAAGAGTAGGAAAATGCAAGGAAGCAAGCAAAGATGGTGGAAGACTTTGAGTTGCTTTCCCTCGCCTCACGTTGTGAAGTAGATTATCTAATAACCATGATTTGAGAGGTGCGTGTTTCCCAGGCAATTAACTATCAGAATTAATTTAAATATGAGTATTCATCGCCTCCTCTCCCGACTGTCTTTTAAAATTTCTATTTAAGATTAAAGATAAGAAAGTCATGAATTAAAATTTGGAATAACATATCAAACTGTTCACATAATTTTGTAGGTTGCACATTCACTGCTATGGCTTCATCCATTTTTTTTTTTTTTTTGGTTTGATCTAGAAAAGCAATGAAGCAATTATACAAAATTAGTATGATTAGCAACTCTTTTATACCGGCAGTCAATCCTAAGTTTTCTATGTAATAAGTAACTTTGAATTAGAAAAGGTATAATTGTAGAATAATAACATTACTACATATGTTATCAGATCAATACGAGCTATTTAGAGTCAATAGACAAATTGTTAAGTTTGGTGTATACCAGCTTAACGTAGTATAGTCAGACATCTAGATTTCTCAAAACAATTACTAAATTTCACTGTGAAAACACAAGCGTCAGCATAATTATTGTATTGTGATTGATTTTCTGCCACATCACTTACAAATTAAGTTTATACAATATTTTCATTATAAATAACGGCCGCTTGCATCGCAATGGAACTAAATAAGCAGCTGGTGGAAGACTTCGACTTGCTTTCCTCACTGGTCCTTTCCTTTTCCGGCTTTCCTTTCGAGTAAGTTTTACCGGCTTTTGCCTCATCCCTTTCTTCGTAACTAAGCGAGCAAGATGGTGGAAGACTTTAGACTTAGCTTTATCCCCTCGTTGAGTGGTCCTCAATTTTTCATATGCTTTTTTCTTCTCGTTTCTTTTTTAGGGCCTTGCTGATTGTGTGATGAGGTTTGACTTGGAAACAGGTATTCGGATCGGATGGATGAGGACGATCCCATCAGGAGCGGTAGGAAATAGAGTGGACTCTGAATTATAGTATATTAAAATAAAGTAATTACTTCCACAACGCCTAGTATATATGCGTGGCAAATGGTTCTCACATGCAATTTAGTCATGTGAAGTACGTTGGAGTTCTCGCTTCGTCTTACTTATCACATATTACTATTTTTGTCTAAAAGCAATAAAGCCAAAATAAATAAATAGATAGATAGATAGATGAGGAACCAAGCCATTAACCGACCTCAGTAATCGGAAGCATGCGCACCATTTTGTCTTAATTTGAGCATCTAATTGTCGTAAATTGCATTCTATTTTTTTTAGCATATCTTTTAGACGTGACTAATGCATGAGACGTTCCTGACAATTTTGTAAACCGTGTGCCATTTTTTTATTCAATTATTCTTTGTTTTCCTAGTGATGCTGCACTGCAGAAGACAAAAATCATGTTTGCTCATTTTCACACATTCGATAGCCAAAGTTATTCACAATCAATTCTTCTTGCTGTAAACCAAATTAAAACGCTAGCTTTGAATTTCCCCCACCTAGTTTTAAAAATTCTAGATGTTTGACGTTAAATCAAAACACTCATTTCAGACCCTAAAAAGTTAAAAAAAGAGAAAAGTGTTGCCTATATCTATTCAATTTATTGCCTTTTCTGTCTCTCATAAGTAATTATTTATGGTTCTTCAATCTGCATTCTGCCTCCATGTGACTACGAATATTCCTTTTTTTTTTTTTTCCTGAGTAAAATGCTTGCTTCCACTACACCTAGTATACGTATGCACTACAGATGACTAACAAGTGAGTCAGCCAAGTTGATTGCGTCTGTATCTTTGGTTTATCTCTTCTTGATATACGCTAACTTCTCACATTAGCTCTCCATAAAGAATCTGGTCTTCCTAATGCACGCTTGACTTCTAAATTTAAACCTTAAATGCAACCCTCTGACAAGACTACTTTCAGCACGTCTTCTTCATTATCATCGTTATGTTGCTACTATTCATGAACCTCCATCCTATCGAGAGGCCCGGCCCATTACAAGGTTCATTGGCAAAAGCTAATGTTTCAGGAATTTCAAGCTTTAGAAAGGAGTCATGTGTAGGATTTGGTTGATCTTCCACTCAAAAAAATTACCAAAGGTTAGCAAATGGGTTTATCAAGTGAAGACTCACTTTGATGATCCTACTGATGAGTATTAGGCTCGCCTAGTAATCAAGGGTTTTGTGCTATTGTGGAATAGTTTGGTTTTTTATCCAGACTTTTACCTCATTTTGTGAAAGTCTGATCAAGGTGTTGACTTGCTGGAAATCTATGTTAATGACATGGTCATCACTATGATTACACTTATGGTATTTCATACCTTAATTAAGCATTTTTTTATTCAACATATTGAGATAAAAGATCAGAGGAAACTTAGTTATCTCTTAGGGCTCTGTGTCTTCTGCTGGGATTTACTCTCACGCCAAGAAGGTCAATTTAACGCATCTTGAGCTGAATGCCCAGTTGAATACTCAAGACGGTCAAGCATTGAAAGACGCCACCTCATGTCGCCAGCTAGTGGGGCAATTTAGTTTACCTAAATATTTACTTTGCTATGCACGTCAAACTTATGTTTCGTCAATCCATAGCTTTCTATACAACTAAATCCTAATTAGATAACCAAAATTCAGATATCAATATTATTGTTAGTAACTCTCAGTGTTCATAATAATTCTCCAGACTTTGCCACAACTTACATTTGCTTTCTTAGTGGTGAGAATATGTAAGATTTTATGTGTGGATGTATTAGATCTGTAGTGAGTGTTAGATAGGCTATGCTATTATTGAATTAGTTTATGCCATTTAACACACAAGTTTTCGCTTGAGGTCTTTCTCATTCATTTAAGAAAAGTTGAGGTCAAATTTGACAAAGTTTGACCCCTAAAACAAAAACATCATCTTGACCATTTGCAATTTTTACTGTATTTTTTCGCATTTAAATATCAACGACATTTAAATTTTGAGCACAAAGCATTCGCGTCAAACAAAGCATGGATCCGGCTTTGAATTTCTTTGGGATTGGCTCGTTGGATAGTCCAATGTGCAAAAATTGAGTCCTGAATTCCCTTAAGTTTCCAAAATCAAGGCCACGCGAAGCGGAGCCTAAGCTGATCAAGCTCGGCCTACTGAAGGGAAAGGAAGCGCAGCCATTCAAGAACAATAACGGAAATCCAATCGGCCAATGCTCATTTCCCAAGAGCATTCCAGTCTGAACGCATAAGATGGAAGGTCGTGTTCAGCCGCACACGTGGAAATTGGAAAGGAGAATCAAGGAAGGAAAGGGGCGTGCAGTTTCCATCTTGACGAAGGGAGCAATCTCAGCATTCATGGACCGGAATTCACGACCAAAAGAAAACAAGTAAATCTGGGTATCGAAAAGTAGAGGATTCTTGGCCAAGTGGGAATGGAGATTTTTCTGCATATAATAATTGTCAAAGAGAGATCGAAAAGGAAAAGAGTGGAGCTTTTCTTCGCGGCCAAGAAAGAGAAATACAGAAAGGAAAATGGTCCGCAAAAGAGAGAAACTTCTAACAAAAAGAAGAGAAAAAACAGATAAAAATATTTTGAAGTTGACCAAGAGCAAACGATGCAATTTCCCATTACGCTTTTCCTATGCACTTTAATTTCCAAGAATTTTACTCTTCGTTAGTTAAATTTCTCCATCATTTCATTTTAAAGGGCGGCACCCCTTGCACCTGGAAAAAAAGTCAAAAGCAAAATCACGTTTAGCACTATTTTGAAGTTGACCGACTTTTGTTCAAGTTAAGATCATAGTATGAAAAATCATTTCCCACATTTGCCATCATATAAAGTAAAACTTCTGTTATGGGAATTTTTCTTTGATAAAAATATACAGTTTTGCCCTATTTTGAGTAAAGGGTAGGTAAGAGTGTTCAACTCTTAGAGACATCCTTTGTATCTTATTATATAAGGGTCCCACACCCCTATAGAGCACAGCGGTTGAACCGTACTTGTTTCAGACCACACGCCTCTTGAAAATTCAGACTAGTGACCAACTACTTCACATATAACTGACACATAAAATACAATTCCATAATAAAAAGGGGAGTTTGATCTTTTACTTGAAGATTTTCTCTAAAGATGAACATTCTACATATGTCAAAAGCTGAGAAGCATATATAACATAGAGGGGAGTACTTTTGAAATTTTCTTTAATATGACTAAGATAAAGAAAAACTCAAGAACCATTGTTCTACTCTGTCTTGATTTCAATTTATCCTCTATTTTTAAAGTCACGAATCTATGAATTGTGTTGTCACGTTGGTTTATTGTTAGGTTTCATATTTTAAATTTGTCACTAAATAAATAGTACCCAGAAATTTCTAGGATGCCAACCCATTGATTTTTTTTTTTATTTTTTTTGGGTCTAAACCAACTCACTAATGATTCATGGAAACTTTTGGGAAACTTCCCGGATACTTAGATGACTCAAGGTGTTGACTATATTGACTCAAGGGATATTTCAGGTGCAGTGCCCTTTCTCCTACACCCATAATGCCATAAACAGAGCTTATCATATTGGCAGCCCTCGCTTAGATCCAAGCACACCCAAAGCAAACTTCCCTGAGAGATAGAAAGGATTTGATATCTATAGTGTTTAGAGATCCTTCAATGGAGAAAGGGAGCAACTCACAGGCATCATCCAGATCTTCGTATGAGGTTTTTCTTAGTTTTCGAGGAACAGACACCCGTTATACATTCACCAATTTTCTTTATCGTGACATGGTTGGTGCTGGAATCATTGTCTTTAGGGATAGTGAATCCCTCCATGTTGGTGAAGAAATTGGTAAACTTCTACAAGCAATCGAGAACTCCAAGATCTACATTCCCGTATTTTCCGAGAATTATGCTTCGAGTGACTGGTGCCTCCGAGAGCTTGTATCTATGGTCAAGTGCACCTCGGAGTCAAATGGGAACAAAGAAATTCTGCCCATTTTCTTGGATGTGGATCCTTCTGATGTCAAGCTGAAAACAAACCGGTATAGATTAACTCTTTCAAAGCACCAGAAGACTTCGCGCAGTGAAGCAGAGTCGTGGGAAAAGGCTCTCACAGTAGTGGGCAGGATAAAGGGATGGAATTGGAAAAAAGACGAAAGGTAAATGTCTACAATTTTTCAAACTGTCATATGTAGATTTCCTTTTCCTCCATATTCAGTTTAATTGTAGTATTGCTAGTGAAGGAATAGTTTCTTCAATTATTAGTATCTCGTTCTTCTCATTTTTCTCCCTTTTTCTAATTTTCTTCTCTTTTTCATGATAATTAAGGATAAAAGAGATTTTTTTTTCCAAAAATTGAGATAAAAATATATTTAAACCACGTAAAAATCATGTGCATTGCACATGCGGACAACAAAATTAATACAAAGTTAATTGTCGTAACAAAATTAAAGTGCGGGAAATATTGCGTAATAGTTGAAGGTTCGGGAGTAAATATGTACTACCCAAAATTTAAGATGATTTTGTGCAGTTCCTCTTATTTCTGTCATCCTCTTTTATATGGTAGTGCAATTTTTTTACTTTTGATTTCATAGGCATTTAAGAAAAATATAGAAGTATACAACTATATGACCATTCGCGTAATGCGAGTCCAAGGGGCCAGTTAATATTTAATCGGTATAAGAGTGAAACGTTTACTTAAAAAGGTGAAAAGTTGTGCTCTTTCGTGAATGTTGGCAAACGTCGCTCCCAGCAAATTCACCAAGTCGCCGGCCAGCCACCGCAGAAGTTCTCCCGAAACCGTCACTTCTTCCTTGCTAGCCCGGCCCCTGTCCTTTCTTTCTCTCATTAACTGATAAGCCGGATACGGGCTTGATATGTCAAGTCTGATGTCATTGAGACCATACTTAGCGTTGCTGACCTTGGGGGACCTCAATTATGGTGTCGTCGAAGGCCCATAAGGTGTCCTCGGCGATGGCAAGGCCACATGACCCATGTGACTTGAAGTGAGGCAAGGCTAAGATGGGCGTGTCAATGGGATGCGACGGGTGGCACCATTGGAACACGACAGTGACGGCCTAGGGAGGTGAGCGACTTCAATGGTGGTGTGGCGATGGCAGTGGCCTACAGTGATGGTCACTAAAATTGGGGGAGCAGAGACAGATTGGAAAAATCTCGATTATTTTATCATCTAGATTATTTTGCATAGTGTCTGCAAATTGTAAAGGGCAATTGAGTCACTTAGGGAGTAATTTTGCAATATAAAATATATTCTAACATGGTTGTTATGTTGTTGCAGCCAAGCGGATCTAATAAAATCCGTAATTGAAACCGTGTTGCGTAAACTGAATATCGGAAATAAAAAGGTTGTGACTAAAGAACTAGTTGGAGTTGATGATCGTGTAGAAGCTATAATCAACATGTTGGACTTGGGATCTAATAGTGTACAATTTCTCGGAATCCATGGAATGGGCGGGATTGGCAAAACAACACTTGCCAAGGTCATCTTCAACCGACTCTCTTCTCACTTCAAAGACAACATTTTCCTTTCGGATGTCCGAGAGTCGTCACAACGCCATGGTATGGTATATTTGCAAAACCAGTTGCTATCCAAGTTCCTCGATTCTCATTCTATTGTTGACCATATTCATGACATGGATCATGGGATCCACATGATTAAGAGAGTACTTCGCAATAAAAAAGTTCTTATTGTTCTTGACGATGTGGATGAGAAAGAGCAACTCGAAAGTCTAGCAAAAAGTGGTGATTGGTTCAGTTTCGGTAGTAGGGTCATCATAACTACTAGGGACCAAAGTATCCTAACCATTGAGGGAGAAGCAATAGGTGAAGGCCCTGCAATTATTTTGACTTACGAAGTACGTGAAATGGAACTTGATCATGCTCTTAAGCTTTTTAGTAGGCATGCCTTCAGGAGAGACTCTCCTCTAGATCATTATATCTCTCTTTCCAAAAAAATTGTCCATACTTTGGGAAAGCTTCCTTTAGCTCTTGAAGTTACAGGTTCAAACCTTTCTGGTAAGTCCGAAACATTCTGGGAAGACACTTTGAAGAAGCTAGAAAAAGCTCCTCCCAATGAAGTCCAAAGAAAATTGATGATAACTTATGACAAATTAGATTATGAACAAAAGGAAGTATTTTTGGATATAGCTTGTTTTTTTGTGAATAGGGATAAAACATACCCTTGCTACATGTGGGATGACTATAAATACTACTCACACAATGCCATTGAAGTCCTTAGTCTCATGTCCTTGATAAAAATCAAAGATGACAATACCTTTTGGATGCATGACCAAGTGCGGGACCTCGGAAGGGCAATCGTTCATAAAGAGAAATTCAAAGCTCGTGGCAAGCATAGCAGAGTGTGGAATCATCAAGAAGCCATAAGCATTTTGAAGCAGAAAGAGGTGCAAAAAGGGAATAACAACTTATTTTTCTATGAATTGTTGTAGCCTATTCTTGAAAAAGGGAAGATTCATCCCCATCAACACTTCAAATTGTTTGCTTTAGACCTTCACATGTGGACTTCTTGATGTTTCCATCATCAGGGAAGCAAGAAGATAGAAGCATTGTCACTAGGATCTCATGGATACATCGTAATGTCTGATGAAGTTGCTAATTTACAAAACCTGAGGTTCTTGGCAGGGAATGAGATATTCTTTAGTGGAGACTTCAATAATCTTCTCTCCAATTTAAGGTGGCTTTCTTGGCGATGGTGCCCTTTCGTGTTTGTGGCAACAAACTTTCATCTCATCAATTTAGTCGTTCTTGACCTTTCACATAGCTATGTATCGGAGAAATGGATTGGTTGGAACCAAATCAAAGTATGATATGAGTCCCACTCCGTGTATACATATATTGTTTCTTGTCTTCGTTTCTTTTCTCCTACAGATCATTTCTTAATGTATATGTTTTTTGTAGGTGGCAATTAAACTAAAAGTACTAGATCTCAGCAATTGCAATGACTTAAGGAGAACTCCTGATTTATCTACATGGGTGTCCTTGGAGAGATTGATTCTTAAAGGTTGCTGCAATTTAATTGAAATTGACCCTTCCATTGGAAAATTAAAGCTCCTCACTACTTTAAACTTGAATGGATGTCAATCTCTTTTAGGGTTGCCTTCTGAAATAGGATGTTTAGAAGCTTTGACAAAGATTCTCATGCCTTGTTCACCGTATAGATTTGAACTTCCGGAAACGTTTGTCAATTTGAAGTCATTGTTGACCCTCGATTTATCACATAGCCAGATCAGCATACTGCCGTACTCGATTGGAGGGCTGGTGAAACTTAGGCAATTGAATTTATTTGAGTGTTCAAAGATAAGGAAACTTCCAGACTCGTTTGGGAAATTACAATCATTAGTTGAGTTGGATTTGTCATTGACAAGGCTGGATCACCTACCTGATTCAATTGGCAATCTAAAGCAACTGAAAGTACTTAGGATGAGCCACATAATTGGGATAAGAGAATTACCAAGTGCAATTGGGCTGGTGGAGAAACTTGAAGAGTTAGACGTTAGTGGATGTCGCTTCTTGACTGGCGAAATCCCTGAAGAAATTGGGATGTTGTCCCATTTGAGGACCCTAGACTTGTCATTCACACGTATATCCGGATTACCCATGACAGTGAGTTACCTCACTAATCTCCAAACACTTAATCTAGAATCATGTCCTAAGCTTACTCAGTTGTCAAGGTTTCCTCCAAGATTGAATTGTCTAAGGTGGGCCCTCGATGCTCTCAAGTTCTTCGGAAACAGGACATATGTGCCGGAGTGGGACTCTACTTGTCACTCTAGCATCGTTACCCTATATGAGGTGGAAGAGCTAGCATTGTCTAAAAACCGGCCACGCTGCCCCAATTTCACGTTTGGTTTAAGAGAGTTGGAACTTGGAAATATGTCAGTTGGAAAATCGGGTTATCATCCCAATTGGGGAATCTTGTCAACCTTGCGATTACAAAGTTGTACAATGTCAGGATTCCTTAATATGAATCCAAAAAGTGGAAGTAATTACACACTGTTGCCGTTGCAAATGAAAAGATTGAGACATTTAGAGATGCGTAGGTGCTCGTCCTCCTTCAATGCACTTCTTCTGTCGCACATGAAGAATTTGGAAGAGGTAAATCTATTCAGATGCTCGTTTTTAGTCGAGATTTGTGGCCTTGAAGAATTGGGATCCCTTTGCTTCCTATCGATTGTGGATTGCATGGAGATGGAAAGGATGTCAAACCTATCGAAATTGATAAAGCTAAGGAAGCTCAGAGTAGGAGAATGTCCAAAGCTAACTAGCATGGAAGGTCTAAGCCACTTGGAATCTTTACAGAAGTTGTGGATTCATGATTGCTGTTCATTAGAGAGTTTGGCTGACAACTCAAATTTGCATTTAGAATGTTCCAGAGTTGAACGTTGCGAGCAGTTGTCCAACCGTAACAGTTATTGTAGATGTCATGACGACACAGATTCGGTATTTACTGAACTTGACCATACTAAGTATTTTTGAGCTAGTTAGACTGAACCCGACCTGATAAAGCACGGTGAGTATTTTCCCATGACAATATTGGTAACGAGTACATTAAGATCGAAAGCCAATTTGAAGAAGAGGGATATAGAGAGAAGTATGTCGAGAAGCTCGGCTACTGCCTATGTGAAAACATATGCCTTTGTTGTCTTGTTATTTTTAGATATAAAGTAGAGGCTGAGAGCTCTAGCTACTGCCTGTGTGAAAATTGGTTGCGATTGAGGCTCTGTTAAAGGTGATTTGAACTTGCTGCGTTGCCTCTGTCATAATAATCTGGATGTGAATCATTGCTTTACTTTTGCATCTATGCTCCTGTGCCATATATCACGTTTTTTTATGAAATGCCTGAATTAGGTCAGTGTGTAATTTCGATTCATGTCTTGATGGGGAATTTCCTTTACTACGAAATTGTTGATCCAATTTTTCATATAGGCCTGTTTTGAAGGACGTTCTTTATCAAAAATCATGTTGGCCGAGATATCTATCATTTGTTTGATAAATTTTCTGAGCCAGATTTATGTGTGTTTGATCATGTAATGCTGGCCGAGAACCTCATATATAAAAGTGAATCGATCCTGATGTCTTTCCTGCCAAGTTCATGTGAAACCAAATTGATTACTATATTCGTGTGCTGATTTTTGAACTGATCCAGTTTAGATGTGCTTGAATTGATTCCAACGTTCTGTAAAATTTGCTGAGGCGCCGTAATGATCATGTCCATTCTATTGCGAAACATGGAGTATCTGAATTTGCTACCTTTCATTTTGGCGTCTTTTCATTCTTGTCATTGCGTTCATAGGGAAATGTCGTAGTTCTCTGTCTAAATGGCATATATGTGACTGAACCGAATTGTTCTGTGGATTGCACCAGCATAACCGATATGCTCGTTATATGCGCACGTACTGATATGTTGATGTTGGGCCGAGAGTTCCCTATCATCGTTTGGATTTGCTTTTGATTGGTTCATGTTATTTCGCTTGCCTGGGAGCCTTCTCCCACTCAATTTGCGGACCTTATCACATCTACTTGCATTATAAGACAGGCATGTTTTGTGGGTTTCGAGCTCACGTTGTATGATTTTGATTTGGGTTTTAATACCTTCAGTATTTTCTTCTGCAGTACCTCGACGTGACATGAGCGTGAAAGGAATTCAAGAATCAATTTTCTTTTTATAAGGGCTAAAATCATTTATTTTGGCTTTTTGACCCCATGTTGTAGGGTGGATCCCGAAAGATATGAAACAAAGATCTCCCTCCAAGCCGTACATACGACTTTCATCGAATACGGCTTTCCACAGAATTTGATATGTATCCATGAGATGGAATTCTGTTTATTGACCAACAAAAAAAAATAAAGAACTCATTCTTGTAGATGAGATCAAATTGAACCCTATTAATTGGTGGAGATTCCTCTTTAATCAAAAATCTTTAATAAAAAATCAAAGGGTTTTAACATTTATTTTATTTTATTAATATTTGATTTTACTGCGAATGGATTTGGACTTATTTGAGTGCATCCGATATTGCTTTCCTCATGCCCAAGCGGCGAACTTATCTATTTCACGTCAATTTGTTCTTGGCGCATTTACTTCGTATTTAATTAGTCACATTGATTCATAATAACTATCACTGTCTATTTTAAATCAACTCATATCTCATGATACTTGCTATTCATTGCTTAGCCTCGGTATGACTGGGAATTAGATATTCTCACCTACACATCTTTTGAGTCAAAAGTGGGTACATACATGTTCAATGTCTAGTATATGTTCAAATTTTGCCGTGTGATGTATCTACGTGCTCTTTATTTGTGGCATAGGGGCCGCTATAACCATTTCTTTGCTGGTCATTTGTGGGACATAAATTGAATTGATCCCAGGCTCATTTGAACCTTATGTCAGTTTCCCATAATGAAGTGCTACTATATAGTTGATTCCCTAGTAATTTAGGACATGTCTAATCATCAATTGCATCAGCGAAGCGGTGATATCACATGCTACAAATTGCTGGTACGAGCGATTGAGTGTGATTCTGAGGGGTCTTGGGCTGATTTAGACGTTAATTTGATAATTCTTAAGCTTCCTTAAACATAGGTTTTATTCCATGTCATTTAGTATAGCTTACCATAGCTTCCTTTGAATAACGGATAGGCTTGCAGATGACAAATAGGTCTCTTTAGAGCTCGTTTTACATTCAATTTTTAATTAGCTCACAATGCTCTTGCCCTAGGGCTTAATAACAAGACCATGTATATTCTTACCCTAAAAACACATTGCATTTCACTTTTCTGCATTTTATTTTGCTCTTTTTTCATCATGCTTGGATGTGACGTTTTGAGTTTAGTTCACAGGATCCTATCTCGGTCGAGATCCTATATATTCTTTGCCCAACTTATATAGTGTTTACTTTCTCGCACTTTACTTCCACTGTCTTTACTTCTGTGCCATATATTACCTTGATGTGTTGTTTCATTATGGGGATTTGATATGATCTCTATCTTACATGTTTTTGAAGTATGTTTTTTTTCCCTCAAACAAATCACACATTGACACTTAGTTGAACGTACTTAGGGGATTAAAACTTGATAAGACCGCAAGATTCATGTGTTTTGTAACAAAAGAAGTTTTGGAATGAAAATGGCACTAATTAAACATTAATGTGACCAAGTTCTGACCTTAGATTTTTCTCGTTGATGGGAAGTGAAACATCCTCATGTGTTTTCCTTGGCTCCTAACTTGTCTGTAATAGGTTAGTGATGACTTCACTTAAATAGAACTTCATCATTTCGTCAAATCTCATTTCCCCAACGTCATGTGTAGCAAGGCTTTGGGAGAGCCCTTATTGAACGAGAGCAAGCACCACGAGTAAGCGTACAGCCTGTCCTGTGTAGCAAAACGAACGAACAAGGCTTGGAGGAGCCCCTCTTCCCTTTCTCCTCTCCGCTCGGGCCGGGCTCATCGTTCTAACTTTTCTCGGCCCGGCCTTGGGCCCTTTCTCACTTCCCGTTCTCCTCTTGCTCACGCCAACATAGACTATGATCAGAGCATCAGAGCAGAGGGCGGAGCAGAGGGGGCAGGTGGCCGAACTGACCGGAGGAGCAGGCCGGACGTCCGGCCAGCGGCGAGCCAACGTGTCCCCACGTAAGGGCGGTGGGTCGTCCGACCCTGTAAAATCCAGGGATCGGAGAGGGAGATCCGAGAGGACGAGAGAAGGAGGGAGCGGCGGATAGAGGGCGAGGAGACCTCAGCCAAGGCCTTGGCCGCGCCAGGCCGACGTCTTCAGGCCGAACGGTTGCACCTTGTTTCTGGCCCTGTTTTAGGGGACGCCGGGCCGGAACTCTCGGCCGTCCGACTTATGTGAACTCCGGCCCTGGCCGTCCTCCGTTTGGCTGCTGTTCGTATCGTGGTCTTTTTGATGAAAGTCTCGGCGTGGGTTCAGGTTTCAGTTGAGCCGAAAACCTCACGATTCGTGAGCGCCCTTCGCCCTTTTCGTGTTCTCTATTTGAGACTGAATCGATGTTTCCGTTTGTTGTTAATCTTACCACTTGGCTGCGATTTCGAGCTTGACGTTGTTTGGTGACCGCCCACTGGCTTCTTTCGCTTTGGCTCCGTCGTTTTGTTGACTGTGTTGGTGCTCGGCCAAGTGGTGCGGTCTTCGGCTGGCGGCAGCGGCGGCGGCGGCTTGAGCTCCGGCCAAGACTCGTCACCGGTGGTGGAAGGCAGTTCGGGTGAGGGAGTCGCAGAGAGAGATCTTCGGGAAGAAGACTTGCGCAGAGGAAGAAAGTGCAGAGAAAAGAAATTTCGGAATAAAAAGTTATACAAAATATATTAACAAACATATTAAAAATTCAAAAATATTCTGAAATTACGAAAAAAGGCTAAAAAATTTTTTTTGGGTATTTTTCAAAGAAAAATGCATGAAAAATCATTCACAAAATCAAATCTCAAACTTTAAGCAATATTAGATACCAGAAAATTAAATCTCAAAGTTTAAACAATATTAGATATCCGAATGACATTAGTTGATCCCAATTTTGCTAGTTACGTGAGAGTAAAGTATTTATCTAGATATTTTATTTGGACTTTTAATCAATTCATCATAAATCGATTAGTAACGATTGCTAAATAAAAATGATTTGTAAGTTAAAAACTTGAACTACAAGTCATAACTTAGTGGGTTTAGGAGAGCCCGGATTAAGCCTAAACTTAGTAAGCCATTAGCCTCCACGCTTGCAGGATGGTTCAACAAGGTTGCAACAGAGGTTATTTATAATTTTTTTGATATTAATAAGTTAATTATACTGTTAATAACTTATGAACCACACATGTAAACTTTAAGAAGGTATGCAATCTACTACTTTGTTTGGACAATGATAAATTTTTTGTAATGTTGGTTATCTACTACTTATTCTCGTGAAAGGTGAAGAAGTTGGTGATGAACTTTAAGTCGTTCCAACGTTGCTACATTCCTTATAATTGGTAGTTTATGACCACACTTGTATAATTGAAGAATTGGCAATTTACTAATATATGGAGTTGTTGGTTAATTTCCTATAAGTATGGTATTTAAATAACTACACGTAAAATTTCACAAAGAGAAATTGGTTATTCCCTAATTTATTTTGATGTTTGCATAATCATAAAAACGATGGAAACATACCATGGGGCAAATTAGCAGTCATAGCCTTTACCAACAAGACTGAAAAATTACCAGCAACTTTAAAGCGGTCACATGCCTCGTTGTGAGTCCACATTTCGGAGCCGAGGAGACATTTTGAGACAAGGGATAGTCTATCTTAACTGGGCAAAACATGTGTCTTACTAGGAGTCAAGAATATGTGCGGATTGCAAATTCTTCTCCTCCCCATTGAAAATAACTAGAGGCAAGAAGAAAATCACCATATTATCATCAAAGATCATTGATTGATAATATTGAACACATGTACAACAACAGATTATCAACATTCATACACTTCTAATTAGTTTTAGCTTTTAATATGAATGTTTATTTAAACTAGAGTTTTATTTGTTATTGGTTTGTATGTGGACGAAGTAACATTTGAGAAGCTGGTAAGTTTCCTATTGATGTGGCATTTTACTAACAATACTTGTAAAATTTTCGAAGAAGTCGGTAAGTTACCATTTTAGTGGAATATTGTTATTTTATGTTATCCATAAATTACTAAATATAATCGTAGGATTACAAAGGAGCTGGTAATTCCCTAATTTATTTGAATGTTCGCAGCATTTATACTGGAAAACTTGAAAACTTCCTAGTTCATCGAGAAGCTAGTAAATTCCTTATCAATATGGTATTTTTTTTTACAAACACACGTTAAAATTTCAAAGCCATTTTAGTGGAATATTAAATTTTCAAAGGAGTTGGTAAGCTACCATTTATTAATTTATGGAATGTTGAATGGGAAAGAAGATACTTTGGGGTATAATCATCAGGTGTAATGCACGGGATCCATCACATATCCTTCTTTCACGTAGACCATCGATTTTGCTACGGTCAAGTAAAGGGGGTCAAACCAAGTCGAGAAGAGGAAGGTAGACAAAAGTATGATATTTTTTTTACAATGTAACACTTGTATGTAGTAATGGGTTGACAAACTTTCCCTTTCATCCTTTTTCTGTGAATTATCGCATTAGTTTTTCTTTTTCCCATGTATTCAATTGAACTTCCTTTGTGAAAAATCATAATACCCTGGTCCTTTGGGGATGATTCTAACCATCCAGCCTGTGCAAAATATATTAGATTATGATGCAGATGCCAGCAAATAAGCTGGCTACTTTGTATAAATTGAAAAAAGAAAACCTGAACAAAGCTCAATGTGTGTGTGTTTGAGAGAGAGAGAGAGAGAGAGAGAGAGAGAGAGAGATTAGTAGGGTTGGGTTGACTCTGCAAGGGAAATTAAATGTTAGGAAGATGCATAAGTTTGGGGAGCATGAAAAGAGTGGACCTTCTCATTGAACGTGATTAGTTGTCGGGCACACGTTGGGGTAACCCTTCGCCGTTCTTTCCTTTTTCCATTTGTTCTCGTAGCGATGGCATTATCAACGAGATGAGTTGATGCTTTCGGTATACATATTACTAAAGCCGGCCAATTTTATTCTTCGCTTTCTGTTTCTGTTTGGTTGGTGTGCGTGTGCGTTTTCGTGTGTGAAAAAGGACTGGAATAAAACAAATACCATGATTGGTTTGCATGAAAGTTCCCATCTTGTTGTCAGTCTCGAAAAACCTGAAAATGACAAGAACCAAAAAAGCAAATCCTCCGAAAACATTCAGAAAATCATACGACAGGTGTTACCAAGGGTGCATGCATGATTTCAAAATAGAACTCTTTTGTTCTGGGGCCAAGAGCCTTCCACTATTAAGATAATTTTCTACCTTTAATTTTTCTCCTTAAAATACCAAAAAGAAGGAGATAAACACAAAGAATAAAGAAAAGAAATGATTTAATATTGTAAAACTCGCAACAACACTGAGGAATTATTTGGAAAAGAAAAAGCCGGGTTTTCTTAATTTGTAAATTGACTTAAATGTCTTATATTAGTCAACCGGAACTTAAGGCAAAGGAGTCCCAATCAAGTCTTGAGCTCGTCGTTGGTAGAGTTCAAGTGTCGGAAATCTAACGTAACTCTCACGTGAAATATTTAATTATTTTCCATGTGTCGTAGTTTTACACTTATATTTCATTGACGGCAAGCTCGATAGGTAATTGTGGCCTCTTCATGCCAACAACGATGGCCGACTTTATTTGTCTTCAACTGATGAACTATGTTAGACCAAAAAAAAAAAAATGATGAATTATGTTGTCATCCCCCCCTCCCCCTCTCGCGTCGACAATGGCCCAATACAACATCAAACTTGACGTCACTTGTGGTCGAGCTCCATCCAACGTCTAGCTCGATGGATGCCGGAATTGTTCATGCTTGACGTTGGATCTAGTCAAGTGTTGTTGCAGCTTTGCGCTTGACGCCCATATTTTTGAGTCAAGATAATGGCAACGAGAGAGAGAGAGAGAGAGAGAGAGAGAGAGAGAGAGAGAGAGAGGGAGGGAGAGAGAGAGAGATGCGGTGAAGAGAAGCAGAAATAGGTTGGGCCCGACTTGCGGATGGCATCAATTTTGTGTAGGTTAGGGGCAGCGTCTGTCAAGGACAAGAATGGTCACTTTTTTTTTTTTTGGTCATAAATATAGATATTGCATTAGTAATCCATAAAGGAAGGATTACAAGATAAGTTAAGTTCTGAACATAAAATAAGTTTCAGTGATGGTGGTGGTGTTGCAATCCAATTAGGCGGGAGAGTTTTCGCGTAATGGGCCCTTGCTACCCAATTAGCGGCTTGGTTTTGATCTCTGGGGACAAACTTCAGCCCAACCTGTTTTAATTCTATAAGCAGCCCACGACAGTCTTCAACAATTTGCTTCGCGGCCCACGGAGGTTTGGCCCGGCCTAGGATAAACTGAACAGCTTCAAGGCTGTCAGAGTGAACTAGTTCCGTCGGGGAGTTCTGTTCGCATCTTCTTCTACTGCTTGTACTTCCACTTCCCTGTTTTGACTGGAGAAAAAGGAGCCCTTTGCGGATTGCTAGGGTTTCACCGATCTGAGCAGAGGGGGCGAGGATCTGTTCTGCAAAGCCGTCGAGCAGCACTCTCGCGTTGTCGCGCCACACTCCTGCCACAGAGCCCTCCTTGTTCGAGCTGTTCCACGAGCAATCAACACTGAGCCAGCGCTGTACTGTCTCTAGTTGCTGTTCTTCCGGCGTTGGGGCTTCGCTGATCTGGGCAAAGGAGGTGAGGTTCTTGTTCCGGACCTGGGTGTAGTTTAATTGCTGGTAGAGTTGATTGCTATGTATGGCTTCCTCTAATAATTTTTCCTTTGAGGTTGTTCGGGCTTGGAAGATGAACGTGTTGCGGGTCTTCCATACTGACCAGAGGACTTCGGCAACGAGCGCTTTCCTTTGCAGTTCAGCTATTTTGGTGAGAGTTTCCCATACCCATTTGTCGGCTCTTGTAACATTCCGCGACAAATTTTTAATGCCCAGCCGCTGATCTAACCAGATTTCTTGCGCCCGCGGACAAAGGATGAAGGCGTGTTCGATGGTTTCTGGTGCTTCGCCGCAAAAAGGACACGCTGTTTCGGGTAAAATTCGCCTCTTGAATAGATTGTCCTTTGTTGGTAGGGCGTTAGTGCAGACACTCCATGTTAGGAATTTAACTTTAGGGGGTGTGTGGAGGTGCCAGATCTCTGACCATAATTTTTTGGGTACCTGATATGAGGAGAATGGTTGATCGGCAGTGCGAGGTAGACGAGTATGCCGAATTCTGTTATACCCACTTTTGACCGTGTATTCCCCTGATGCGTTAGCTGTCCACACAAGGTTGTCAGGGGTGGGAAGGATGCTTAGGGGTATCGTAAGGATTTCTCGTGTTCGATCTTCATCAAATAGGTTTTCCAGCATTTGGGTTTTCCATTGTCTTGTGGTACCTTGTATTAGATCAGCAACAAGAACCGGGTCCCCTCGGTTTGCCGGACCTCTCCTTCCTGACTTTAGCCACAAATCCTCTCTGATTTTAATTTTCTGTCCATCTCCAACAACCCATCTCACATCTGGTAGGAGCATATTCCTTCCCTCTAGCAGGCTTTGCCACCCCCAAGAGGGCCTATTCCTTTTCTTCGCAGACCAGAATTCTCCACTCGGGAAGTAGACTCCCTTGCAGATTCTTGCCCACAAAGTGTCCGGGTGCTTTAGTAGCCGCCAAGCCTGTTTTCCCAGCATTGCCCTGTTAAAATCCACTAGGTCTCTGAAGCCAAGGCCCCCACAGTCTTTCCTGTCTTTTAAGATGTCCCATTGTTTCCAGTGTACACCTTTTTTGGAGGCATTTTGTCTCCACCAAAAAGAGGAGATGCGCTTTTCAATTGCTCGACATATTAAGAGTGGGATTTTAAATATAGACATTGCGTATTGGGGGATGGCTTGAACTTCCGTTTTGATGAGTATCTCCTTGCCTGCCTTAGAGATTAGTTTTTCCTTCCAACCTGCCAGTTTGTTGTCTACCCGTGCTAGGATCCACGAGAAGAGTTGTCGTTTTGTTTGGCCCCAGTCTGAAGGTATACCCAGGTACTTTCCCGTTTTTTCTATCAGCGGGACTCTTAGAACTTCCGCTATTTTCTGTTTTATAGACTGAGGATAGCTTCTTTCTATGAAAATTCCTGACTTGTTGAGGTTTACCTGCTGGCCTGATGCATGGCAATATTGATTTAGGGTATTTGATAGGTTTTCTGCTTCTTGAGTAGTTGCATTCAGGAAGAAAATTGCATCGTCTGCAAATAGCAAGTGTGAGAGTGCTGGGCAGTGGGTGTTCAACTGGACTCCCTTCAGACTTCCATCCATCATTGCTTTGGAGATTAGGGAGGAGAGAGTGTTAGCCATAATGATGAATAGATGAGGTGATAGTGGGTCCCCTTGCCTGATCCCTCTCGTAGGTGCAAAATATTCACTGTTTGCTCCGTTGATGCATATTCTAAAAGATACTGATGATATGCAGTAGCTGATCAAGCGAACCCATTTCTCGTCGAACCCCATTTTCTCCATACAATCGCGTAGAAAGTCCCATTTGACCCTATCATAGGCTTTTTGCATGTCGAGTTTAAGCACGGCCTGATAGTTCCTTTTCCTTTTCCTTATTCACATGTGGTGAAGAACCTCCTGTACAACTAAAATATTATCCTGTATTTGTCTTCCTCCCATGAAAGCGCTCTGTTCTTGTGATATTATGTCTGGTAGCCAAGGCTTCATTCTATTTGCCATTACCTTTGCTATAACTTTGTACGCGAAATTGCAAAGACTGATGGGCCGAAATTGTGTTATCTCCTCTGGTCTTGCTGTTTTTGGGATAAGAACGAGCTGTGTTTGGTTTAATGCAGGGTCGAAGGTGCCTTGGCTGAAGAAATCCTCCACCAATCGATAAAGGTCCTCTTGGACTACAGGCCAGTGGTTTTGATAGAAGAGACCATTCAAACCGTTTGGTCCTGGAGCCTTGGTTGCACCCAATTGGAAGGCTACTTGGTAAACTTCTTTTCTTGAGACTTTTTCCAGCAGAGCATTATTTATTGTTGGGGTGATTACATGTGGGCAATGTTCCAATACTGGCTGGTAGTTTTTGTGCCCCACTGATGTGTACAATGCTTGGTAGAAGTCATTTATATGTTGCTCTATTTGCACCGGATTTCTGCACCATATGTCTTCTCTTATGCGTAGCATTGAGATTCTGTTTCGTTGTCTTCTCTGGATGGTTGTGGCATGGAAATATGTAGTGTTTTTGTCTCCCCATTTCATCCACTCTATTATGGACCGCATGCTCCAATACATCTCCTCCTGTCTCCATAGTTCTTCAATTTTTCCCACTAGTTCCTTGTATTCTACAGTATGAGATGCACCTCCCCTCCTGTTGCTGATCCCAATTAGTTGTTTTTTATAGTGCTCTATTCTGTTAGCTGCGTTTTGAAAGTTTGCTCTACTCCATTTCCCCAAAACAGCCACTACATTCTTCGTTTTTCCCACTATCCCTGATTGATTTCCTGTTTCATTCCTCCATGCTGATTTGACCACTTCTGTACATTCTGGATGTTCGTTCCAGAACACTTCAAATCTGAAAGTTCTTTGTTTTTTCTGCCCCATGGTGTCTAGGAGTAGGAGAATAGGGCTATGGTCAGATCCAATTGCAGATAGAGCGTAGGCTTCAGCATTTGGGAATGTTACACACCATTCTAGGTTACAGAGTGCTCTATCTAGTCTTTTCCTTACTAAGTCAGCTCCTTCTCGATTGTTGGACCACGTATAAGAGCATCCTTTGCTTTCTATGTCCATGAGAGAGCATGAGTGAAGGAAGTCTCGAAAGGAGTCCATTCGGTATCGATCAGCTTCTCGTTTACCAGCTTTTTCCCATTCATACAAGACCTCATTGAAGTCCCCCATGCAGAGCCAAGGTTCTCTGATCTGGTTGGAGTTTACGTGAATTGAATGCCATAGGTTTAGCCTCTCTTGTTAATTAGTCGATGCATGAAGAAAGGAGATTCTCATTTTTGTTTCACTACTTTCAATCCCGCACTTGATGTTGTTAGGGAAATCCCTTATGATGTTTTGAAGATGACAAAATAAATCAAAAGGCTACTAACGTGTTTATTGAGTAACTTAGTGAAAAACGCACAAGCCGCTATGCAGATGATGGAAAGCTTCTGAGTCTGGATAAAGTAGACAAAGAAGCACAGAAAGTTTCTGAGTCTGGATGAAGCAGACAGAAGACCCGTACTAGACTGAGATTTAAGTCTGACCGTACCAGACTGAGATTTAAGTCTGATCGTACTAGACTGAGATTTAAGTCTGAACGAACCAAACTGAGATTTTAAGTCTGAATGAACCAGACTGAAAATCTAGGCAAATTCAGAACTTAAGACCATCGGACTTAAGATGAACCTACAGGATAAGATCACGAACGGTCAAGTATTTCACTTACTTTATTTATATTGATTCTGTTGTATCAAATTGATTGGCAGGATCAATCAACGGACAACTTCCAAAGAAGAATAGAACACTTATGGAAGCCCGGATTCTGATTGTATGGGCGAACAGAATCCAAGGGGATCCAATCTACCTCCAACGGTCAAAAAGACTTACCTTATGAAGTCTGTCCAAGAAAGGAAAGGGAAGACTAATCTCTCATGGAAAGAGCCAATGGTCGAGTGTGGCTTGGAGAGTATATAAGGATAGGATGAGACCTAGGAGACTAGAGTGGATAAATATATTCCAACGCTGATTCAATTCTTCACTAGTTGTCTGAAAAAGAGCGTAACCGAGTGATCCTAGTGAATTACAAGAAGAGTGACTTTATGAGACATATCATCACCAAGTGCAAACACTCGAGAGTGTGTAATCATCGTTGATCATATAGTGAAATACAGCCTATTGGCTGATCGCCTGGAGAGTGGACGTAGGCTTGTCTAAAGCCGAACCACTATAAACTGTTTTTGCAATCTTCTCTACTCTCTCTATTTAATTTCTGTTTGTTGATTGCAATAGTTTGTTATTACGTACGCATAAAATTCCTATACACCTATTCACCCCCCCTCTAGGTGTTAATACTAGTTCCAACAATTGGTATCAGAGCCTTGTGCTCAGTATCTTGAAGTGTTTATTACTTCAGAGCTAAAGATCTTTCATGGCTAGTATTTTTGCACCAGGTCTGATTGAGGGACGAAGCATCACCAGACCACCTTACTTTGATGGGAAAGAGTACAATGTCTGGAAAAACAATATGAAGGCATTCCTAAGATCTAAGGATCTGTTGGAATGAGATGTTGTTGAGAAAGGAATCAATCCTAATGTTGTATCAGCATCTACTAGAAAAGAGGATGGCGAAACGCTTCAATCATCGATTACTCTATCTCAAAAAGAGATAACAAAAAGGGAAGCTTTAGATGCAAAGGCTATCTACTCTCTTTACTGTGCTTTATCTCCTAATGAGTATAATCGAATTTCCTCTTGTGAAACAGCAAAGGAAGTATGGGATAGGTTGCACGTTACCTATGAAGGGACTGATCGTGTAAAAGAGACCAAAGTAAATATTTTACTTGGTCAATATGAATCATTCAAGATGAAGCCAGGAGAATCCATTGGAGACATGTTCAGCAGATTCACTGAAATAGTGAATGGACTTGCATATCAAGGACAACCTGTCCCAGAACCAATGAAGGTCAACAAGCTCTTGAGAGGATTATCGAAGGATTGGAACAACGTCAAGACTTCAATCCGCGAGACGTTGAGGATTTCGTCTTTATCTGTTGGTGAACTTATTGGAACTTTGCAATCTTATGAAGCAGAACGTATAAATGATGAAGATCCAGAAGGTAAGAAGTTAATTGCTTTAAAATCTAATGCTAATTTTAATGAGGCAGATTTTGAGGAAGATAAAAAGGATGACGATGAGGAGATGAGGTCGTTGATCAAAAAATCTGAACACCTTGTGAGAAAAAGAAGCAACTCGAAAAGGAAGAAGTCCACAAAGAAAGCCGAGACGTGGAGCGACATCGAGTGTGAATCCAACGATGATGAGGATTTATGCTTAATGGCGGGCATTGAATTTGAAGAAGACGAGGTAACATGTTCAAATCTTATTCTTGATGAAGATGATCCTTTTGAAGAGTTATGCACAGAACATAAGAAAGCGTTGAAGAATATCTCTAAATTGAGAGAGAAAAATTTTACAAATGAGACAAGGATCGTTGAGCTGGAAAAGGAGAATTCTTTTGTTAAGGAAGAGAAAGATTTTTTGCAAAAGGAAAATGATTCCTATAAGGAAGAAATTCCGAAATTTTGCAAGAAATTTTCTATTGGCTCAAAGACATTAGAGCATGTCATCTCCATACAAAAGCCAAAAGTAAAGGAGAGATTGAGGCGCAAACCTTTGATCCACCCTTATCGAAGTCATTTTGGTAAGCATTTTGTGAAGCCTATTGGATCTCAATTTTTTAATTGCTTGAATTGTGGTGATCATAATCACTTTAAGCAACAATGTCCACTTGATTGGAGGAAATCCAAGTCAATCAATTGGAAATTTGATGCTTCCTCTAACCGAAATGGACCCAAATTCATTTGGGTACCAAAGAAAAGATAAGTTGTTTTCTTGCAGGTAATAAAGGTAAGGAAGCGAGAATCTGTTTGTGCATAATGTTCTTTTTATGCTTCGGTTGATTTAGATTTTATAATAATTATATTCTATAATTGGTTATATTGAAGAAAGAATCATGTGATATATTTTTGGTAGTTTTGTGAGTTGGAATTTGATACATGTGATTAATGTAATATCCTACTTAGAGATAATCATGATTATTTGATCGGATTTTATGCTCTCTTCTTTTGTTATATTTTGCAAAGAGAAATTCTATTTTATGAGATATTATCATGCGAGATATTTTCCCTTGAATTCTCTTTTGTGTCGAGCTTGGAATGAATATTTGAGTATCTTTGAAGATTTCCTATTTATGCTCTAACGTGAAAGAAGGATCCAAATTCATGGATACCAAAAGAAAAAAAAAAACTTACTGCAGGAAATTTAAGAAGAATGATTGCAAAAATCTATGCAAATCATTGAGCAATCAGAAGAATATCTCAAGCGATGATTGATGAGACATGTTTCTAAATCAATGGTATATATAAATATATACATTGGGTAAGGAAATAAAATATTCCATCTTTATCATCTTGCCTTCCAAATTTATACATAAATTTTTGATGGTTCAAGATGATTTCGATGACTCACGTGTGATTTATATTGCAAAAAAATCTCATCAAATATTACACATTTTTATTACTTGATTTGGCACGTGATAAAAATTCTACTTCGTTTTTGCATATTGCATCAATAATATCTTTTTGAAATTTATGCTTAGGGAAATCCCTTTAATCTTGAAAGATATTGTTGTATTTTGGGATTCACTTGCTATAATCTTAGAAGATATTTTATATTAGGCAAGTTTGATCCGCAAATTGAAGGAATGTATGTGCGTAATATTGTCTATAATTTGCAGATATTATTATCTATTTTACAAGGATTTGTAGGTGGCAAAATATATTTCCATATAAGGTTGGGAAAGCTTATTTCGAACTTGTGGAGATTTTTGAAGGCTCAAAAATTCTATTCATTGCACAGAATTTTCAGAAATTATTGAGCAGGCCACTAATGTGTTATATGTAAGGTTGAATAGTTTTGGATTGAAATTTTTATATTGTCATATATGTTATCCAATTTATTTCACAAGAAAAGGCATTCTATATTACATGAAATATTATAACAATGCATTTGTGCAGAAAGTTTGTTAAGTTTATGCAGAATAAATTTGAGGCGAGCTTGATTGAAGAAAATAAACTTCTACCTCAAATTTCAAAAGCAAATGAATGCTGTGAATGTTGTTACTACAAAGGAAATAAATGGACAACATTGCATTCAACGTGCACAAGTTGCGATTAGTATTATTGCAAATACTATCATGAGGACAGGGGGAGAAAGTGAATATAAAAAGAAATGGAGAATCGTGATCATTTCGAAAAGGCAACAAATTGAGGGGGAGCATTGATCAAATATGGCAGATTTTTTAAATGATCTTGATCCTGATTACTATAGAAAGAAAAGGTAAATTGTGTTCTACATAATTTGGTAAGTATATCATTAATTTCTTTCCTTGGCAGATTTTTGTTGATATATATGAGCTATATTGAATATTCTTTATGTTCATATCAACATGATATCTTTAAAGTTTCTATTTCATGCCTCATATATTTTTAAAGATATTATGTGAATTTATTCTCCACGTGACACCCTTTTTGCATTGTTATCGCTTTTTGATTATGTCAAAAAGGGGGAGAAAATATGTATATGCATATGTGCTAATTGGTTTATTTTATTTAGTGCATAATATTGAGCTGTAATCATTTCTATATATTATTTTGCTCAATTTATCAATTATCTTCTATTATATAATCTCCTATTTTGAATGACATTCATTGAATATATGAAATGTTGGAGATTGCATTATGTGCTTATGATACTTTGATTTATCAATATATTTAAAAAGCATAATTGCACATCTGCATATTCAGAGATTGTTTTGTCATCATAAAAAAGGGGGAGATTGTTAAGGAAATCCCTTATGATGTTTTGAAGATGACAAAATAAATCAAAAGGCTACTAACGTGTTTATTGAGTAACGTAGTGAAAAACGCACAAGCCGCTATGCAGATGATGGAAAGCTTCTGAGTCTAGATAAAGCAGACAAAGAAGCACATAAAGTCTCTGAGTCTGGATGAAGCAGACGGAAGACTCGTACCAGACTGAGATTTAAGTTTGACCGTACCAAACTGAGATTTAAGTCTGACCGTACCAGACTGAGATTTAAGTCTGAACGAACCAGACTGAGATTTTAAGTCTGAACGAACCAGACTAGAAATCTAGGCAAATTCAGAACTTAAGACCATCGGACTTAAGATGAACCTACAGGATAAGATCACCAACGGTCAAGTATTTCACTTACTTTATTTATATTGATTTTGCTGTATCAAATTGATTGGCAGGATCAATCAACGGACAACTTCCAAAGAAGAATAGAACACTTATGGAAGCCCGGATTCTGATTGTATGGGCGAACAGAATCCAAGGGGATCCAATCTACCTCCAACGGTCAAAAAGACTTGCCTTATAAAGTCTATCCAGGAAAGGGAAGACGAAACTCTCAAGAAAAGAGCTAACGGTCGAGTGTAGCTTGGAGAGTATATAAGAATAGGATGAGACCTAGGAGACTAGTGTGGATAAATATATTCCAGGGCTGATTCAATTCTTCACTAGTTGTCTGAAAAAGAGCGTAACCGAGTGATCCTAGTGAATTGCAAGAAGAGTGACTTTGTGAGATATATCATCACCAAGTGCCAACACTCGAGAGTGTGTAATCATCGTTGATCATATAGTGAAATACAGCCTATTGGCTGATCGCCTGGAGAGTGGACGTAGGCTTGTCTAAAGCCGAACCACTATAAACTGTTTTTGCAATCTTCTCCACTCTCTCTATTTAATTTCTGTTTGTTGATTGCAATAGTTTGTTATTACGTACGCATAAAATTCCTATACACCTATTCACCCCCCCTCTAGGTGTTAATACTAGTTCCAACACCATTGAGGCAAAGGCTAAGTTCCCAACTCCTGTTCTCGGATTCTCAGCAATTGGGCTCGAGAAACTCTAAGGATGTTAGTATCAAGCATAGTCTTCGGCACCCGAATGGTCAAGCTTGAGTCCCTCGAGGTCAAGTCCAAGACGTCAATGCCATGCGGCATATAACCTGAGTAAAATTCAACAATACAGCATTTTTTATCTATTTTCAGCGGATTAATGGTTCGTGAATTTCTTCTCCATTTTCAAATGGTTTGGTAACTTTTCACCACATACGTATAACTAAAATTGGCCTATTCAGTTGCTCTTATGAAACACGGGCAAGATCAAGCAATTCAAATATGTTTATTTTGCCTGTAGTTCGAAGGATTTTGCGATCCATAATCCATATATTTTTGTAATTTTTATTTTGACGAAAATTTTATTTGTGGCCCATGACAAGGTTGAAAGTGAAAACGAATAATCGTCTTTATGTAAGGCTAGGTCCAATTCTGATTTTTATATTTTCCGTCACCATAGCAAAGGAACAAATAAGAGAAATCATAGCTTCTTTTATTTTTACCTCAATCGATTAATTTTTTTTGTAGGATTAACATAACCTTATCATCAGAAAGGTCGAAAGACCTAAATCCTCACAAGTCTTTCTTAAAAATTTTGATTGAGTTAATTTGAATGTTTCAATACAAAGTACACTGCAATATGGATAAACTAGCACAAATTAAGCAACTTAAATATTCACATACATACATACATACATACATATACACACACACAAACACACAAATATTCAAAGTCACCAATTATTAAAAGTAGAGTGATGTGCTAACTATCACCTTGATCAAGGCCATGAGACCTCGCAAATACGGTTTTGATTATTGGATCAAGACAAGTCATGATCTCTTTGTCCATGCTTTCCTAAAGATAAAGAAAAAACAACGAAGGCATATACCAGACCTGATATATTGACTACTTTTTAAAAATTTGATCATATAATATTAGCTCTTATATCACATGAATAGTGTATATATTTTTAAGCAAATAAAATGACATTTTTATTCAAAATGAAAAATAATAATTTCCAATTCATTTTCAGATTTTAGTCAAATAGCAAAAAAGATTGTCATTTTTCTGAAAAATAATTTATTATAAATAATTTCTGGAACAAGCTTATAATCAGCAATCCTTTGAGCTTTGTGGCGCTCGTTACTCTCTGTCCATTTTTAATTACCTCCTTAATTGCCCATATTATGTTTTTTCAGATGAACAAAGAGCTAAGATGCCTTGATTTTGCAGAAGGCGATGATAATGCTAGTAGAAAATTAAAAGAATAATAGACAGATTCCCTAGTGCCAAACTTGCCACAATTGCATTATATAAGAGATCTAATACACCTCAAGTCTCACATATTTTATAAAGTTATTTATAAGTCCAAACTTTCATCGGATAGCATCACCTTGAATACTCTTCCTTAGAGCCCGCCATCGGATGTTAGTCTCGATTTTTCGAGGAAAGACCTAAACAACAAGCTAAACTTGATAATGAGGCCTCGCCCAATCAAAGACCGCCACCTCTACTTTGACATTGAGTGCTTAGAAAGAGAGAAAATAAGATACTGCTAAGATTCTATTTATTTTGGAAATATGAATAATTTAAAAAAATATTTTTCAAAAAATAATCGTTTCTATCATTTGAAGTAATAAGTTAATGAAAAATATTTTTTATCGACAATAATTTATATCTAAATATTTTCTTAAACGATGAAATTTTTTTCGTTTTTTCATTTTTGTATACATACAAGTATTTATATTTAGGAAACTGCTTCCTAAATTCTTCATTTTTAAAAAAAGAAACGCACCCTTAGAAATGTGATATGAGCCATGCCCACAGGAACGGGACTCAACTTTCCTTGAATGCTACGATGCCTTCTTTCTACAGCCAAATTTATAAGATCATTTGAAGTAGATGCTTATGGGTAACCCCTTAGACATTGTTCTGTGAACCTAATAAATTAATTAAGATAAATTAGCTTTTCTAGTAGGTACACTTGTCCCTGTGATATTCCCTTCTAGCTTGTTTTTGTCCAACGATTAAGATTTTTATGATAGACGGTTGTATTTATCTATTTTCGCACTAACGGCTTGTTCTACATGTAATATTTGATGCAAACCATGGAGGACCTACTTGGGTAAACTTTTACTTTTTGTTTTTGCTACATCTAAATCTTCGACTCATGTATGATGATTTTCATTTTTCAATTTGAAATACTTGAAACTTTCATAATAGACAAAGGTTGAGATGTAGATTCTCATGTATCTCTTTTATAATTCTTTGAAATTTGGATAATATTTTAAATTTTAGCCAAAAAGTAGAAAAAAAATATTTTTTACGAAAACGCAATTCTAAACAATCGAGCCCCAGGCATAGTTATGTAATAATTTTTCCCCATATGGTGGCTTAAGTGACTTTACACGTAAGGTCTCAAAGACAGAAGCAAAAATGAACGGACCCCTGCTTAAGCTTGTTCTTCCGATAGTTTTATGTAGAAACCGATTGTTTGGGTAGAGGAATTCTGGTCTTTTTACTTCTTTTTTCTTGCTTCAATGTTGTGTCTAAAACCTTTTAAAATATACAAATATTGACACATATAGTGCATAATCTTTTTTCTAGTTTTGTAAACTTTGAGATGATATTTGAAACTTTCATGAGAAAGCAAAAAAGAAAGAAGAAAAAGAAACCAACTTAGCTCTAATTTCCTTATTTCTGAATCGGATGATGATCAACATAGATGCAATAATTCAGTTGCTCACGCAAGCTCTGATTATTATGACCCCTTGAGCCCTGACACAACCTTATGGTTGGCGGTCAACTGGTCCTAAATCAAGCATCGTCCTCCCTCATGAGGCACGGCAACATCAAAGGCTCTCTCCCAAGAAGGCATTCTTGAAGGAGAATGGGTTCGACCTCTACCACAACTCTACATTTGACCACTATCAGGCAATCCAATGACCATGGCACAACCCCAAAGGATTGGCATTCATTCGGCAATGCCGGGCTCTCTTCTTAATGTGACCATGCAATACATCATCAATCGATTCGTTCTTTTCTTAGCTCTGTTGTCAATGCAAACATAGTTCGTGTTCACGGGATATGCTATTTCAGTTAACACGCGTATAGTATAATGCAACAATAATTGGCAGTCACATAAAATAGTATAGTCCAACCACTCATAAAAATTGCAATAATCAGCAGTCAATTATCCATGTGCTTCAATGACTGATAACAATCAATTAATAATCAAGTACACCTCATAATTCCCATAAAAAATAAACAACATTTAACAATACTATTAAAACAATTAATCCACCTAATTAACTACATTTCCAAAACCTTTATTTAATAGAATCATGCTCCTTAATAACCAAGAAATTAATCACAATTTACATTAGAAAAATAACCTTAATAATATTTCTCACAAAATTTCTCGATTAAAACGATTTCCGATAAATAATCACAATTAATTATTTTTCCCAAAAATATTTAATATTTAGAAATAATTAATAATAATTCCAAATTATAAAATAAATAATTAATAATTTCGAAAATAATAATAATATTTATTAATACTAACAATGGTTATTATTCTAACCCAACTACAGTTAACTAACCCAATCAAGATTACTTTAATCTAACCTCAGTTACTTTCATCTAACCGTGGTTACTTTATTCTAACCATGGTTAACACTAAGCAAGATTAAACAATAATATTAAAATGCTAATCAACCATCATCCAAAAGCATAATCCTAGGATTAAACTAATTAAACTACTCATAAGCAAGATTAACTCCTAACTAAGGGATTAGGAAATTAACTCATGTAGCCCAAAAATCCAACGACACCGGAGCGATGGTTTCGTGGGGTTAGCTAGGGGTTGATGACAGACGATGGACAGCAACCGTTTCTAGCAAAAATAGCGTCGGGCTATTGTTCCATGGAAACAAGGCAGTAGTGGTTGCCGGCGGCTAGGCGGGTGGTTGGTGGTGACCAAGGGCAATCGGCAGTGAGTGGCTAGTCTCCAGACAGCGGTGGCTCCACACTAGACGATGGCAACAGCTCCAGCGACGGCAACAATCAGCGTGGACAACAAGGAGGGGAAAATGAGGGGAAAATGGGAAGAGAAAAGAGAGAGAAATGGGCTGAGGGTGGGGTTGGCTGCAAGGGGAAATGGAGGAGAGAGAGAGGGCTGAGCAAGTTGTCTAATTAGGCCAAGGTAAGTGGTAAGTCCAATTGGGCTAGGGCCTCATGAAAACCAAGCAAAACAAAGCCCATTGGGACCACAAAATAAAAGGCTAGAAGAGAAGCTCATGGGCTAAGAAAGGGGAAGGAAATGGGCCAGCTTGGAGCCCATCTTGGGCTGGGCTAGATGGGCGCAAGGCCCATTGGGCCACCAATCTTGAGTTGGCTCTCTAGTGGGCTCAAAATCTCAATCCAATTTTTCCTTGTCCGACACTTTAAAGCCAATTGGAAATCTCAAGAATAAATGAGGCAACGTCCAAATATTTAGTCCTGACATAACTAAGAAGTTGGTACCCAAAATTGAATTAAAATTCGAGGCTAAGTTGAGTTAATTGTGACCGTAATACAATTAGACTATCAAGTACCCTTTTAAGATTTTTCTTCACGTTTGACCCATGGTTGATAGTTCTTCGATCCACATTTAAGCAATTTCTCGAGTCAGGGACATCATTCGGTTGTCATGTGATTCCGGGGACTCAATTGATAATCCCGAGTACAAAATAAAAAAGAATCGGTTTAGCGTCGTTCATTGTTCGTACTAAAGTCGTGACCTGACTTCATACTTTTGCTGAATTGATTTATTTCCATTTCTCTAATAGTCTAGTACTAGAAGATATCGTTCCCGCCCTAGCCCTTATGGTCGAAGGGTTCATTCCTGATCGAAATTGCAAGTCGTACGTATATCGTTTCCTTTTGCCGCCTCCCTATAGTCCGTTATCCCTCGAACGATTTGTTCAGAATATTTGTACTGATCAGACATTCGATTAACATCGCCATTTTATAAAATCCCAAAATGGGATCGATTTTTAGGATGTTACAGCTACGCTCGGCCAAGTTGTGCACACCCGCAAACAATGGCATTCCAGGTGAAGATGTTCTTCTCCCCGATTCTTTTGAAAACTACAACAGCATCATCATCAGCTCCATGCTTATCATACATGACTACAAGAGAATTGCCAACAAAAACATCACTTCCCAATTTCACCTTTATAGCTGACGCATGGACCTCCTTACCTCGATTTAGGGACTCTAAACTACAGCCATAACCAGTTAGAAGAGCAGTACATATGACCACATTCCTGTGCACTGCTTCATTGAATACTTGGGTTCTCTCTCAATTCGCTTGCAGCATTTTCTTGCAGTTAGTGTAGAGCGTGATGAGAGAAGCACATTCAAATACACTGAGGCAGAATCCTGACTATGAATCTGCACACCAAGAGGAAAAGACAATGCATTTGCACAGGCACTCAATGCACATGTCAAAGTACTCGGATTGGGTATGATACTAGACTTGAACAATTAAAGCTTCTTCACTCTTACTGTTTTGGTCAGGCCCGCCAATCATTGAAGTCCATGAAATCACATTTCGTTGTGACGTCTGCTCAAAAATTTTCACAGCATCGTCCACTCTGGCATTCTCACAATACCCATGATGCAAGATCTCTAATGGGCATCAAAACCAAAAAAACTCCAACGGGCATCTGTTTGAAAAATTTCTCTTCCCACTCAACTTGTCCAAATTGAAAGAGCCCATCTGTCACTGTTGTCAATGAAACAACACTTGGTTCAGGCATTTCATCGAAAAGTTCTTCTGCCAACGTTAAGTCCCCGCAGTCTAAGCAGCCTCAGATATTTGTCTTCCAACAAATTGAGTCCATCATGGCATTTCTTAGAACAGTTTCAGGGCACTGTCAAGGCAGCCATTTTGCATGCAACCCATCATCTATGTGAACAGTGTCATTTATCTTTTTGTTCTTAAGGTGTGCAGAGACCACGGGACCATCATGACTTGCATAACTCAAACGTTTAAAGAAGCACTTGGGGAGTAATGTGTAGTTTTTGCATGAACCAAGCCATGAGGAAGGGAATGAATGTGTGCAGAAGCATTTGAGATTTGGAAAGATGGCACGAAATCTGATCAGGATGACGGCTTCTCTACTGTTATAGCCCTGTGATACATCAACTAGCAGCACGTCTTCACACACCAATGTAAAATTTGATTATGGACTCGGAGGTCCACAGCCTGAGAAGCCCTCTCGCAAATTGAGTTCAATCCATGAATAAAGCAGGACACCATGCAGCATCAGTGTGGGTACCAAATCTGTAATTCTGTGCTCCTTCAGGGTCCTCTCCACATCATCTCTAATATAATCTTGTCATCTCTAGTATACATTCACAAAAGATGATCATCCAGTGAGATATTCAACTCAATTTTCTCGGGGAAATTTGAACGTACAACTGGCGGACTAATCGTAGCAACCATTACAAATGTATATACCTGCAAATTCTAGCCATCTGCATAGAATCAATCCCACCAGGCAAATCGAAATACCCCTAACATCATAAACTCAAATCACGGAATCAGAGCTAAATCAGTCTCGTCATCTGGAAAAGGTGAAGATAAGCGCAGAAAAAATCATCATATACAAGGGCTCAAGGAACTCAGACATGTGGTGGGTTGCCAGGATCAGAATAACAAAGCACAAAAAGAACGACGAAGGGACTGGAGTGAAGGACCGTTAACAACGAAAGAGAGTAGAAAGACACACCGCAGAGAGAGTAGCGCTAAGAAAGGAAGAAGAAGACGCATCTGAAAGGCGGAACCGCCAGTTTCCTTTCGAGGTCAACTTTTCAGGTTTGCGCCCTTCAAAAGGCAATGCGATTTCTTACTATTCCCTAAATTTATTCCAATTTCTTCAATTTATTTACAGAATTGTCTTGTTCTCCACAGATTTTTGCATGTGCCCAGAAGACCCATCTCATGGTTACATGAGGATTTCGGCCAAATAGTGGTAGAATTTCTGAGGTAAATAGACCCTACAATTTTTTTCTTGGATTAATACGAGCAAAATATTTAAACTATGCTTACCATAACACCAACTTTTCTTTGTGTTATTAATTAGCCTAAATTAGAATAACTATTACACCAATACTATCTTTTCATCAAAAAAGTACAAATTTGGAATATTTGTGATAAAAGAAAAAAAGAGTTTAGAATATTGTATCATAGTAGGTGAAGAGTATGATTTTTTTTTGTAGTAGTTAAAAGGGCATCTTTGTCGTACTATTTCAAGTTTGGAGATTTTTTCATAGTTAAAAAAAATTGGGATATTGATGCTAGAATGGGATATCTTTGTCGCACTAAATTTCGAACACCATAACGTGGGTTAGAGTATCCTATGGACTTGGCATTTTCCATGGTAGAGCTTGCAAAGAGATATGTTGCCCACGATTTGAATGCTCTCTTTGAGATTGCCAAAGTTTCACGACTCTTACCGAGATCTTCTCTTCTGCATAGGTTTATGATCCATCAATGAGACTGGATTTCCAAAATGAGGTCATGTTAGACGAATCACTTGTCCCATGTATTTCCACTTTAGCAATATAATGAGAATATTGAATAGAAACTAATGGATGATATATTTATAAAAAATGCAATAGGTCAAGGCCATTTATAACATGAAAACTAGTTTCAACAAATATGTCATAACTATACTGATTTGATATTTTTTTATATCTTGAAAATTAGTTTTAAACAAATATGTTATTGTATTAATAACTTTACTAACAGTTGAAAAGCAAGAGAATGGAAGAGGTTATTTTTTCTAGGTCAATCATAAAAAAGAATGGTGTGGACTTGAGTAAGTTTTTAAAATTGCTTCGTCTAAACTCAAGGACGTAAAATACAGAAATATTCTCACTTTGTTGAGAAAAAAAAATATACAATTTGAAATGAGGGATGTGAAGCTTGCGGATATCAATACATAAAAATAAGGAACATAATCCAGATTAGGCGTTCTCACTATAAGGAGTACCGCTGGCGGCCCTCGTAAAAAGAAACACTTTTGGAAAAAGGTAGGTCAGTGAAGATGACCTTAATTTTACTTCACCGTGAGCCCATGACCTCCAACAAGCCATTGCGTTGAGGACCTAAACATTTTTGGAATAGAAAAAGAGGAAGACAAACTATATATAAACTGCCCCGTTCACAAACACCCAATTTAAAATCAAAGCCCGTTCATAAACACTCCAAATAAACAAGGACAACATTCTTGCCGACACCCGAACGTATACGCCATTTAGAGATTAAATCACGTGTTTCTGCATTGAAATTCATAAATTAGAAAAGAAGACAGAAGTTGCACGAAAATCCAAAAGGTGTGCAGCGCTTCCAGCGCTCCAAAATGGGCATTTATAGAATCACCTCATTAAAAAAGAAAAGAAAAGTGGGAGACAGAGAGAGCCGTTAGACACGTGACAGTGTTATAATCTCCCTATTATAAAATTATCCACTGTCCCTCGTCTGTTTTCTCTTTAGAATTAAGGTGCATCTGGTTCAATTTTCTTGGAGGCATTGGGTGGGAAATTATGGGGGTGTTTGTTAAAATTTTTCGAGACCACTTTGGCCGTATGCTGACCTCGACAAAATTGAAAAAGCACAATTATGTGCATTTGCAAAAAACTATTCCTAGGTTAGATTACGTTTTTCTTTCAAAGCCACCTTCACTAATTTTTTTATTTTTTTTATTTTACCCTCATTTTAACAGTTCATTTTCTTTGAGCAAGGGTGGCCATTGGCCAGCGAGATCATGCAACCTCAGATTGACCTTAGGTAATGGTCACCTAAAAGAGGGTCATCTAGATTGCTTGACCTTAGATAGTTTTTGTCTAGATTGTGCGACCCTTGTCAAGAGTCATACAACCCCAAACAGCCCTCGAGAGGTCGTCAAGGGCCGCCTAAGGTCATGCGACCTTAGACAACGACATTCGGTGATAGATTTGGCTTGTTGATAGCTTGAGCTCCACATCAAGTTGGAATCAATGAAGGTTTTGAGTTATTTTTCTTTTTCTTAATAAAAAAGGAAAATATCCTTTTCAAGAAAAAAAAATTTCAAACACGATTTAGCCTAAAGTTGCTTTATATGAATTTTTATGTTACAATATAACAAATAAAATATGTCTTTCAAGAAATTCCTCCAACTTAAAAAGTTTTTTGCATTTTTCCAAAAGACTCCCTAAAAGCAAATCGAACGCACCCTCCCTCTCACCGCTCTAAAGCTATCCCATCCCGCAAATTCACCCTTCACTTTACACGAATTTCAACGGCGTTCCATTTCTATCCGTCCCATTTGTTCGTTGTCTCTTTTCGTCTCCGTCTTTTCTTCCGCGTCATGAGAAGAAAGAGAAGGATGAGCCACTCATCCCTTCTTTAAATCCTCCACTCACTCCTCTTCCCTCTTGACTTCGCTTTCAGGATAGAGAGAGAGAGAGGTATTGGGTTGGTTCCGAGGAGAGGCCAAAGCGTTCCGTGGCTGGACGAGCTGGTGAGTGGCTTTGTTCTGTTTTGATAAGCCATTTTCATGTGATTTATGGTTTTTTTTTCCTGGTCATGGTGATGTAGTTCAGCTGTAAAATTTGTTGGTTTCACCTCTTGTTGGCATGGCGGACTTCATATTTGTTGTGTATCTTGCCCGTGCTATACTTTTTGGATTGTTAAATAAATCATGCATTTATTTAACAACTTAAATTAATTTAGAATAATCATCGGTTATACCACGAAATATTACACGATGTGGAGGAGTTTCTCAAATCTTCTCAAATCCCTTCCATAATGTATTTTCATAAATAGCATGCGTTTGTTTTGCAAAAATCTTATTACCTAATTTTTTTTTCTTTTTCAACGTTTCAATCATTGAGAAAAATAAGTCAATAGAAAATCTTTTCATAATCAATTGAAAACCTAAGTTTAAATTTAAAAAATTCAATTTTCTTTTTAAAATCATAAATGTTTTAGCTAGCTATACCTTGACACTTGGATATGGATACCCCATGCCTGTGCTTAGTCTTTGGTGGTCAGGCTTGGGTCTCTAGAGGCAAAGCCTAGGATCTTGGTGTTTGAATTGCACACCTAAGTCGTCGGCAATCACGCTGGGTTCCATTTGTTAGGGAAATCCCTTATGATGTTTTGAAGATGACAAAATAAATCAAAAGGCTACTAACGTGTTTATTGAGTAACGTAGTGAAAAACGCACAAGCCGCTATGCAGATGATGGAAAGCTTCTGAGTCTGGATAAAGCAGACAAAGAAGCACATAAAGTCTCTGAGTCTGGATGAAGCAGACGGAAGACTCGTACCAGACTGAGATTTAAGTCTGACCGTACTAAACTGAGATTTAAGTCTGACCGTACCAGACTGAGATTTAAGTCTGAACGAACCAGACTGAGATTTTAAGTCTGAACGAACCAGACTAGAAATCTAGGCAAATTCAGAACTTAAGACCATCGGACTTAAGATGAACCTACAGGATAAGATCACCAACGGTCAAGTATTTCACTTACTTTATTTATATTGATTTTGTTGTATCAAATTGATTGGCAGGATCAATCAACGGACAACTTCCAAAGAAGAATAGAACACTTATGGAAGCCCGGATTCTGATTGTATGGGCGAACAGAATCCAAGGGGATCCAATCTACCTCCAACGGTCAAAAAGACTTGCCTTATAAAGTCTGTCCAGAAAAGGGAAGACGAAACTCTCAAGGAAAGAGCCAACGGTCGAGTGTGGCTTGGAGAGTATATAAGAATAGGATGAGACCTAGGAGACTAGTGTGGATAAATATATTCCAAGGCTGATTCAATTCTTCACTAGTTGTCTGAAAAAGAGCGTAACCGAGTGATCCTAGTGAATTACAAGAAGAGTGACTTTGTGAGAAATATCATCACCAAGTGCCAACACTCGAGAGTGTGTAATCATCGTTGATCATATAGTGAAATACAGCCTATTGGCTGATCGCTTGGAGAGTGGACGTAGGCTTGTCTAAAGCCGAACCACTATAAACTGTTTTTGCAATCTTCTCTACTCTCTCTATTTAATTTCTGTTTGTTGATTGCAATAGTTTGTTATTACGTACGCATAAAATTCCTATACACCTATTCACCCCCCCTCTAGGTGTTAATACTAGTTCAAACAATTGGTATCAGAGCCTTGTGCTCAGTATCTTGAAGTGTTTATTACTTCAGAGCTAAAGATCTTTCATGGCTAGTATTTTTGCACCAGGTCTGATCGAGGGACGAAGCATCACCAGACCACCTTACTTTGATGGGAAAGAGTACAATGTCTGGAAAAACAATATGAAGGCATTCCTAAGATCTAAGGATCTGTTGGAATGGGATGTTGTTGAGAAAGGAATCAATCCTAATGTTGTATCAGCATCTACTAGAAAAGAGGATGGCGAAACGCTTCAATCATCGGTTACTCTATCTCAAAAAGAGATAACAAAAAGAGAAGCTTTAGATGCAAAGGCTATCTACTCTCTTTACTGTGCTTTATCTCCTAATGAGTATAATCGAATTTCCTCTTGTGAAACAGCGAAGGAAGTATGGGATAGGTTGCACGTTACCTATGAAGGGACTGATCGTGTAAAAGAGACCAAAGTAAATATTTTACTTGGTCAATATGAATCCTTCAAGATGAAACAGGGGGAGTCCATAAGAGATATGTTCAGCAGATTTACTAATATAGTAAATGGGCTTGCATATCAAGGACAACTTGTCCCAGGACCAATGAAGGTCAACAAGCTCTTGAGAGGATTATCGAAGGATTGGAACAACGTCAAGACTTCAATCCGCGAGACTTTGAGGATTTCGCCTTTATCTGTTGATGATCTTATTGGAACTTTGCAATCTTATGAAGCGGAACGTATAAATGATGAAGATCCAGAAGGTAAGAAGTTAATTGCTTTAAAATCTAATGCTGATTTTAATGAGGCAGATTTTGAGGAAGATAAAAAGGATGACGAGGAGGAGATGAGGTTGTTGATCAAAAAATCTGAACATCTTGTGAGAAAAAGAAGCAATTCAAAAGGGAAGAAATCCACAAAGAAAGCCGAGACGTGGAGCGACATCGAGTGTGAATCCAGCGATGATGAGGATTTATGCTTAATGGCGGGCATTGAATTTGAAGAAGACGAGGTAACATGTTCAAATCTTATTCTTGATAATGATGATCCTTTTGAAGAGTTATGCGCAGAACATAAGAAAGCGTTGAAGAATATCTCTAAATTGAGAGAGAAAAATTCTACAAATGAGACAAGGATCGTTGAGCTGGAAAAGGAGAATTCTTTTGTTAAGGAAGAGAAAGATTTTTTGCAAAAGGAAAATGATTCCTATAAGGAAGAAATTCCGAAAATTTGCAAGAAATTTTCTATTGGCTCAAAGACATTAGAGCATGTCCTCTCCATACAAATGCCTACTACAACAAATCCGGTCTCGGTTATGAGAAGGACAGTGAAATCAATAATGATTTTCCAAAAGTAAAGGAGAGATTGCAGCACAAACCTTCGATCCACCATTATCGAAGTCATTTTGGTAAGCAATTTGTGAAGCCTATTGGATCTCAATAATTTAATTGCTTGAATTGTGGTGATCATAATCACTTTAAGCAACAATGTCTACTTGATTGGAAGAAATCCAAGTCAATCAATTGGAAATTTGATGCTTCTTCTAACCAAAATGGACCCAAATTCATTTGGGTACCAAAGAAAAGATAAGTTGTTTACTTGCAGGTAATAAAGGTAAGGAAGTGAGAATCTGTTTGTGCATAATGTTCTTTTTATGCTTTGGTTGATTCAAATTTTATAATAATTATATTATATAATTGGTTATATTGAAGGAAGAATCGTGTGATATATTTTTGGTAGTTTTGTGAGTTGGAATTTGATACGTGTGATTAATTTAATATCCTGCTTAGAGATAATCATGATTATTTGATCAGATTTTATGCTCTCATATTTTGTTATATTTTGCAAAGAGAAATTCTATTTTATGAGATATTATCATGCGAGATATTTTCCCTTGAATTCTCTTTTGTGTCGAGCTTGGAATTAATATTTGAGTATCCTTGAAGATTTCCTATTTGTGCTCTAACGTGAAAGAATGATCCAAATTCATGGATACCAAAAGAAAAAGAGCTTACTGCAGGAAATTTTACAAAAGAAGAATGATTGCAAATCTATGCAAATCATTGAGCAATCAGAAGAATATCTCAAGCGATGATTGATGAGATATGTTTCTAAATCAATGGTATATATAAATATATACCTTTATACCTTGGGTAAGGAAATATTCCATCTTTATCATCCTGCCTTCCAAATTTATACACAATTTTTATGGTTCTGGATGATTTTTATGACTCACGTGTGATTTATTACACATATTTATTACTTGATTTGGCACGTGATAAAAATTCTACTTCGTTTTTGCATATTGCATCAATAATATCTTTTTGAAATTTATGCTTAGGGAAATCCCTTTAATCTTGAAAGATATTGTTGTATTTTGGGATTCACTTGCTATAATCTTAGAAGATATTTTATATTAGGCAAATTTGATCCGCAAATTGAAGAAATGTATGTGTATGATATTTTCTATAATTTACAAAGATTATTATCTATTTTACAAGGATTTCCATATGAGGTTGGGAAAGTTTGATTCAAAATTATGGAGATTTTTGAAGGCTTAAAAATTCTACTCATTGCACAGAATCTTCTCACTAGTAATTGAGCAATATAATAGTGTATTTGTGTAGAAAGTTTATGCAGATTAAATTTGAGGCATGCTTGATTGAAGAAAACAAATTTCTTCCTCAAATTTCAAAAGCAAATGAATGCTGTGAATGTTGCTACTACAAATGAAATAAAGAGACAACATTCCATTCAACGTGCACAAATTGTGATAAGTATTATCACAAATACTGTCATGAGGACAGGGGGAGAAAGTGAATATAAAAAGAAATGGAGAATCGTGATCATTTCAAAAAGGAAACAAATTGAGGGGGAGCATTGATTAATTATGGCAGATTTTTTGAATTGATCTTGATCCTGATTACTATGGAAAGAGAAGGTAAATTGTGTTCAACATAATTTGGTAAGTATATCATCCATTTCTTTCCTTGGCAGATTTTTGTTGATATATATGAGTTATATTGAATATTCTTTATGTTCATATCAACATAATATCTTTAAAGTTTGTGTTTCATGCCTAATACATTTTTAAAGATATTATGTGAATTTATTCTCCACGTGACACCCTTTTGCATTGTTATCGATTTTTGATTATGTCAAAAAGGGGGAGAAAATATGTATATGCATATGTTCTAATTGATTTATATTATTTAGTGCATAATATTGAGCTGCAATTATTTCTATATATTCTTTTGCTCAATTTTGGATATTACATTATGTGCTTATGATACTTTGATTTATCAATATATTTAAAAGCATAATTGCATATTCAGATATTGTTTTGTCATCATCAAAAATGGGGAGATTGTTAGGGAAATCTCTTATGATGTTTTGAAGATGACAAAATAAATCAAAAGGCTACTAACGTGTTTATTGAGTAACTTAGTGAAAAACGCACAAGCCGCTATGCAGATGATGGAAAGCTTCTGAGTCTGCATAAAGCAGACAAAGAAGCACATAAAGTCTCTGAGTCGGAAGACCCGTACCAGACTGAGATTTAAGTCTGACCGTACCAAACTGAGATTTAAGTCTGACCGTACCAGACTGAGATTTAAGTCTGAACAAACCAGACTGAGATTTTAAGTCTGAAACGAACCAGACTGAAAATCTGGGCATATTCAGAACATAAGATCATTAGACCTAAGATGGACCTACAGGATAAGATCACCAACGGTCAACTATTTTACTTACTTTATTTATAGTGATTCTGTTGTATCAAAGTGATTGGCAGGATCAATCAACGGACAACTTCCAAAGAAGAATAGAACACTTATGGAAGCCCGGATTCTGATTGTATGGGTGAACAGAATCCAAGGGGATCCAATCTACCTCCAACGGTCAAAAAGACTTACCTTATGAAATCTGTCCAAGAAAGGAAAGGGAAGACTAATCTCTCACGGAAAGAGCCAACGATCGAGTGTGGCTTGGAGAGTATATAAGGATAGGATAAGATCTAGGAGACTAGGGTGGATAAATATATTCCAAGGCTGATTCAATTCTTCACTAGTTGTCTGAAAAAGAGCGTAATTGAGTGATCTTAGTGAATTACCAAAAAGAGTGACTTTGTGAGACATATCATCACCAAGTGTGAACACTCAAGAGTGTGTAATCACCTTTGATCACATAGTGAAATCCAGCCTATTGGCTGATCGCCTGAAGAGTGGACGTAGGCTTGTCAAAAGCCAAACCATTATAACTGTGTCTGTAATCTTCTATACTCTCTCTATTAAATTTCTGTTTGTGGATTGCAATAAATCGATATTACTTGCGCGTAAGCTTCCTCTACACCTATTCACCCCCCCTCTAGGTGTTAATACTAGTTCCAACAGATTTATTATTTTTCCTTAAATAACATAGTCCTCTCACCTATAAAAAGGAGGCTACACACATTGAAGAGGGGACACGAAAAAAAATCCACAGAAAAGAGAGAGAGAGACAAGAGAGGAGAGAAAAGAAGGGGATCCGGATCACGACTTTCGATCTTGAGGCAGTGACCGGCGATCACGGCCACAATTTTCACAAGAATTGTGAGTTGTGATTTGGTAATTCTCACGTCTCGGAAGCCACATCTCCGAGACCAAAGCCAACGAGCCCGTCCTCGCTCACTCCGCAGCTTTCCCGTGTTTCATCCAGCGATTCTAGCGGTTGCCACATAAATTCCAGCAACGCCCAGCAAATTCTCTGCATATTCAATTCGTGAAAGTCCAAGGGTTGGATTTGCTTTCTTTGGGTGACGTGCAAATTTCAGAAAAGAAGCTGTCGCCAATCCGAGCTTCACCACCGAGAACCTGTTGTTCTTGGCCCACACCGTGCAACGATCCACCATTCACAGATTAGGTAAAATATAGTCTGATTTGATTTTTCTGAATATTTAGTTTCCTTACTTGAAATATCACGGATATATTTGATTGGACTCATTACTATATTATCCAAATTTCAAGTAGCCTTTTTAAATTAGGGATTATTCCCTAATTTCTTAACGTGTCATAATCGCCAATCCGATCTCACGTCCGAGATACGATTTGCGATTGCACGGAAAAATCGTCAATCTGATCTCACGTCCGAGATACGATTCGCGATTTCTTCTAAAAAATTGGCCAATCCGATCTCATGCCCGAGATACGATTCGTCAATTTATTTCCAAATCTAGATGAAAAAGGATAATATCTTGCCTGATTTGTTGCCGTGCTTTTCTTGATGCATTTGTTCAAATTGATTTTGCTTATAAAAGAAAACCCAAAAAAATATATATATAGTTTAGTTGGATGTGGTTCTTATTAGAATATTTTCTTTTGGAATAGTTTGCATGTTTAACTTTAGGTTAGTTTTAATTTCAAATTTTGATTATAAAAAATAAAATAAAAAATAAAAATTGTCATGTTCATGTCATGTAGAATCAGGTCATCTTCCATGTGTGTGACATGCTAGGATAGTTGCATTAAATATTTTCTAGCATTAGATTAAGTTAAATAATTAGTGTCACGTGACATATAATTTGCATATTAGGTTGCATGTTGCATGTTATTATAGTTAGACACTTTTGCACGTCATCGCATGCATTGCACTTATTATTTTAGGCCTCATTAAATAATTTAAAACCTTTAAAAAAATTGAATGGTTACATGTTAATTAGAAATCATATCTAGGATCATTGATGTGATTTTTTTAAGCTAACATTGCAGATGTTGTCGTTGCTTCGAGGTAAGTATCTCTTCCCTGTGCTTGCAATTTATTTATTACTTTGCTTTATTGAGTGTTAAATAATGATTGCGCACTCGCATGATCACATTGCATGTTAGGGATTAAATTAAAATCAATCTAAATTGCCTGCAAATCATTTTTTTTAAATAAAAGAGAAAAGATACCGAAAGGGCGTTATAGAATTCTAACGTAATCAAGTCCCCGATCCCATAATTTCTGGTTCGTAGGAGTAAAGTAACTCTCCCGCTACTTTACTTGGGTTTCTAATCGACCCACCAAAAATAGATTAGTGGCGACTCCTAAGTAAAAATCATTGGCATGTTAAAAAAAAATTAAATCCTAAGTCGTGAATTGGTATAGGCTTGGGAGAACCCGAACTAAGTTTATGCTTAGTAATCTATTAGCCAAACCCTAGGTGGTGCACCCGAGGTGAGGTCGCGATAGCTTGGCGACTCCGCTGGGGACTTGAGTTTAAACTCTTAGTGGACTTAGGCCAATTTTCTCTTTTTTAAAAATTTTGTTTGGCAGTGAGGATACCAGGTACGTCCCTAACCATTTGAGGTGTTAAATGTTTTTGCAGATGGGAGTTATAAGGGGTGGAGTGAATGTTAACCTCTTGTCTTGAAGGTTGGAGTTGGGAATGAATGTTTTAAATTTTTGAAGTGTTGTTGTGAATATAAACTGTTGTGCATGCCTATGCATTTACACTACACTCTTGCACACACAACCTGCTACCAAACCTGGGCCGCATAGGATTAATTAGGATGGTATTGAGATGGATACCACTCCGACCGCATGCCCGCGGTACGAGTCGCCTATTTCAATCCCGAAATTTCTTTCCTGGTGTCAAGAGTACCCACCTCGGTCCGTATGCCCACGACTCGGGTCGGCTCTTTGACCAAGCCGGAGTCATGAGGACCCGACTTAGTCCACAAGCTCGCGGCTAGTCCGATCATCCTTGTGGCTCCATTTTGTTAAGCCTTATAGAGTAGAAATCGAGCCACGTACCATGCACATGTCTATGTGATTGTTACCTTTTTATCAGTGAAGTAAGTTCTCTTAACTCTCCTTTTGTAATTTATTATTTTGTCGGTCCATGACATTAGGTTGGTCTTGAGTCTTGGTCAATATACAATGGGAATACCAGACCTTCGAATTATTCTCCCTCCCAAGGAAAAGCTTAACACATGGTGGGGCAAGTTAGACCAAGCTAGCCGTGAGTTCGTGGAATCACACATCGGTCGGCTCCTTCCTCTGCTACGCATTAATATTCATGGTGGCCTTGTTCAAGCTCTTGCTCATTGTTGGTGCCCTCAGACTTCTACTTTTATCTTTGGTGGTAAGCATGAGCTCACTCCTACCTTGGAAGAATATAGTATTGCCATGGGAAAATCTTTGGAAGCTGAATTAGCTAGTCCACCTATTGGAATAGATCCTATCACGGCCTTATCTGATTTTCTGAGAATTAAAGAAGATAAAATAAGAAAAGTTTTGAAAGGTCACCGAAATTTATGCCCACTTTCATTTTTAAATGAATATTTTGAAAATGGCAACTCCTTTCAAATGCGTAGGGTCTTCCTACTAGCTTTCTTTGGGTTTATAGTTTTCCCTCACTGCAAGAATGCTATTAATCATTTGATTGCTAATCTAGTTAGGCAGATCCTTAAAGGAAATAATTTCGTTAATACTACTTTGACCGAAACTTTTCTTTCCTTTACTCGATTTAAAGAAGGTGGTGACAAGGTTTTGCATGCTTCTCTTAAGCTTTTACAAATTTGGTTTCTTTCTCATATAAAAGGATTTGGTGGTTTAATGACCATACTTGTTGTTTGCGACTCTAATCACCCTATTATGAGATTTGAGAACAAACAAAAACATGCACCGGATTATTATTTTTCTAGATGGCTAGCTTTCATGAAAAAATCGGATTCCAAAGTATTCTTATGGCATGCTAAATGGTTCCAAGTTCGTAAGGCGAGACTCACATATAGACGTATTGGCCCTGTCCCTTTACTGGGATTTACTGGAGTAACGGAGTACTACCCAACTAGAGTGACTCGTCAATATCAAGTTGTGCAAGAACTTCCGCAAGCTTTGCAAACAAACCTGCTCCAAGTTAACTTCACTGACGAGAATCAAGACCATGAGGATTCCGTTCTTACAATCAAATCGATGTGGGATATGTGCCACCCACGGAAGCTCATATGGCCAGAGAAGGAGTTGAAGGGTAGAGAAAGAAGGTACTATGTCACTATCGAATATATTCAACGGCACAAGATCCCAAAGGAGCTATACCCGAAGATACCGAAAGTGCCCGAGAAGATCACCAACCATGCGGAGAATAGACACCTCAGAAGAGTTGCTGAAGAGACCAAAAGGCATGCGGCACATCTTGCGGAGGAGAATAAGCGATTTCGTCTAAAAGTTTCCCAATTGTATATTGATCAAGCCAAGTGAAATGTCTTCAGTCTATTTTCTTTTAGTTTAATGTCTAGTTGAGTTCTTTACCTTCCTAGTTCATTTGTTTAGGGCATTTCAAGTTTTTACTTCCATTAATGAATAAAAGTGGCTAGACCTTTGTCATGGACCGGCACGTTCCTAATGCGATGCTTATGTGTTCTCTTTTCTTCAAATTAGGTGATAACGGAGCCATCTCGTTCACCCATCATTACGAGATTGAAAGCAAGAATGGCTGAGCAAACTGAGTTGCGCGAACGTATTGATAAAATGGAATATCAAATGAATCAATGCTTCGCTGCAATACAACAAATGACAACTAAGTTTAAGGAGCTCCGAGCAAGTTCGAGCCTAGAAGTCACACCTCCTGGAACTACAACACTTAAGCAGAAAGTTGATCATGGTCAATCCAATGAATTTGATGACAACATGCCCCCCTTAGAAGATGATGTCATTGTCGTGGAAGGAAATGCCAAAACTCATAAGCTCTTTAAAACAGAGCAGGATGAACGCTTTGCAAAGCTTGAAGAGAAAGTGAAACAATTGTAGGGTTCGCAAAGTTCACTCCCGATTGATTTGTCTGTTTATGAGAAGATCAACACGCCAAATAAATTTAAGATGCCAGAATTCGAGAAGTATAATGGCACTTCTTGCCCGAAAGCTCACCTGCAAATGTACCATGTGAGGATGGCCCAACATATCAAGAATGAACTCCTCATGATCCAATGGTTCCAAATGAGCTTGGGCGGGCCCGCACTCATTTGGTATATCATGAAGAACATAAACCTCCTCAACACTTGGAGTGAGGTGGTTGATGCATTTCTTAAGCAGTACAAGTTCAACATGGACATTGCACCTTCCTGAGAAGATCTCGAGCAAATGGAAAAAAAGAAGAGTGAGTCATTTAAGGAGTATGCCATAAGATGGCGGAATTTGGCCGCCCAAATCACTCCTGAACCCACTGACAAAGAGTTGATGAAGTTATTTGTTAAGACCTTCCCTTTCGAGTTCTGTAATCGGATGGTTGGCACGCATGTGAAGAACTTTAATCAACTCATCCCTGTGGGTGAACAAATCGAAATGTGGCTAAAGAGGGGTGGTTTAATGAACCAAATAGGAGGTTTACTACAAAGAAGGAAAAAGAGCCTACCACTGAAGTAAATGTTGCATATGCGCAACCAACCTTTAATAAGGCTCCAATCGTTCATGCCCCTAGGAATCAGTATGGGGAAGGCCGTCCATCCGCATCACGACCATTCACTAAGAGGCAATTCTCTCCACTTCCTGGCCCTCTATCTCAAGTCTTGCCGATCTTGCAAAAGAATGGGCTGCTCTCCTATGAACCGAAGCGGCCCAATCCAGAGAAATTCTCTAACTACGACCCCTCCAAGAAATACAAGTATCATATGGGAGAAGTGGGACATTCAACTGATGAATGTATGACCTTAAAGCACAAAGTTCAGAATTTATTGGACACTAATGCATTCTCATTCCACACCACCCAACCGAATGTCAAGAGGAACCCGTTGCTTGAGCACGAAGACAAGGTAAATGCCATATTTGGATTTGACGTTGGTCAAGTCAAGAATTTGAGAGTGCATGTTGCAGATATCTATAATGGGCTAGTAAAAGCTGGATACTACTCGAGTCATGAGGCGGTTCCCCTATCCTTGATGAAAGAAAGGATCGCTATGATGGCGGACGCTGGCATGATTGTATATGCTGACCATACTGACATGGTCTCCACTATATCCCAAGTCATTATTGGTTGGGAGGAAGAATGGGCTGCACTGAATGCTAGTAAGGATGAAATCGATCCACTGCATGTGGATATACCACACCAAAAGGATGTGGAACCATTTACTAAAGTCCTAGTGCACAACGATGGAATGGATGATCCGATACCTCAACGAGAAGAGAACCCTGATGATGTAATAGGAGGAATCATTAACCTATTTGATGATAGGTGCCATTGAAAAAGAATCTTCGGAGGGAACGGGTGCTGGCCCACAAGAGTAACTCATTTATCATTCTCGCATATTCCCCTGCGTGGGAATTTTTACTGCATTCTAGGGATTTTTTTTTCTTTTCTTCTTTTTCGCTTTCTTTTAGGATTTGAATACTGTATTTTCCATTCAATAAGTTGTAATTGATTGATGAATATCAATAAAATTACAAGTTTTGTTTTGAGAGCATAATGGGGTACACCAAACTAGCCCGGTGACGATATCTAACCAATAAAAGAAAAGGAAAATCCAAGGAAAATTCTGAGGGCTGGGCTTCATTATGTTTCCTCACCCAAAAGAAAAATTCAAAAGAAAACTTTTTTGGAGCCATTTCCAAAATTATGCATTCCAGTTGATCTGTTTATTTTTCTAACTTATTTGCTTCATGTCTCAAAGCATAATTTTCTTGGCCTAAGGAAAGAACATCCGAAAAAGGCACAACAAGTTGTAATGGACCCATTGACTTGATTGTTATTCAATTAGGTTGAGAGCATAACTCCAAAAAGTTAATGTGGGACATCTCTTGTTGATACTTGAGATATCTATCTCGAAAATTCAAAGCATAGTTACTCCTACATTTCTCATCTCCTAGAGAAAGTGAGGGGCAGGTCAAAAGAGGACCATCCATATTTGATGAAAGAGGTATATCTCATCCCTAAATATAATTAATTCTTGAATTGACGGTTTGTTATTTTCCTTGCAGGTGATGGATCAGGGGAATGGCAAATTTTGATAGCGACCTAATTGAGATGAAATCTCAATCCAAGCCAAAATGGATGTTCAATTTGCATTCTCTTGCATAGTGTCCAATTCATGCACATTCTATTGTGCTGAGACAAAGGCAGGAATAGAGCATTTATCGAATCAAGGATCGATTTCCATTATCAATTGATCAATTTATGTGTTCGTTTCCTTCAAATAGGGGTAATCCAAGGACACTGATTGCTGATAGAATCCCTTTATAGGGCAATTCCTTGAATGAATGCTCAATATCATGTTTTTCATGCTTGTGAAAATAGTTTTTGAATTGTTTGTTCCGAAGTTACAAAGCTTTTCAAGCTGAAAGTTGTTGAGCTCTTTTGGAAAGAGAATTTGCATGGTGATTTTACTTACTTAATTACTAATTTCACATGGAGATTTGTCAAGATGTGCAATTCAATGAATGACATCCAATTCTTAAGAATGCTAAGTGAGACATGTGTCAGGATGATGAAAGGCAAAAACGTGTTCTATACACAGTCCCTTACTTATACACTTGTGAGATGAGTGTAACAATTTCCATATCCACAAGGTAAAGAGTTCTCTTTCGAAAGGTACAATGACCAAAATGATGAGGGGCACTTCATTTCTCTATTCCAAACACTACAAGTGATCCATTGCTTAACTTCTTTGAGCCTCATACACTTGTGGAGATTTCTTTCAAATTACCCATGTCAAGAACCACCCCATATTGGGGCAAACTAGAGGTAAGTTGGCATCACATGGTGAGAAAAATGGATAAAAATTCTCTTGCTCTCACTTGCATCAATCTTTGGGTATGTTATTGCAGATGAACTCAAACAATAATCCAAGTGCCTTAGGATGACGAAGAGCATTTTTTTTCTATATCTTACATACTTATATCTATTGTATAGCCCTTTTGAGCCTACAAATTCATTTCTTTGAACCCAGTTGGTGATCATCCCCCACACTAGGGCAAGTATAAGGTAACCATTCAAGAAACAACATGGTCTAGAGCGTCAACAAAATGTGAAGACCTTCAGAAATCCAAATGAAAATTTGATACATTGTAAACAGTGTGTCAATATTAAAATAGAACTAGGGGGCATGAAAAAGTAGTGTGCTTGGTAAAAGCAAGACCGATACCCGTAGACATAAGAGTAAAAAGAGAGGCAAGAAAAAGCGGTGTGCTTGGTAAAAGCAAGGCCAATGCCCAAAGGAGAAAATAAAAAAGAGTCGAGATGGATGACTATCAATTGTGAAAAGTTCTATCTCCAATGGAATGGTACTCAAAGAACTCAAGTGCAAAACTTTCACAGTCAATAGAGCACATTTTGAAGACAATCCTTGACGGTGAAAATGAAGACCGGCGATAATGCCAAGATGATGACCAACTCTCACCTATCTATATACATTTTAAACTTGATAATCCTTTCATTTCTCAACCCGTGAACCTAGTCCACGTTATGTCTCTTATAAAGTCTCTTCAGATTAGGGCACTTGAATTAATGTGGGTGTTCACATGTTTTAAGCATTGCTTGAAGAAGTGCGAGCAAGATTATTTATATCTCATTTTGCAGGGTTCTTAACTTGTAAATCCAAAGATGATTGTGGAATATTATTTTCTTTCAATAGCCTTGACTCAAAGAGTCCCCGTTGTTAAGTCGTTGACCAAACCCACATTAAGGTCCCTATTAAAGACTTCTCAGATTGGTAAGGTCGTACCGCTTGCAAGAATTCTTGGACCCTTGTCGATATGATGATAGTGAGATGAAGTGATTCTCATAAAATAGCCATTCTGAATGAGAGTGAGTGAAAGTCCTTTCTAATTGAAAGTCTCTCATTTAGCATTCTTAAGAAATTCATGTCATGAGTAAAAGTTGTTTTGCAAGATTCTTCTCCCTAGTGGCAATTAGGTTGTGCAAACATTGTACAAAACTTTGATTGGATTGAAATGTGCGTTATACATTTTTTTTATGAATGCATATCAGTTTTGCTCTAATTGTGTCTAATAGATAATATTTTCTTGAAGACCAAATAATGCTCGACGTTCGAGTTGCTCTCTAAAGCCTCGAAATTCGTCCAAACATTCTTGAATTTTACAGGAAATTGACATGGTGTGCTTTCGTAGCCTGATGTCCCTCTTAATCGACACAGCGTGCCCGGAGTATCTTCATCAATCCAGCATGCTCCCGTAGCCTAAAGTTCTTCTTTATCCACCTGGTGTGCTGTTACAGCCGAAAGTCTTCTCATCACGTTGGAGACGTTTTCTCCAAGGGTCAAAAATGTCACCAGGTAAGTATTAAATCTTTTTGAATACCCAAAGCAAAATTTGGCAACTCCTCCCAAAAGTTAACATTTCAGTTTGGATCTGAATGTTACACAATATTTTTGTCGAACATTTCATTTTGGACATGAATGTTCTCTGAGCTTTCTCGTCATACCTTAGTTTGGATCTAGGTATTTCGAATAATCTCAATCCAATATTTGACTCACCTAACATTGAGCATCTATTGGCGAAATTGTCTTAATCCAATATTCAGCTCACCTAACATTGAGTGTTTATTGGTTAAGTTTCCAAATTCTTGACATTTTAGTCTAGATCTAAATATCTGAATCTTTTCATCGAACATTTCATTTTGGATATGAATGTTCTTTGATTTTTCTTGTTATACTCTAGTATGGATCTAAGTATTTCAAGTTATCTTAATCCAATATTTGACTCACCTAACATCGAGCATCTATTAGTTAAGTTGTCTTAATTCAATATTTATCTCACCTAACATTGAGTGTTTATTAATTAAGTTCCTCGATTCTTGACATTTCAATATGGATCTAAATGTCTCGAATCTTTTTATCGAACATTTCATTCTGAATATGAATGTTCTTTGATTTTTCTTGTTATACTCTAGTATGGATCTAAGTATTTCAAGTTATCTTAATCCAATATTTGACTCACCTAACATCGAGTATCTATTGGTTAAGTTGTCTTAATTCAATATTCATCTCACCTAACATTGAGTGTTTATTGATTAAGCTCATCGATTCTTGACATTTCAGTATGGATCTAAATGTCTCGAATCTTTTTATCGAACATTTCATTATGAATATGAATGTTCTTTGATTTTTCTCGTTATACTTTAGTTTGGATTTAGATATTTTGAGACATCTTGTTCCAATGGTCGTCTCACCTAACATTGAGCGTCTGTTGATTCGGTTGCCTCAGTCTGGATCTAGGCAATTCGATAAACATTAAACTCTTCAAGAAATCTAAAATCAAAGCCAGATGCTTGTGGAGTAGAAATTTATCACGTACCTCAGGATGCTTTACCGTATTGATTGGTAAGTAATTACAGGTACACCTTTTCTTTTTTCTTTCTTTTCTTTCATACTTTGCATTAGCTTTTCCATGCATCATATCATATTGCATTTTAAAATGGGATTCATTTTCCCACAAAAAATAACATTACATTGCATATGCATGTCAAAATTTAGGTCTCAATTTATCTTTGAATGCAACTTCTGCGAGCTCACCTTCAAAGAGGGGTAGCTGTTGACACCTAAATTTTGATCAATCATTCATAATTTAATGCACAAAAAACTAGGGATTAATTTTAATCCCTAAACAAAAAATATTATGATTAAATTGCATAGCATATAGTTTTAGGAGCATTTATTATTATTGCATTTGCATTGGACAAGTGGTTGATGGGCTTCAATTGATAGTTCTAAACTTTAATTTAACATGTTGGACTAAGCCCACAGTGAAAGAGAATTTGGCTAGGCCCGTTAAGGAGTGATGAGTTGAAATATAAGAATATTCTCGGGAACATTCTCATATTCTCGAGAATATTATTCTTTCAATATTTAGGGAAGGTGTCGGATGAAATATTCTCATTAAGGGATGACGAATTGGAATATGAGAATATTCCTGGGAATATGAGAATGTTCCCGAGAATATTTGCATTATTCTTTCAATATTTAGGAAATGTGTCGGATGAAATATTAGAAAAAGATTGCACGTGGGATACAAGAGCTAAATAGATAACGTGCAGATTTATCATATTTCCTTAAAATAACATAGTCCTTTCACCTATAAAAAGGGGGCTACACACATTGAAGAGGGGACACGAAAAAAAATCCACAGAAAAGAGAGAGAGACAAGAGAGGAGAGAAAAGAAGGGGATCCGGATCACGACTTTCGATCTTGAGGCAGCGACCGGCGATCACGGCCACAATTTTCACAAGAATTGTGAGTTGTGATTTGGTAATTCTCACGTCTCGGAAGCCGCATCTCCGAGACCAAAGTCAACGAGCCCGTCCTTGCTCACTCCGCAGCTTTCCCGTGTTTCATCCAGCGATTCTAGCGATTGCCACATAAATTCCAGCAACGCCCAGCAAATTCTCTGCATGTTCAATTCGTGAAAGTCCAAGGGTTGGATTTGCCTTCTTTGGGTGACGTGCAAATTTCAGAAAAGAAGCTGTCGCCAATCCGAGCTTCACCACCGAGAACCTGTTGTTCTTGGCCCACACCATGCGACGATCCATCATTCACAGATTAGGTAAAATATAGTCTGATTTGATTTTTCTGAATATTTAGTTTCCTTACTTGAAATATCACGGATATATTTGATTGGACTCATTACTATATTATCCAAATTTCAAGTAGCCTTTTTAAATTAGGGATTATTCCCTAATTTCTTAACGTGTCATAATCGCTAATCCGATCTCACGTCCGAGATACGATTTGCGATTACACGGAAAAATCGTCAATCCGATCTCACGTCCGAGATACGATTCGCGATTGCACGGAAAAATCGTCAATCCGATCTCATGCCCGAGATACGATTCGCGATTTCTTCTAAAAAATTGGCCAATCTGATCTCATGCTCGAGATACGATTCGTCAATTTATTTCCAAAATTAGATGAAAAAGGATAATATCTCGCCTGATTTGTTGCCGTGCTTTTCTTGATGCATTTGTTCAAATTGATTTTGCTTATAAAAGAAAACCCAAAAAATATATATAGTTTAGTTGGATGGGGTTCTTATTAGAATATTTTCTTTTAGAATAGTTTGCATGTTTAACTATAGGTTAGTTTTAATTTCGAATTTTGATTATAAAAAATAAAATAAAAAATAAAATAAAAAATAAAAATTGTCATGTTCATGTCATGTAGAATCAGGTCATCTTCCATGTGTGTGACATGCTAGGATAGTTGCATTAAATATTTTCTAGCATTAGATTAAGTTAAATAATTAGTGTCACGTGACATATAATTTGCATATTAGGTTGCATGTTGCATGTTATTATAGTTAGACACTTTTGCACGTCATCGCATGCATTGCACTTATTATTTTAGGCCTCATTAAATAATTTAAAACCTTTAAAAAAATTGAATGGTTGCATGTTAATTAGAAATCAT
>CM026411.1:18306303-18395504 GCA_014858505.1 Corymbia citriodora subsp. variegata
TACTTGAATTTAGATTCTCCTACTTTACTACCATATCAGACTTTATAAGGTCATGATTAATTATTAAGATTCTATAAGATCATTATTAATCGTTTTAAAATTTTAAATTATTAGGTGAATGTGTAGCTTTTAACAAATGGTCATATTGTTACGACAACTAGGTTTAGACGGAGAGGTTAATGGTGGTTGTTGGGGGCGCCAACTTGGTCGTAGATTTTAATGGATGGTAGTTGTCGGCTGGGTTGTGGTGGAGGTCGGCGACCGTCACGACGGGGATGGGCTCGATGAGGAAGCAGCAGCCACGCGGGGGTGGGGTAGGAGAGAAATGATGAGAGGAGAGAGAAGGTCATGTATTTGTGGTTTGTTTCTTGGGTGAGTGATTTGAGAATAAAAATGGCGAGTTATGAAAGAAGTGTGGATGACAAAATGCAATTTGTAATTAAATGACAACACTCAAGATGCAAGTTGTAGGTTATTAATAGTCGGGTGGAAAACTCAAGATGATTTTTGAAAATTATCTTTTTGCTGACTAGATTCCTCCCAAAATTCATTTTAGTTGTGCCTAAAACAGATCTCCCTCAAAAATTTTAGAAGATTGACCTGCCCATTCTTTGATTTTATAAATTCATGCTTGTTTGGAAATCAAGTTGACCCAATTTTTTAAAAATTTATTTTTCTTGGGATAATTTCCTACATTGGGTGGACCTAGGCCTAGTCTAACTAGTATACGTGCCATTTCTTCCATTGGTCTTATTTTTTAATGTATTGGTGAAATCAAATGCTTATTAAAACTGTCTCTCTACTCTTGCAGATCTCACTTACATGGAAATGTAGCATTTTAAATATTGACAATGATTATGGAAGTTTATTAAAGGGTATGAAGTATCACTTGATAATGCGTATCATTTGGTAGATAATTGAATATCATGCATTCATTTGTTAAACGTCTCTTATGTAATATTCTATAAAAATTGAATTTATCGTGGACAGTATCTATGTAGGTCGACTTGAATTGTTTCTTCATTTGCTTAAGTAATTATTGTCATTTAACTTACATTACTCTAATAATAAAGTTTTTACTACATATTTAGGATAAAACCAAAGTAACTTTACCGTCTATAATTTATTGTATTGCATGTCACAAAGTCACTTTTTCTCTCTATGTTATTTTATGGATGCATCAATACATTGTACTGTATAAATACGACATCACAGACCAAGCATAATACAGTCGGTTTGGTGTATTTTAAAGGTATTATTATGTTCACATTCTCCTAGAGTCATCTTTAGTACTTATTCCTTTAAATATCACTAAATTTTTTTAATATTTATAATTATGTCAATTTCTTAAAAATATTCTCTTAATTTTTTATCAAACATTTTCTCATTTTTGTAAAGTCAAGTTTGTTACCTATTATCGAGATATTTTGCACAAAATTTTTTAATTAATACTCTTATTTTTTTTAATATGAAAGACTAATTTAATCAAGGGAAAGTTCCAAACAAGGGTCTAAAGTATTCTCATTTTCTCTAATAATGGTCTAAAGTAAACCTTGTTTTAAATAAAGGCCTTAAGTGGATCTTATTTCAAATAAGGGTATAAAATAACTATTTCAAAAAATAACTTGACTTTCTAGTTGGTTAAGGGCATTTCCACAATTGACCCTTTTTTGAATTTTTTCTTTCTTTTTCTTTTGTTGGTTTTCTCTTCCTTCTTCATTGATAGCCAGTCTCAAGCAATGCTTGGTCATCAGCAATGCTTGGAGAGGGTTAGACAAGAGTCACCCTTGCTAGCCACTAGTAAGGAGTGGACTCACCTAGGGTGAGGGTTGGCCTCACCTGGGCAAGGCGACCCTCACTGTAGGTGAGACTATCCTTGCCGGTGATAGGCAAGGCTAGCCCTCACCAAATTTGAGCAAAGTCGCCTCGCCAACGGCTAGTGAGGGATAGCCTCGCCTTAGCAGGCGACACTCACCCTAGGCGAGGTTGTTCCTTGTTGGCACTTGCTAAAAAAAATGAAAATAAAAAATTAATTTAAAATTACGATTTTTTTTATTTATGAAAATGCTGTTAATCAATTGAAATATCTAGTTGACTGGTGATCGGTGAGGTCAAGTCTTTATTTGAAACTATCATTGGCATTGGCCACTTTAGATCCTTATTTGGCCATTGGCCTTTTTGATACAAGATCCATTTTAGATCTTTATTTGAAAAAATGATTGCAAGACATTCATTTGGAATTTTCCCTATAATCAAATGTGAGTGCAATTAATGTGCAAAATTCACTTTAAATACAATATGTTAGATAAGATTGATCATAAGTAGGACAAGCAAGTATTAACTTCTTAAATAATAACTTTAGCTTCTATGCTAATGCCATACAATAAGATTATTTAGTTTTAGGTGTATTTAAAATATAAACCTTCATAGACTCAATTCCAAATATTGTATAGGCTAGACTTAAACTTCTAATGATGTTTTTTATCCATTTGGTTCCACTCCCACGATGTCATTGGATACAATACACTGGCATTAAAAACCTCATATTCTAAAACGGATTTCTAGCCTCTTAAATGGAATAGTGTAACCACTAGAAGCCACCATTCTCACATGGGAATGGAGAGGTGGGGGTTCAAATCCTCACATTCTCAAAGAGGTTGGGGTAAAGACGATTTAATTTTACATATAAGTTTTGAATCACATGCTCTACAGAAAGGCATGGCAAAAGTCTGAAAGTGAGAGTTAGAGTAGAATTGACAGAAAAAAAAAAACAGAGAGAAGGAATTGTGTTGGCTTGTTCAGCAAAATATCATTAGTGGGAAAGTTCACCACATGAGAGCTCAAGTTCAAATCTATCAATATATATAATCATATGTGCCTTCACTTGAAAGCTTAGTTGCAGGTCAACAAGCATATATTAACAAGGACATTAACTGGTCAGGTTCAGTTTTGGGTTCTACTAACATCCAAATTGGGCATAACATGAATCTTTTATACATATATATTTTGTGACCTGCCGAGACTTGACCATTCAAAACTTGAATCAAATGATGGATCAGTTCAGTTTAAGTTGGATTGGATTTTCGATTTGTTCTTTTTTTAACTTGCTCCCAAAATTGAGCACACTAACGATTGGCCAAAGGTGAGGGCTGGCAAGGCTTGACCTCACCCACCTTGCCGACCTTGGGTGAGCCTCGCGATGGCTGGGTGAGGCTGAGCAATTGGCTAGAGAAAGAAGAAGGGAGGAAAAAAACAAAATAAAAAAAATCTCAAAAAATTATTAAAAATTAAAAAAAACTCCATGTCACAAAAAAATTGGGAATCATATCAAACGCTTTTATGTTCTTTTTCTATTCCAAGAATAGAAATTTTAATGTTGTGCCAAATGCATTATTTTGCTCAAAAAATTGTCCAAGGAATATAAATTATTCTCGATAATAGAAATATTACCAAACACACCCTTAGTGTTTAGAGTTTTTTTGGTTGTACTTAATGTGTCTTGGTTCGATTTGGGTATTCTTGATTATTACCCAAACTGGAATGAAACCTATTTAAAAAAGACTAGAAATTTTTGGTTTGAGTCAAGCCAATTTGAGTAATTTTTACACTCCTACTACTAACTACTTCACCTTACACCACATTTTCGATGTGGAACTTCTTTCACTTTGAGAGTGCCTATTAACAGATTTCCGCCTCATAAATGAGCCTCCTTTATTATGCTCTCCTCCCCTTAACCTTGGTTATCCTTGGTTTCCTCAACTCAATTTTAATACCTTAGCCCGGCTAAAAGTTTAGCGTGAAGGTGGGGACACCATCCACAAACTTGACTTGGGAGTCACATCCAAGATTTCTTCTTTTGATAAATTTGATGAAATGCTAACATATATTCAGAGTAGGTTACCAATCAATCAAAGACTCTAATACATTTATTGGTTCATACAGTAAAATCCCATATTTTCATAGTTGAGATCATTATGGGAGACCCAAGTACGAACCCGTTAACATATATCTACTCAAAAATTTAAGTGAATGGGTTATAAGCCAACAAGGATATGTTAGCTGCTCTATCTTTTATCACATTCTCAATGTGGGATTTATTTCATAGAATGCCCTTACACGTGCATAAATCTTCTTTCGCACGTAAATCTCACCCATTATGCCTACTATTCTTAATTTGAATATCCTCCCATGCCAACATCATCTCACTTTAAATCTCTATCTTGGCTAGTCCAGTTTGGGAGATGTTCTTACTGACAACATCTTTCTGCCAAACTTCAATCCATACATCTGTACACTGAACATTATCTCAATTCGGCTCTCTACCTTGGCCATGCCAAGTTTGACAGATGTTCTTGTGGACAACATCTGTCCTGCGGACATTTGCTCACCAAAAGTTGAACAGCAAGTTGGGGACACTAGTTAGGGCGTCACACCTAAGTTCTTTTTCTTCTAAAATATTTTATGACGCATGCACACTAATCAACCATGGACTCTAATATCATTTATTAGGCTTACAACAAAAGTCTGATATCTTTATGTGGGAAGATCACCAAGGGAAAACCCAAATCTGTGCCTATTAACATATTCAATCAGAAGTACTTTCACTTAAAAGTTTAAGTCAATCACTTGTGAACCAATTAGGATATATCAAGTACTTTATATTATACTACATCCTTAGTGTGGGGCATTTTTCACCTAACGCCCTCACATGTGCACCTCAACAAAATCTCCCTCTTATGTGGGAGCCTCCTACATTGTACTCTCCCTTAAGTTAAGTATCCTTCCACACCAACATTATTTAGACTCAATTTCCTTCAAACTTTATCTCAATTGCCTTGGCCTTGCCAAAAGCTTAGGGAGAAGTTGGGGACGCCTTTTGCCATCTTGATTAAAGAGTCACATCCAAGATTCCTTCTTTTGGGATATTTCACCATAGGCCAACACACATAGGAGTAGGTCACCAATCAACCATTTATATCTTTATGGGATTATGCAGCAGAAGTCTGATGCATTTATTAAGGAGATCACCAAGGAGAACCTTTCATTGATAAAAGGGTATTTACATGGGTGCATGAAAAAAGGGAATGTTGGTGCGTCACATTTTTTTCTTTTCTCATCAGTGAATAGATCTAATTGCTTTGATATGATATATGGTTAAGTTCGAGCCTGTTAACATATTTAGTCAAATCCATATTTACTTCAAAGTTTAAACCAACAAGTTATAGGTCAACTATATTAATTAACTATTTCACTTAGGTCACATCCTCAATGTGAGACTTGTTTCATCTAATACCCTGGCATGTCCAGCTCAACAGACTGAAATGAACGACATATGCATCAAAGAATGGAATCCTGTTATCCATCAAGGAAAGATTGTGATGGCTGATTGCCTATTCTTCCCACTCTTTTTACCAATGAGATAACTTTTTTTCAAAACTAATGACGTAATGAATTATACCAAGGACATAGAAGTATAAAGATTCACTTGCGACATGTCAAATAAATTATGTTAATTGACTTACTAAGAAAATAAGTACAGATTTTTGTTTGTTTTACCTTCAAGTGTGAGCCATGCGTGCATCATCTCATGAGCAAGGGTTTGCCCCGTGAACAACCTGAAGATATTTAATCTTTTGTTATCTTTTCAGTGAAAGATAATTACTCAACATAGAGTCATGCGACAATAAAAGGGAAAAGAAATCTACCTTGCGCAATTATCCAAAAGCTTTATCCCCATCACTTTGGAGTAACCGACTAGTTTATGTTGCTTTCCTTCCACCGTCTAAACATGAAAAATAGGAGAAAAAATGTTACTTATATAGGAAATTGTAATTAAAGTAATATGGAAATAATTACTTCTCGAATCTGGATGGCTACCTGAGAGCTTAAATTTTCAAAACCAAATAAGATCTAAAGTTCAACAAATCATATTAAGAGAAACCAAGCTTGAAAATGTGAGGTTCTTAGAGAAAAAAAGGAGTGGGCGTTTAATATCTTATCATCCATGGAATATTATACACATACCACATAAATAACAGGCGCTCTTTGTGATGTTGTTTCTCCGATTGTCCCTGAAGTCACCCAGACGGCTCCTAGACCGTCACATACTTGATGGTACCCCTATTAATGACAAAAGGAAAAGTTGACTTTTAACTCTGAAATCATCCGGATGGCTCCAAGGTTGTCACGTAAGTATAGTACATACACAAAAACAATAAATTAAGAAAAGAGGCTGGTACAAATATATAGCGAACAGGGGGAATTTTATGTTACTTCTTACCTTCGTTCCGTCACCGTATTTTTTCACACCTTGCCTGTCCACCAAAGAAAGTGGGATTGTTGGCTGGTGTACTTTCATGTCCATGCGGTCATAAAGTTTTCGAATTTCGCGCTCGAGAGGTTTACATTCGTGAGAGTTCATTATTGCGGAGTTGCGACATTCTGGGCATAGTGACCGATCATCGTCGAGGGTTGAATATGTAGTTCCTCTGGGCTGCACATGTTTCCCAATTGTTGTATCATTAGCGGGCTCCATTTTGTTATAGAGAAAAACATCGTTTTAAATGCGGAGCTAAAGGATGTTGTCTTAGTGGATAACAATCAAGGTGCTCAAAATCGTGAGTCCACCTATGAGGGTGAGAAAGCCTTCTTGTAATACTAGTTATGAGCCTATGCCTATAGTATGCGATCAATAGTAACACACGCAATTATATGTCTGAGTGTTACAGAGGTGGATAGAAAGTCAAATCACAAGGTTTAATTTATTAGATTAGTGTTAGCCCACAAAAAAGTGTATAGTTATTCGTTGAATTTGTAGCTCAATTTATTTTGGAATCAGAATTTCGAAAGAACATTGGAGAATGAGATGGAATCAGAGGTGTTTGGGGGTGAGCATGTAGGCCCGTCTACACACGGCTGGGAGGCTTTTGAAACTGGCCATCAGGTGGTTGTGAAAATCCTCTCTCAAACACTCGTAAACTAATATTTAGAGTGAGTTCTCTGTGAGATTGTGCAACACTTGTGATTTCCTTGGGTGTAATCCAGATTGGAAAAACCTTGAGCCGTCATGTAATTGTAACTTTATAAATTTTAATTCATAGTGGAATTTTTTTGGCTTGATGCCCCATGTATGTAGTTGCCAAATTGGACTGAACCATATAAACCTCCAGTGTCCTTATTGTTCTTGTTGATTCCTCTTTTAATTCTATCCTCTTGCATTTGATGTTGAATTGCACGATCTGTAAACTTTCGTGCTATTTTGCCACAATTGGTATTAGAGCATGGTTTAGGGTTTAGGGTTTCTAAAGCTGATTTAATGCTTTTGCTTATTTGCTAACTGTTGAGAAGTATTGTTTTTGCAATTATGTCAGGAGCAAAGATTGACATCGGATGACAAAGATAAATTGGCTAAAAAGATCAAAGAAGCCAATAAGGTTGAGCTGTGGAGAAGGCAAACCAACATAATTTTGTTAAAATCTATAGTTTGAGGCCCTTTATTTGAAGAAAGGTTTGAAGCATTGTTTGTTTATACTTGGCCTTTTCTATTCGGATGGTTGAATGCATATCCATCAGAGCCCAAATAGATGTGTTTACCAAACTCATGATGGATTTGAAGAATACTAGTAAGGCTCTGCTTGAGAAATAAGGCATGATGTGGATGCTCGATGGTATCTTCACCAGTTTAAGGGTTGTGCCAGGTGTGTGTTGTCCTTCCTATGACATTTGACTAAAGCTTGGAAAAGTCTTCTTAAGCACAGAACAAGGTGCTCGGTCTTTGTGTGAGTCATGGAAGGCGATGATTCAAGAGTTACTAGGAAGGAAGACCATGCGGATGAGAACTAGAAGTGGTTAAAATTCCGTTTTAAAGAGCATAGTCAGTTTTTCTTAGAGGAAGGCATAGCGAAACTCTAACTGTTATCAACACACTACAATTGAATGGGTCGCAGAACTTATGAACAAAATTATTCGGAGCAGGGGTTGTTCTTTACTTTCCAATGCAAGTTTAGGTGAGAAATTTTAGGCTGAAGCAGTGGATATTGGCCATTGGTTAGTGCATGAATCACCATACATACAATTAAGACGAAAACTTCGAGGAAATGTGGTTGAGTAAGCTTGCTAACTACACCGGGCTAAGTGTTTAATTGTTCCTCTTATGCTCATGTAAGAAAAAAATGCGCTGGAGCTGAGGTGAAGGAGGTGCTTATTCCTAGGTGATGCACATGGGAGGGATACGAGCTATGTTGCACTAAAGAGGATTAACCTAGGTTTGTAATAAGTAGGAATATTACCTTCAACGAATTTGCTCTGTTAGAATATGAGTCAGGATCAATCACAAAAAGAAATCTAAAAAACTCAGTGGTGTTGAAAACTCTTAGTTTTTATGTTAATAAATTATTTTATATAAGTATTTATATATATCTTCAGAAGGAATAAGCCATAAGGTAGCGTATGTTTTTGAGTTTGCTGGTGGCAGAAGGAAAAACATAAAATGTTTTTGAGTCTATCCGTACCAGACGTAAGACCCGAAGAGACGCAAATTCTGAGTCTGACCGTGCCAGACGGAAAACTTAAGCAGACTCAGAATACTAGTCTATTAGACTTAGAATGAAACTTCAGGATCAGATCACCAACAGTTAAGTATTTCACTTACTTTGTTTATGTTGATTCAATTATATTAATTTGATTGGCAGGATCAATTAAAGGACAACTTCCAAAGAAGAATGGAGTATTTATGGAAGCCCGGATTATGATTTTATGGGGGAACAAAATCCAAGGGGATCTGATTTACTCTCAACGGTCAAACAGACTTGCTTTATAAAGTCTGTTTAGGAAAAGAAAGACTAAACTCTCAAGGAAAGAGCCAACAGTCGAGTGTGGCTTGGAGAGTATATAAGAATAGGATGAGACCTAGGAAATAGATAGGATAAACATATTTCAAAGTGCGATTATGTTTTTCCATCAATTGTCTAAAGTGCGAATTTGAGTGATCCTAATGAATTACCAAGAAGAGTGACTTTGTAAGACTCATCATCACCGAGTGCTAACATTCAAGAGTGTGTAATTACCTTTAATCATATAGTGAAATCCAACCTATTGGCCGATCGCCTAGAGAGTAGACATAGACCTGTCTAAAGCCGAACCACTATAAATTGTGTTTGCAATCCTCTCTAGTCTCTCTATTTAATTTCAGTTTAATGATTGCAAAAGCTTTATTTTAATTGTGCGTAAAATCTCTCTACACTTATTCACCCCTCTCTAAGTGTTATTACTAGCTACAACAAGTGGAGTTTCAGGGAGAGCAAGATGATCAGAATGAAGGAGATGTGATAAAATTTACAGTATCTTCTGATTTGATAATAGCTTACAGATGTTTCGAGAGAACAGCTAAGAATGATGCTTCGAGCGGGGAAGGATACAAGCTATGGTGGACAAAGGAGGATTGACCCAGGTTTGTAATAAGTAGAGATATTACCTTTAACGAATATGCTTTGTTAGAATATGAGTCAGGATCAATCGCAAAGAAAAATATAAAAAACTCAGGACGTTTCAGGGAGAGCAAGATGATTAGAATGAAGGAGATGTGACAAAATTTATGGTATCTTCTGATTTGATAATAGCTGACAGATGTTTCGAGACAACAGCTAAGTATGAAGCTAGCGAAGGTGGATGAGCTAGAATGACATTTGTATACAGAAGTCTAGATGTATGATTGGGGATTAATGGAGATGTTTTCATGGGCTGCAAGAAAAAGAAGACCGCTGGGATGTCGTCAGTGACTTAGAGGAGCTACACGGGGAAATTCTCTAAACGGTTTAACATGTACTTGGTGAAATTAGTTAGTACCCCACTTATTGCGTATTATAGCTCATTTACACTATTATTGTGCACTTGAATAGAGGTAGAGTATTTGTCCCATGCTTCATGTTAGTACTATTAGTTATCTAAATAATGACATAGTCCGTACTAGACTTAATATTGCCCATGTTAGGAGAATATGTAAGGCTAATCTAGTTATACACATTGGACGCTATGAGATGGATTCTCTTGGACTTGTTTGAGATGACAGATGCTAACTTGAATTTCAAGCGATACAGTTTAGATAGTACGTCAGTAACTCAACATGTAGACCCCGGTCATACAGGACCCTAAAAAATGGTCATTTTCTAAGCAGGCCTGCCTTTACTTTGTGAGTGGTGTAGTGACTTGGAAGGCGATTGCGAGACATGGTGGTTTAGTCAATAAGTGAGGCTGAAAACATGGTCAAAATTGAATGTGTTGAACAAATGGTTTGGTCTACTAACTTGTTTGGTAGAAGCGATTCAATATATGTTAGTGTGGGCATCAGATTTACTATGGTTCGGTAGCAACTGGAGTTAACACGGCAAAACCGTGATCATTGGTAGCTGATATTTCCATGTCAGAGATGACACATATTAGGAGAGGATGTAACTATAAAGAAGTTTTTTGCAGCGAAAAATCCCATGGAAATTTTGACCTAGTTCATTCCTCTAGACAAGTCCAAGCTTAGTTGGAACTTGAAGGATGTTTGTGGTGATTGAGCAGCACCCACTGGCATGTCGGGAAAATCCACGTAGATGACAAGTAATATGACTTGACTGTTAACATGGAGCCAAAGAGGGGAGTAGTTAAGTTTTTGGCTCAATTTCTTGCCAAATTGAAGTTTGGGACAAAGCACGAACAAGATAAGGCCGAGATGGGTTAGAGGTGTTTGCGTGCGAGTGAAATGACCTGGCCAAAGGCCCAGGCGCCCGGCTTACAGTGCCCAATAGCAACATGCTATTGGGCATGGGCTTGCAAACCGGCCTAGTCTGACCAGGAGCTCAGGAAGGGAACTGGAAAGTACCTTTTGGCACTGGCCATCAGGCAGGAGCCTGGCTATTCCTTAGACTATCATAAACTCGTATTTTTTCTTATCTCACTTCTCTCTTCCATGTACATGTGTGTGCAGTACTCGTGGGAGCCCCACCCTCTAATCCCTTTACCATCAATGAAAATAAGCATTAGGTTCTATTTTTTTGTGTTTTTTGAGTTAATTCTTTGAGAGAATTTGTCAGTTGTTTGATTTACTTGGGTGTAATCTAGGACTGAGAAACATGTGAGTTGAGCAGTCACAATTTTGTAATTTTTCAATTGATAGTGGATTTTTGACCGTTGGTTCTTTGTAAATATTTGGTGTCCTTTGACTTTCTCTGGTAATTTCGTCCTCTTGGGTTTGATACTAAAATTGCACAATTCGCATTACGTCACTACATAAAACTTTTATGTACTCTAAAGTCAACCAAAAGCAGAGGGGACAACCCTCATGATTTGGGTGAGTGGTTAGGCCTCAAGGCATTTTCGTCTTATGAAGAGAGAGGTCCTAAGTTCGTCCTCCCTTATCGCCTAATTCCATGGAGGCCAACCCCAAGATTTACGAATTATGTGTGACTCTGTAATTAGCCAGCATGGTTGAGATAGGGGACTGCCAAATCCGATACGGATTAGTTGGCAAACCATTGATGCTAGATACCCCAACAGTATCGAGATAAAAACGAAGGGAAAGCAAGGGGGAATTGCCTGTAATATGAGCAAGATAGGTCGTGCGGTAGTATGTCTAGTATTTGTTAATGGTTTGCTAGGTATCTATTAAAACATTTTCCCGACTAGCTTCCCATGTGCTCGAGGTAGTTAGATAAGGTATGGGTTTGAAAACCAACCTTCAATCTTTTGCAGCAGAAACAACGAGGAGTTCCATCTCTTTTATGCCGTCGACAATACTTTTCTGGCCAAAAACGATGTTTCCCATATTGAAGATGACCAGATGCATCTACTTGAATCTGTAACCAAGATGAAAACATAAAAAGAAGATTGTGCCTGTGTGTACGTGAATTTAATCAATCACTGTACTTTCGGAAAAGTTGTGAAAATAATGTAAGTGGAGTAAAACACACTCACAGGTTCCTCACAAACGTAGCACGTAGGATGATGGTGCTCCTTCTTGTAAATATTCAGATTTGAATGATACTCGCTCTGATACAACAAAAGGCAGTGACTACAATATAATGGGCTAACCAAATGGAAATGGTGTATGGCCAAACCTTGTGATTAGCAATAACCGGATCATCAAAAGTATAAGGATGAATGCATTCTGAATGCTGAAAGGAGTGCCTGCAGTATATATATAAGTTAACGAACCGTATTTGTGACAAGGACTTGCTTTTCCTTTTATCTCACATTAAATGTTTTACACTGAGTTATGTAAGCACTAGCAGAAATCTTGGGAATTTCGGGAAGACAAAAGTGACCATGAGTTCTTAGTACCCGTTGTCTGGATAAAATGAGAATGGTGATGGATGGAAGATGTTCTCCATGTCAAACAGAGAGGATGATCCGATGACCGAACTTTGGTCAAAAGCCTTGGAAAGTTGTCCATCTCCGTGCTGCATTGATGATCCTACATATTGCACGGGGTCGTAGGTCGCCCATCCTGCTCCATAGAGATATTCTCCTCAATCGAGAATTCATTCAACTCATCTGAATCTGGACCGCTATAATTACAAGGTAAAGAAGGCTTTTGTCTAGGGATGAACAATTGCTTTTCCTCAGCAAAACCTTTATGCGACCGCAAAGTCTTTAAGCTCTGTACTACTTGATCAAAAATTAAATGCATATCTGAAATATAATGTTAGAAGGAATTGCTATAAACTGCAACCGAATTCACCTTGACCTTCTCCTGAGACTAAGGAGGAACGGAGAGCTCTGTGGTCCGTTTCTTCGCCACTGTCCGTTAATTCATCCTGCACATAGAGTTTCTCCATCTACTTCATTACGATGCAAGGATATTTTCAACAGAATAAATGTCGGGTTAGGAGTAGGATATATTTCATATTTTAGAGACTTGACTTCATTAGCAGCTATCATTCCAAACACCCACTGACAATTGTTGTCCGCTAGCACAACCTCTAAATTGGCAAGAGAAAAGGATATAAGAATGACAATAGCACTTCTAGTCAGAAGAGATATATACCGCAGAGTCGTTCACTTCATCAGAATAACGGTGACCATCGTCTTCATAGTTTCCATGGTATTGCATTCTGGATTTAGAAGAAGAAACATTGAGCACTCTTTTTAGCCAAACCATAGGAGATAGTGTTCTGGTGTTGTAGTAAATCACATTTCAAGTACCACTATCACTGCCAAGGGAAAAAACTTGGAGATGAGACTCCTCAAGCTGTCTTTGTTAGTGACTATCTATTGCATCTAGATGGAATGCAATTGCACACAGTTTCAAAACTAGTCAATTGAGCATTGTCTTTCATTTGTAGGATTCAAAAGGTTATAAGAGGTAGGGCGTCACTGTTCCTCATCTGATTAATGATATTCACATATTTACACAGAAAAAAAGGTATCACTGTTGCTAGAAACAGCACTTCTCTGATCCAAATCTACACAGAAGTTCCTCCATAAAAACTTTAGTGGTTACACGTATCCTTTAATTTTTCTGATGATTATTATATTTGCTGATGTACTGGTCATATATCCAACTCCATATAGTCATCTCTATTATGAACTTGGCAAAAAAAAAAAGTTTCTGAAATGAAGGATCTTCAGCATCTTCTAATAGTCATTAGTTGTAACTAACCTCTTATTTTCTATTCAAATTGTACTATCAGTATCATGCTCCTATTTACTGCTTGTTTTCACGTTGTATACATGCCAGGAGAGGAGTGTTTTCTGAATAAGAATTGTCCTTGTTCCTTAACTACTTCGAAACTTTTGAAGAAAAAAGTAACTTTTGAAAAACATTTTCGTAACATACATACTTCCATAAACATCCATAAGATTCCTTTCTTAGATTTAGCAGTAGACAAACTACCAGTGGAAGCGCCAATAAATTGGTAAGGAGTAGTGAAAAAAATAAAAGTGACTATAGCAGTACCCGTCAATGGGATAAAATGAGAACGGAAAAGATTGGAAGTTGTTTGCAGGGTCAGACAGGGAGGATTGTAAAGCCCAGCTTTGTTGGACAGTCTGGGTAGGTCGTTCATCTTCATCCTCCAATTTCAGTTCTTCATATTCTACCCAGTCCTTGGTCGTTGCCACTCCATAGACATTGTCTGCTGAACGACATTAACCATTTATCTGAATCAACATCACTAGCGTTACATGGTAAAGATACATTATGGAATAGAAAGGTTTCCGATGTGACTGCAACAAGTTCTGGTTTCCATATTTGGTCAGACAATAAGAAGATCTATGCATCCAGAAATATATAAAACTGCGGTCTGTTGCAAGTCTAATTTCTCCTTAAGCTGATGTCAGAGAGAAGTTTCACGAACCATGGTCCAATTTACCTCGACCATCTTCTGAGAAGGAACGACTGCAGGCGATTTGATAGTCTGTTTCCTCATCCCCTGTTGATTCACCCTGCACATTGAGGTTCTACAGCTATTTAACACTGTTCTATTACATTTTTCGATCCCCAGCACCCAACATATACAGTTATATTTCTTGTGCATTATAACCACCCATGAATTAACCACCCCAAAAAAATAAAAAATACAAGAATAACAAATAAGCCCCAACTTATACTTCTTGTGTTACCTCTGTGTCGTTGGGCTCATCGGAACAAGAACGCCGATCATCAACCTTACCGCTTCTGTTAGATCTCTGTCTGGAGTTAGAAGTAGAACCCTGGAGAATTCTTTTCAGCCAACCCATAAGTAGGAAAGGGTATACCAGTCTTGTAGTAATAATTCAACTATCAAGTAACGCTATCACCAAAAAGACCACACTCTGATCCAGATTAACAGAGTGGTACCATCATATATAACAGGTTTGGTGTGGTGACAAGAATCCTCTTATTTTCTCAAGATTATTATATTTGCTGATGTGCTGGTCATATATTTAACGCCATCAAGTGAACTCCGAAATGAGCTGGAACAATAAACAAAATCATATTCTGCATGAGTTCATCATTTTCTAACAATCATTAGTTACATCTAACCCCTTATTGCAATCCAATTTGTATTATCGCCTACCAATATTATGCTCTTTTTTTCTGTTTTTTTTCTTTTTTCTTTTCTCGATAAGTAAATGATTTTACTACACAACTCAGAAACTATAGGAACACTGCTTCCCATCAGAAGTCCGGCAACTCACAGGCAATTGGAAGTGCCAACTCGCTGAGACCTTCACCGTAATGAGGTGGTTAACCATAATAATGGAGCTTATGTTACAACAGATGACTAAGTCGATGGTTTGGTTGATTTTGATTGTGAAACTTCCATCTGGTCATCTCTGCAAGGAAGGTTTTCTAACAAATACTGGGCTATATATCAACCACCCCCAGACCATGCATGTTTATGTTAATAGACTATTCCATGACAGATTCTTTTGCTACAAACTATTCAAGATAAGATTATAAAAGGCCTGCGAAACATGAATATGGATGTAAACTTCAAAAACCAGAGTGACCCTGCCCTCCATTAATCATGTATTGAATAAGGAAATTACAATGAGGCGTTTGTCCAATCAGAGATGGTTGACCATCGCATTTTGCCGAGGAGTGTTTTGGAAATAGAATTGTACATGTTCCTTAACAACTTTGAAACTTCTGAAGTGAAAAAAGAACTTTTGGAGTACATTTGCCTAACGTATTTATCTCCGCCCTTAAGATTTCTTTTGAGATATAGCAGGAGACATAAATACTCTTCGGTCACCGGCTTAATTATTGACCCCTGATGAGAGAATTACCAGTGGAAGCGCCAATAACAAGACCCCAATGTGGTGGTTAAACAAATAAATTGCTTCTCATCTTTCGTTAGATGATAATTAAGTTCATTGGTCCGTCGTGGAATTGTGCTCGACTACGAAACTTTCATCAATTCAACTCTTCTGGAAAGATTATTTTATAGATTATTAGCTGTATATCAACCACCACGAAAGCACAAAAGGGGTAGCAGCAAAGATGAAATGATCTGCATCATGCTACTTTCCAAAAGTAACAGGCCAAACGACGGTCTAGTGGGACGGAGAAAAAGACATGGACAGGCAGTGCGCTCACTAGGAAACTGTGCCAATCATTTTTAACTAGAAAAAGACATCAACGCGCAGTTGGACAGCGTTTTAGTTTTCCAACCCAATAATAATATAAGTTTATGATTGAATTATATGTCTCAATAAAGTGGGTTTAATTTTTTTGGACCAATAGGGGAAGAAACCAATTCTTAAAAATAAATAACCCAAGGATCGGTGGGTCAAAAGAATCCGGAGAGCCTTGGAGTTAAGTAAATATAATATTAAGAGTCTTGGCTTTTTAATATGTATTTGGTAACAATTTTGTTCCGAGAATAATTTCTACTTAAAAATAATTTTTTTAATTCTATTACTTAGACGATTTTCTGAGCATTCAAACATGTTTGGTAATTGCACAAATTTCTATCCCCCGAATAGAAAAAAGAACATGAATGCGTTTGATATGACTCTCAATTTTTTTTATGATGTAGAATTTTTTTAATAACTTTTCAGATTTTTCTTTTTTCTTTTCTTTTTTTTCTTCTCTTCTTCTTCCTCCTCTAGCCGGTTGCCAGGCCTCAATAATAGGTAGCGGCCGGCTAGATACAAGTGCCAGTGACCTTGCTAGCCTCAAAGGAGCCTCACCAACCCCCAGCAAGGTTGGCCTCATTGTGGCTAGGTGAGGTTGGCCTCACCCATAAATCTGGTGAGGTCAAGCTTTGCCTAGCCCCAACCATAACCATAGCAAGGCCGACCTTTCCCAGCCACGACGAGACTCTAGCAACTGGCTAGAGGAGGAAGAAGAAGCAAATGAAAATGAAAATGAAAATGACTTGGTTTCAAAAATTATTCCCGAGAAAAAAAAAGGTAACTTTTTTCTACTTCTTATTTATGTTCCAAAGTTATTCCCTGGCCATCAATCTATTTCATGAAATAGAAAACTTAACTTACATTACCAAATTGATTTATATTCTTATTTTGTTCCGAAGAACAAAGATGGGAAATAATTTGAGTATTACCAAACAAGTGCTTAGCATCAAATAATGCATCTAGAGATATATGTTGGGAAAACATCATTATGAAATTTCAATGATATCAAAACTAACCTTTGTATAATATCTATTATGTTAAGTACAAATGGTCATGGTGATGTCAAAAAGGATTGTGTTGATATCAATGGTCACTACGAGCTCAATAAAGGCTAATTACAAGGGTGAAGATCTTTACAAGAGAAGAACAAGTTAGATATGAAGAGGTGATCCTAAGGCTTGGAGGTACTAGGATTGATCTATCATTGACGTAACATCTTTGAAGGCTAACATACTCAAGAGTGTCATTGGCTGATATGTCGCTTTTTGGTAATGTCCCCTCATCTCTTCCCTCCAATCACAAAATAAGTTTCCAATTGCCTTCTCGAGGCAGATCTGAATTTATCTCTTTATCATTTTACATGTCTATCTAACTTTGCACACAAGTCTAGCGTACACAAGACAATTGTACATTATGGAAAAGAAGAATTTTGTTAAGCTTATAGATTGATCAAACTTCGAAAGAGAATTTCTGATCGTCATATTTTCAACTAATATTGGTTAGCTATGTCTTTTAAAAATGATATTTTGCAGAGTATAGGCATTGCAATTAATGTTTTTGTTGCTACCTCACCTTGAGAACGGGTTGGACCACCTAGGGTTTGGCTAATGAATTGCAAAGCTTGAACTTAGCTCGGGCTCTCCCAAGCCCATACAAATTCGTGACTTAGAGTTTAAATTTTTAGTATGCAAATGACTTTTACTTAGAGTTGCCACTAATCTATTTTTTGGTGGATCAATTAGAAACTCAAGTAAAGTAACGGGAGAATTACTTCACTCCTATGAACTAGAAACTGTGGGATCGGAAACTACATGAGATTTCTCCAACACCCTTTTAGTACATTTTCTCTTTTATTTATAAAAAAAAATTTATAGGCAACTTGCATTGATTTAAATTTACTCCTTAACATGCAATATGATCATGCGAGTGCATAATCATTATCTAACACCCAATAAAACCAAGCAATAAATAAATTGTGAGCACAGGGAGGAAAATCCTTAACTCAAAGCAACGAAAGCATCTGCAATGTTATTTAAAAATCACATCAATGGTCCTAGATATAACTTCTAATTAACATGCAATCATTCAAATATTTTAAAAGTTTTTCACTTATTTAATGAGACCGAAAGACTACGTGCAATGCATGCAATGACGTACAAAAATGTCTAACTAAAAAAAAATTCCAAGGATAACCTAATCCTACATGACAATGACATTTTTTATGTTTTCTTTTTTTTAATCAAAATTCGAAATTAAAAATAACCAATATTTAAATATGCAATCTTAATTAAGGAAATGGAATTAAGTTTAATCAAGAGCATTTTTTTTTGAAAAAAAATCGGAATAAGAAATTACCCTAAATATGCAATATTATCTAAAAAAATGTACTCTAGTTTATTGCCTAATCTTTTTTGGATTTTTTTTAAAAATAATTCAAATCAGACAAATATAGAAAGAAATCACATACACATCGAACACAGTACCAAATCACGTAAGATACCATCTATGTCCATTTAATATGAAAATAAATTGATGAATTGTATCTCAAGCTTGAGATCGGATCAGCCAATTTTTCAAAAAATTGCGAATCATATTTCGGGCATAAGATCGGATTGACAATTTTTTTCTATGCTATTGCGTGTCATATTTCAAATATGAAATCTAATTGACAATCATATGCACGTTATAAAATTATGAAAATTTCATAATTTAAAAGGCTATTCAATATTGTGAACATAATAATATATCATGAATTTCATCGCATATATCAACGATATTTCAAATAAGGAACAAAATATTCGAAAATAAAATTAGACATATTTTTTATCTAATCCGGATATTTATTTCTAAATTCGGCAACTTATAAATCACAATCGTCGAGGGGTGGATCAGCACGATTACAGCTAGGTCGCTAGCCGCGGTAAGGACGAGGACGCCACAAGTGTGGGGACTCCACGAAACAGTGAGGATGGGCCTTCGATAGATTGACCTTAAGTGGAATTTGCATAAAGAAAGTAAAAGTCAGTGGACTTTCCCTTCAGCCTTCACAGCCACCGCTTCTATCTCTTCGTGAATGTCTCCTCCCAATTTTTTTTTTATCAATAATGGGTCATTATTCCTGCACCCACACGCCACAGAAATAGAGAGACAAAGTAACGGCGTTAGTATGGAAGTCCGAAATTGCTGCGCGTCTGGAACAGAGGCAAACGGAGTAGCTGTTCTGTCGTGGACTTGGCGAGAAGCAAAGACATCGGGGAGGTGTGCAGCAGTGCGTCGCAAGTGAGGTAAAGACGAGCTCGAAGTTGGTGGTGCGGCTGAGTTCAGCAGCCGAGTCTTCATGGGTTAGCAGGGATGTTGAAGGGCTGAGGCACGCAACGTTGGCAGTTGCAGCATCGTCAGGCAGCTTGTGGCATCGGCCTAGGTTCCGGTGAGCGGAGGCAGCGTGATGCAAGCGCCGGCTTGGACGAGCAACAGCAGCGGTCGACGGAGGAATGACAGCCGCAGATGGTGGGCTTTAAGTGTCGGCTTTTTCGACGCTCGAAGACTTCCTCCCTCTCAAAGAAGATGACCCGCCCTCTCTTTTTTACTTCTCTCGTTCCTATCTGCACCTTGTCAGAGAAAGTGAGCATGTTTTCTCTTTTACTGTATTTCTTGTGCCTCAATGTTAATTGCGTGGCTCTTTTTATAGATGACAGGATTATATTATTTAAAGAAAAATGATAAATTTACATATTGCTTATTTAATTCTTCTATTCCATGTGCAATGTTTTTTCAATATTTCATTCAAAACATTTCCTGAATATTGGAAGAATAATGCGAATTTTCTCGGAAATATTCTCATCTTCCAGCTCGTCACTTTTTAACGAGCCTAGTCAAATTCTTTTTCATTGTGGACTTAGTCTAACTCATTAAATTAAAACTTATAACCATCAATTGGAGCTCATCGGTCCATTGCAAATGTAATAATAATAAATGCTCATAAACTATATGATATGCAATTTAATTGTAATATTTTTTGTTTAGGGGTTAAAATTAATCCCTAAATTTTTATGCATTAAATTACTATGATCAATCAAAATTTAAGTGTCAACAACTGCCCATCTTTGAAGGGTGAGCTTGCAAATGTTGCATTCAAAGGCAAATTGAGACCTAAAATTTGTCCATGCATATGCAATATAATGTTATTTTTTTGTGGGAAAATAAATCACATTTTAAAATGTAATATGATATGATGCATGAAAAGTTAATGCAAATGTATTATGCAGAAAAAGAGAGAGAGAGCGTATCTATAGTTACTTACCAATTATACGGTAGAGCATCTTGAGGTATGAGATAGATCTTTACTCCACAAACATTTTGTTTTTCTTCTAGATTTCTTGAAGAGTTTGATGTTTATTGAATTGCCTAGATCCAAACTAAGGCAGCCCAATGAATTTAATCAACGGGCGCTCAATGTCAGGTGAGACGACCATTAGAACAAGATGTCTCGAAATACTTAGATCCAGACTAAGGTATAACGAGAAAAATTAAAGAATATTCATATCCAAAATGAAATGGTCGATGAAAATATTTGAGACATTTAGATCCAAATTGAAATATCAAGAATTAGGGAACTTAATCAATAAAAACTCAATATTATGTGAGATAAATATTGGATTAAGACAACTTAATTAATAGATGCTCAATGTTAGGTGAGTCAAATATTGAATTAAGATAACTCAAAATACCTAGATCGAGACTAAGGTATAACGAGAAAGATCAAAGACCATTCATATTCATAATGAAGTGTTCGATAAAAATATTTCATAACATTTAGATCCAGACTAAGATGTCAACTAATGACTAAAAGATTTTAGTTGGGATTTCTGATCACTTTAATTTATGGGAAGAGTTACCAAATTTTGCTTTGGGCACTCAGAAGTATTAGATACTTACTTGAGGTTTCCTACTTGATGGCCTTATCTGCTTGGCTCAAGGTTGCTTGCTAGCAGTGCTTTCAGAATCATGGAGTATTTGAACATGTCCTAATGCTTAAGAGAGCGAATCGAGCATCATAGCTACTCAATTTTCATGAGAACTTTACCTGTCAAATATGGTTAGCAACAACAGGTATATGCATTCACCATCACCAAATATTTCCAATCCACTTGCAGTTCACAATTTTATCAATCTTGTATTACCAAATCAGCACTAGCGAGAATTTCTAAAGAGTAATCCATTTAGAACACATGAGTGTCATTGATGTGTCAAATAAATAACATTTTTGGTTTGAAATGACTTTTCACTCACTCTTATGAAAATGTTATTTTATCCCAATATTTGATATGGGAATTTGAGAATCATTATATTTCACTATCATCATACTAGATAGGGATTTGAGTATTCTAGCAATCAATACGACTTTACTAAGCTGAGAGGTCTTTAACATGGAACGTAATATGGATTTGGTCAATGGCTTATCAAAGGGACTCTTTGAGTCAAGGCTATTGAAAGAAGTGATTTTGCAATCATTTTCGGGTTTACAAGTCAAGAACCCTACAAAATGAGATAAAAATAATCTTGCTCGTACTTCTTCAAGCATTGTTTAAAACATGTGAATACCTACGTTAATTCAAGTGCCCTAATTTCAAGAGACTTTGTAAGGGATGTAACGTATGTCACACCCCGAACCCCGAGCATGCAACAACCCATTCCCTTGGTCAATTAAAAGCGACGTCCCAGGACTCGTCGATGACCATTCATTTTATTTCTTTGTTATGCACAAGTAGAAGACGAACCATGCACAAACAATCAAACAATCAAACAAGTATAAAGGAATGAACATCAAGATAACCGCAACTACTCATTTATACAATCTTACTAGATTAACCAACGGAGGATCGTTTCTGATTTACAAGCCCAACAAAGGGTCCGATCCATCTTCTAAGCCAAACCAAAAAGAAATTAGGCTAGGCTATTCCATCTATACAATAGAACCCTCAAATTCAACACCACTATTACTTAGACCCATCAGACTCGGGCTTCGTCGAGTTGTAGTCAGAGGCGTTCAGGTTGATCACCAATAGAGCGAGGGCAGGATTCTCCACCACGCCGTCGGGAGTATCCAGCCCCATAGGGTCCCAGTCAACGTCTTCGGGGCCTCTACTAGGCGGCTCGTCAAAACTACGTAGATGACCGATCAAAAGATCATCCTCTTGAATGTACTAAGTGAGGAACCGATGGGGGATCCATTACCCCAGTCCATCATCCACCTAGATGGTAGAGACCTAAGGACAAGCTATCATCAATTGAGAATCTGAAAGGAGGACATACCAAAGACAGTTTTCCATACTCGCTATAGTCATTACAAGTTTACGATAATGCTGTTTGGATTAACAAATGCCCATACTGCTTTCATGGATTTAATGAACCAAGTGTTTAAGGAATATTTGGATCGGTTCATGATCACGTTTATTGACAACATTCTAGTGTATTCAAAGAGTTCGGATGAACATGAGCAACACCTAAGGATTGTGCTGCAAACCCTAAGGAATCATGAGCTGTATGCAAAGTTTAGCAAGTGTGAATTTTGGTTGGCTCGAGTAGCTTTCCTTGGCCATGTGATCTCAGGTGAAGGGATTTTGGTGGATCCAACCAAGATTGAAGTAGTCATAAATTGACCGAGACCGACTTCAATGACTGAGATTTGTAGTTTTCTAGGATTAGCTAGTTATTACAAATGATTTGTGAAAAGATTTTCTACGATAGCTATGCCATTGACGTAGTTGCTAAAGAAGGACAAGAAATATGAGTGGACAGACAAGTACGAGTGTAGTTTCCAAGAGCTTAAGCATAAGCTGACCACTACACCAGTTTTGACGATTCCGTCCGGCTCAAGAGGATATGAGATTTATAACTACACATCATACAAGGGACTTAGTTGCGTTATGATGTAACATGGTAAGGTGATAGCTTATGCTTCCAAACAGTTGAGACCTCATGAGCTGAATTATCCGACACATGACTTAGAATTAGCATCCATTATATTTGCATTGAAAATATGGAAACATTATCTCTGTGGAGAGAGAATCCACATTTTTATAGACCATCAAAGTTTGAAGTACCTATTCTCTCAAAAGGAACTAAATATAAGGCAATGCAAATGGATGTTTCTCAAGGATTATAACTGCGATATTATGTACCATCCCGATAAAGCAAACAAAGTGGCAGATGCATCAAATCACAAGTCATCGGTTGCTTTTATGATGGTTCAAGAATGAATCCTATTGGAAAGGATCCGCCATTCAGAATTCAGGCTCAAGTTATGCCATCTTTCCAATTTAATGGCAACCTTTAGGATCGAACCTGAAATTCAAGCCAAGATTAAAGCAATGCAACCTTCGGACGCTGATATCCAAAAGATTCTACAAATGGACGTGACCAAGAAAAAGTTGGATTTTCAAGTGTCTGAGGACGGGATCTTGAAATTACGTGGACGGTTGTGTCTGTCGAGTGATGTCGAACTTAAGGATAAATTGTTATCTGAAGCTCATCACAACGACTACAGTGTGCATCCAGGCAATACGAAGATGTATCATAACCTGCAATAATATTATTGGTGGAACGACATGAAGCTAGATATCTCCAAGCACGTGGAGAAGTGTTTAACTTGCCAACAAGTGAAAACGCAGCATTACAAGCCAGGTGGGTTACTGCAACCTCTTGAAATCCCAAAATGGAAGTGGGCACACATCACAATGGACCTCGTAATGGGATTACCAAGAAGTCAGCATGGTAATGATTCGATTTAGGTCATAGTGGATTGATTGACGAAGTCAGCACACTTCATCGCCAAATGCAAAAACTTCACTTTGGAAAAGTATGCAGAGTTGTACACACGACAAGTTATTCATCTACATAGGGTACTAGTAACAATTGCTTCAGATCAAGACCCTAGGTTCACAAGTGCATTTTGGAAAAGTCTATAGACTTTAATGGGAACAAAGATACAGTTCAGTACGGCCTATCATCCTTAGATAGATAGTCAATTAGAGAGAATCATTCAGACCTTGGAAGATATGCCGCAAGCTTCTGTATTGGATTTTAAAGGAAGTTGGGAGGGACAACTTCACCTCGTGGAGTTCGCGAACAATAATAGTTATCGGCAGAGTTTTAGAATGGCACCATTCGAAACTTTGTATGGCAGACCATGCAGAACTCTAGTTTGCTAGCACGAAGTTGGCAAACGAAAAATTACAGGGCTAAAGTCAGTGCATCAATCTTTAGATACCGTTAAGATGATTCAGGAAATATTAAAGATGGCTGAAAGCAGACAGAAGAGCTATAGGGACAAACAACGTAGGGCATTGGAATTTTAAGTGGGCAATCATGTGTTCCTTAAGGTATTACCGATGCAAGGTATTTCGTGATTTGGAAAGAAAGGAAAACTAAGCCCGAGATATATCAGACTGTTTTGAGATTATAGAAAGGATCGAAAATTTGGCTTATCGTCTTGTGCTACCACCTCGACTTGCTCAAGTACATGATGTATTCCACGTGTCGATGCTAAGGAAATATGAGCTACTTTTTGAAAGTTTTAGGACAACTTGCTTGTACTTTTTGAAAGTTTAGGACTCGAGTGAATTTTTGTGACAAATTTTAGGATTTCTAATGCACTTATCCCTCTAAATTAATGTGACATTGGCTTTTCCGGTGAGGCAAATCACCAATGGCATTCAAGTGATTGGTTTTTCAAATTTACAAAACTCAAGTGAGCAAAAAAAAAAAAAAGGAAGCAATTAAGTGAGTATCATACATAAGTTATGCACTTCTATTATACTTATCACATCACGTTTTACTAGCACGGTATGGTGTTCTCATATATTTCCAATGGAACAGTAGAATTGTCATACCAGATTACACTCACTTGAGACAATGCTTAAAGCTGATGCACTTAAGCAGATGATACGTATGAACTCGCTAAACATTGCCTTCAACAATCTTCACATGTTGAAAATACACCAGAATTCAAAGAACCATTACTGCCTTATTGTGTTCATATAGCTGGGAAGACCCGCTTTGGAACAACTCATCCAGGAAATGTATCTGTCATACGGATGTAATCGATTGTTCCTTTGAGGCCATACATGCCGATCACCCTCTTTGCCCGCTGAAATCCAGTCCCATAAGGATGTGATGTTCTTGACTCGGTATCATACTTGAGATACTCAGCAAGCCTTTTCTCGAAGTGATTATGACTTGTTGACATGGATGAGATTTGAGACTCCAATTACATATGAGCCATGACTTCACAAAGGCCTTCTTCCACCTCTTGGCTTATAAATGGATAACATATCAAGTTTTCTTCCCCATTTAATTTGAGTTATACAGAATATAAAAGCAGATAACTCGCTCAAGCAATCATCCACCACTGGGCATGTGCGCACATGAGAGAGAGAGAGAGAACCTTCGAGTCAGAGCCACGCATGCATCATTTCATGAGCAAGGATCCTCCCAGTTAGCAACCTGAAAATGGATAAGTTCTGCATGTCATAGTTCATGTAAAAGATGGGCATTTCTGAAGCACAGAATAAGGTGAATTTGATAAGTAATTAGTCGTGTACCTTGGGAAACCATACAAAATGATGATCGCTATGACCTCAGAGTAAGCGACCAGTTTGTATTGCTTAGTTTTTATTTTAGTCTTGTTGCCATCCCTGATTCTCGATTGCTCTACAATCTGCAGAGTTGAAGAACAGGAACAGAAATGAATGACTATTCATAATCACCAGTAATTTGAAGGGAAGAATAAACTCCCAGTACAATTTGACCTATTAAGATGATTATATTTGTAAAGAAAATTCTAAGGACAGGATGTCATACAGCATCGATGCTGCATCCCTTTGTCATGGTGACTCCTCTTATCTCTCTGAACAGATGATGTCCCTGTCAAAGGTAAAGGAACACGTTGACTTCTCGATCAGCGTCAACATAGAATAAGACCTAACACCTGTTTGTTCCCCATTTCGCTTACATTGTTTTCGCTTTTTTCAACTTCATTGAGGACTTGTCTCTCGACCAAGTATAATGGAATTGTCTGGCGCACCTTCATGTTTAAGTTCTCGTAAAACTCACGCACTTCACAGTAAAAGGGTTGACATTGACCCGTATTCATTGTCGAGGAGTTGACGCAATCCGGAAACAGCTTCCAACCATCAGTTAAGGAAGAAAATGTCGTGTCTTTGGCTGTGAATTTGAAAGCATAGCAACAGAAATTACAGAAAACTTGCGTCTGACGCTAGTGTTTGTCATCGTTTTACCATTGACATGTTTTCCCATTAATTTCATTGCTACGGTGAGAATATATATATATATATATATATATATATATATATATATATTTCGAAGGTTAGGGTTATGGTGTATAGGAATTTAACTAAGAAGATAAATGAGATATAGGTGAATATGAAACTAAACAAAATCTCAAACATTAATGATTATATGTAAAGCAAAGAATAAGTAAAGTATGAAGAGCAAAATTATGCAGAAACACCAAGGTATGAAGAAACCAACCATATAGGTGGTAATATGAAGATAATATGGAAATATGAGTTACAGATCTGGAAAACTGTAAATTACAAGTGCATAAACTAAAGAAAGTAAAGTACAAGTGCAGGAATTAAATCAACTGCAGAAAGAAACTAAAACCAGTTTCAGATCTGGGGCGGTAATCCACTCTCCGTCACTGAACTAATATGGAATATGAAAGCAGATCTACCGACTATAGGTGAGTCAGGATCTGATATGAAGAAACTATTGTGTATTTTTTCGAAAACTTACTCGAAACCAGAGGGATACTTCTGGGTGAAGAGGGTTTCCGAGGATTTCTGGGTATGAAGGTGAGGAACTGTGGAGAGGGTTTCGAGGGTTTCGAAGAGCTCTCAGATGTGTTACACAAATGCCTCCCCTTCTTCTGAGGGTGTTATCTTCTTTTATAGTGCTCGTGCTATAGTGTTTACTATTGACAAAGCAGTACGTGAATAGTAAAAGTGAACAGTACTTTTAAAGTATAGATGAACAGTAAAAATGAACAGTACTTTTTAAAGTATAGATGAACAGTACAACAATATTTATGGGGACGACAAGTGGTATGTTGAAGTTGCTTCATGACTTCCTTCTTGGCTATCTGAGGAGTCGCGAACTATGCTTTCAATTTGGCCAACCTGGTGTAGTTGACTGATTATGGCATAACATTCTTCTTTTGTGCTTGCTGCAGCAAGAGTTGCCATGATTTGTGATTTTTCTTGGAGATATGCTGTTTGTTTTGATGGGTTTTGGGTTTTTTGGGAATTTAACCATCTTCGAACCATGTCTTCTGTACCCCAATCTTGGATTTTGAATTTGTCCCACCATTTTGTTTTATGCTGGCGTATGAGCATGGGTATTTTTTCTGGTGTGTGGGAATATGCAAATTCCCAAGCTGTTACCCATGATATTCTGCATATGGCAAAATAATGGAGTAGGCATGGAAAACGTATGTCATGCTGGGATGGATGAAATTCTTTCTTGAATAGTTGCCATCCTGGTATGAGTGTGGGAGGGATAATTGATTCGGTTGGTCCGAAATATGTCCACCATTGGTTAAACCAATTCGGGAGGTTTTGTCTGGTGAATTTGTCTTTGAAGTATAGCAACCAGGTGTGTTTCATTTGGTTATTTTGTCTGTAGAAAATATTCCACCAAGCTTGTTGGTAGTCCCAATATGAATATGAAACACTAAAAGGTAGGCTTTGTGTAAGTCGAGCATGAAATTTTTTGACAGTATGTGGTTCTTCAGTCCATTCATTGGGATGTATGATTCAATTAATCGTAATCATGGAGTAAAGAATATGGTTGTCATCATTTTTGTCACAGAAATGTTTGAAATTTGTTGATTCAGTTTCAATCAGAATTTGTTCATAAAAAGCTAGAGGTTTATTCATATCATGTGGTTTAAAATACCATCCTTGTGGAAATATGTTTTTTGCAAATTGATTTGGATTGCTATTATAAAATCCATCCTCAACAGTGAGGACCAAAGAATGTTTTTCTTTTTGAAAAAATATAGATCTTGTTTGTGAGGAGGATGCTGGTGGTCGAATGACCACTTCATTAAATTTATGTTTCTGCGCTATCACCTGATATTCTTTTTGTCTCTGCATGGCCAATGGCGAAGGATTGCCACTTTCTACTATAGGTTTGGGGATTTGGCTATTTTGGCTTTGTTGGGTCATTGTATTGGTTCCAGGTGGTGGTTGCCATCCTGGTATGAGTGTTTGGAAGGCCGTTGCATTGGTTCCTGATGGTAATATGCTGGTCAAAATGTTTTGTAGTTGTGTAAGACTGATGATGGGTTCTGGAGTATTGGATATGGGTTGGCTATCTGGTTGGTTATAGTAATAAACACGGTCTGGTTCAATACCAGATTCTTCGACGGCTTGGACCCATGATTTTTTGGGCAATATAGGGTTTTTGGTTATTTTGGTATTGGATGATGATGATTCATCAACTATGGTTTTGCCGGTGTCACGTTTCTTGGATCGTGATCGTGGCATGGTTGTATCCCTTGTAAAAATTCTCGTGTGAGGAAATCAGGCAGGCAATTTGATGAACTATTTATAAATTGTATATCAAAATCAAAAACAGAAAGAATGGCCTGCCATCTTGCAAAAATTTGTTTTGATGCAATATTTAAAACATCCTTTTGTAAAACATCTTTAGCAGATTTGCAATCTATTCTTAATAAGAATTTTTGGTTTAAAAGATCTCCTTGGAATTTGGAGATGGAAAGGACTATAGCAAGTATTTCTTTCTTGATAGTGGAGTAATTTTGCTGAGTAGGATTCCAATGCTTGGATATGAATTGTACGATTGATTCTTTGTCATTATGAGTTTGTTTGAGTATTCCTCCATATCATATTTCTGAGGCATCAGTTTCAACTATTTTGAATGCATTTGGGTCAGCTAAATGAAGAATTGGTATGGTTTTGATATGGGTTTTTATGGTCCTAATTGTATTCGTATGAATATCTGTCCATGATGGAGGATTTTTTTGTAACCTTTGATGTAAATGTTTACAAATAATACTAATATTGGGGAAGAAATCGAGGACATAATTGAGACTTCCTAGAAATCTTTGTAATTGGGTTTTATCTTTAATTTCATCAGGGAATTTATCAGCAAACGAAATTGATCTTTCGATAGGGAAAATTGTTCCTAAATGGATATTATGTCCTAAAAACCTAATCTTAGTTTGAAATAAAGAAACTTTAGAGGGGGAAATTGCAAGACCACTTTTTACCATGATTTTTGTGAATGTCGAAATATGCTTGAAATGTTGTTCTATTCCTGAAGAGAAAATTAGGACATCATCTATGTATGTGATGATAAACTCTGAATAAGGATTGAAGATATCATTCATGATTCTTTGGAATTCTGAATGGGCATTTTTCAGGTCAAAAGGCATTACATTCCATTCATATTGACCAAAAGGGACAGTAAAGGCAGTTTTATATTTGTCTTGTTCCTTAATTTGTATTTGCCAAAATCCTGATTTCATATCAAATTTGAAAAATATTTTTGCTCTACAGAGTCTATTTAATAGGTCTTTTTTATTAGGAATTGGGTATCTTATCCATCTAAGGGCTGTGTTAAGAGGTTTATAATTTATAACAAGTCGTGGGACTCCTCTTTTTAATTCCGCATTTTTGTTAACATAGAAAGCGGAACAACTCCATGGTGACTGGCTTTTTCTTATGAGTTTCTTTCCTAGGAGGTCTTTAATTTCTTTTTGACAAAAGTTGAGGACTTCATGATTCATTTGGGTTGGACGAGCTTTTGTTGGTATATCAGTTTCAACAAATTCTTGTTCGTAAGGAAGTGAAATGATATGGTTTTTTCTTTCCCAGAAGGCGTTGGGTAAGGTGGAGCATATGGTTTTTTCTATTTGAAATTGGAGATTATTAATTTTTTCTTTAATCTTTGTTTTTGTAAGGTTTTCTTCTAGTCTTTTGAATTCTAAGTCTTCTTTTAAAAATTCAAGTTGTGTTTCTTTATCTTTAATGAGAGAATTGATTTCTAAAATAGATTTTTCTTGTAAAGAATTTAATACCCGATTTTGCGGTTTGGTGATGAAATCGAATCTTATTTTCTTATTAAGAAAGTTGGTTTCAATTCCTTCATTATCAACAGTGAAAGGTTGGATTAATTGAATGAAGGGAGTTCCTAAAATGACTTCCTGTCTCATATTTTTAACAAGGAGGAAGGAAGTTTTATAAGAAACTTGGTTTTTTATCACTAGGGCTTCTGATAATTTATAATTGATATTAAGTTTATCCCCAGAAGCTGATTTCAAAGTTTCAGAGGTTTTATCAAAATATTTTGTTGGGACAAGGCATTCTTTGATGCAATTAAGGTAAGCTCCTGTATCAAAGAGAGCCGTTGTTTCAATCATATATTCATTATTAATTTTTATAGAAATATTTATTATCCATTTTCTTGATGTAATTTCTGTTAATAAGGTTTGTTGTTTCTCTTTCTGGGTAAACAACAGTATTGGTTTCTTCAGGTTTACTGGTACTGGATTCTTCAGGTTTACTGGTACTGGATTTTGAAATGGCTAATTGGATTCTGTATATATCATTTGACATATTCTTTTGAGCATTTTTTAAAGCTTGAATTTCCACCTCATTTATATTGATAGGTCTAGTTTGAGTTTTATTTCTGCTAAGGATTTCTTTGAGATTGTAGGAAGAATTTCCTTTGGAAACTATATTCATGGAGGAATGGAGTCGGTCAAGGTATACTTGTCTATCTTCTGGGTTTTCTATTTGGTCAGCTGTGCTAAGGAGAAATTCTTCTTCTTTAGTGAGCATATTTAGTTGTGGAGAAGTATCTTTATAATCAGAATCAGAAGATGTGTCTAATTCATTGGCTTGTAAACCTTCTTCTATTTATTCGTTAGAAGTAGAACTAGTATCAGTTTGGGCAAGTATATCTTTTAATAGATGTAATGTGTTTTCTTCTAGACACAACTCATTTAATTTTTTGTTAATTCTGCAGTATTTAGCAGTATGACCTTTGTTACCGCAAGAGTAACATTTGACGTCTTTGTAATTTTTTTTTGTATTATTATGTTGTCCTTTGTGTCTGTAATTTTCTTTATGAGTTTTGGTATTTTTTTCAGATTTTGGTCTCTTGTGATAAGACCTTCGGTTCTTGTAGTCTTTTTCTTTGGGGCAATCTCCTTTACATTTGGATTTTGTCTTGCTATCATAAAAAGGATCATATTGGGCACAGAAATCTCCTAATGTTTTGTTGCCTAGTTTTTTCTCTTTTTTAAGTTGTTTTTGTAGCTTGATAGTGTTACACATTTGTGTACCTTGTCTGTAGACATGTGAGACTATTTCTCCATAGGAAAGGTGGTCATAAGGAATTTGACCATTATTGTCTTCTCGTATTTTGTCTCGGACTTGGTCTCCTATCAGTTTTGGTATTCCATCTAAAAACTTTTCTTTCCAGAAAGGTTGATTACAATCTGGTCTGATTAGGACTCTATGGAGGAATAAATCTTTATATTCGCGAAATGTCTCTAATGATTTACATTTCATATTGGATAAGAGTTCTTCATTCTTATCTCTAAGATGTGATGGATCTCCTATAAAAAATGTTGGGAGATTGAATATATGAGAGTGTTAACGGCATCTGGGATAGAATGGCCATTATCATCAAAAATTATTTGATCGACATCATCTCTTTTGTAAGCTAATAGGATTTGTGTTTTCTGTTCCTCAGTAAGATAATTATCCCACCATCCTTTTAATTGGCCGGTGAATCCAGCTATTAAAAGGTTAGCAACAGCTTGGTCAAAGACATCTTGTTGGGTTTTATAAGCATTAGCAAGCATTATCATATTATTAAGAATATTTAAAAGATTTGATTCGGCGATGCCATCAATGTTCCATTCATAAATAGCATCAGGAGAGTACTTATGCTGTGTTCTTTGGGAAGAGGATTCTTCTAGGGCTATGTCTGGAGGAGTGGCTCTTTGATGATACAATATTTGGGGTTGTCGCCAGTTAAAATTGTTTATCTCATTGATGGATTCCTCATCAGAAGACTGGATTTTGTCTAAGGTGCTAATGGTGGGTTTGGATTTGTTAAGAGTATCTCTGACAGTCAATCCTTGGATCATAGGGGTAGTTATTATAGGTTTTGACTCTTCTTTTATTGAATCCAAGTTAAAGATTCCCAGGCTTTATCGGGTTTCCAAGATGTTACCTCTCAGATGTCCGGGAAAGGACCGATAGAATGCTTAGTATTCGGTAGCACTAATAATGAGCACTCACATGGAGAGGGGGCAATTACTTATAAAAGGAAAATATCATCAAAAATTCTAAATTATGTCACTTGGGATAAATTTATCTTGAACTTTTTTTTATGCCACAAAAACCTAAACTATGCCACTTGATATAATTTTATCCTGCACCAATATTTAACATGAGGTTAGTGGACTTACCTCACCTTCTCGAATGCACTACCAAAGAAACACATTAAATAACACACAATCAAGCTAATTAGGCCTAAGTCCTCTAAGGTTAAGAACTAGTCCCCAGTGGAGTCGCCAAGCTATCGCGACCTAATTAAAAAAAAATTTCTAAGTCCCGGAGGGGGGACAAAAGAAAATAGTCTAAATAGGTTTAGGGGTATTGTTAATTTCAAGCCGACGGCCTTTAATTAACTTGGGTTCTCCCAAGCCCATACCATACGCGACATGGATATTCGTAAAAATTTTCAAACAAGGAGTCGCCACTAGTTTATTGAAATCGACTAAGAACCAAGTGAGGCATGGAAGCGTGCCTTATTTTTTACGCAACCAGAGAATCTAGGGTCGGAGACTTGATTACGCTAGTCATGCGACTAATGCCCTTTTGGTACCCAACTTAATCGTGCATTAATGAGATCATGACAATATATTCAAGAATTCTAAAGTTTATCCTAATCATTCTAAAGTAAGGAAATAATATCCAAAAATCGCAACAAAACAAGATATGGGAATATAACGTAAAACAAAAACCTATTGTAGAGCCCTGAAGGCTTATTCAATTTTGGTTTTTCTTTTCTTTTTTAAGGTTTTCTAATTTTTCTGAATTTTTTATAAATTTGTAATATTTGTAATATTTTTAACATTTTTTTATTTTTTTAATATTTTCCAAAATTAAACAAAACAAACTTTCAAATTTTTTTTATATTTTTTTGAATTTTCTGAAAATTTTAAAAAGGCATTTATTAATTTTTTTGGAATTTTCTAATTTTTTGTATTTTTTTGGGAATTTTTGAATATTCGGAAAAAAGAAAGAAAAATAAAATAAATATAAATATAAATAAACTTTCAAAAATTTTCTGAAGTAAAATAAATATTTTTTAATTTTAATTATTTTCGAAAAAATTTTGAGATTTTTTTTGAATTTTCTGAAATTTCTGATTTTTTTGATTTTTATTAAAAAAAGTAATTCGGATCGGGTCGGGTGACCCGGCCCTGCTAAACTGACCTGGCCCCTATCGGGCCATGCCGGAGCAAAGACCGAGCTGGCCGAACGGCCCAGTTGAAAAATATTTTAAATGGCCCATAAAAAAAAAAAGCCCATTTTTGATTTATGAAAATTCGGCCCCCAAACCCCCAATCTAGGCCCATTCGACAATGCACTCGGCCCAGCCCCTGCTCGAAATTTCAGCCTGGCCCCCTTTTTGCCTTTTCCTTTTCTTTTCTTTGTTTTTTTTTTTTTTAATTTCTGGTTTGGTCTTCGTCATCATCATGCACGCCCAATACTCATCGGAACCCTACGTGATTCAACCGCCGTGCCACTGCCGACGCCGCCACGGGTCCTTACCGGTCTAAGAGGGGTCGCCATGTAGTCCAGCGTCAGTCATTCCATCCGACCGACGCCGGACATCGCCAGTGATGACCTCCGGCGATCCCGGAAGCTCGCCGTTGCCGGAAAACCAAAAATGTCTCTTTTCGACTCAAAAATGTACAAAAGCCCCATGAAAATAGCTATAATGCTAAGAGAAACATGAGAGCAAGCAATATGCAATCAAAAATCTACGAAAACAAGTTGTCGGGGACGGATTCAACCATGGAATTTTCTGGGTCTCACTTGGGCATTTCTACAAACAGCTTGCGGGCATAAGTAAAATAGGGAATATTCGACTCGAACCAGCCTGAGACCTAGCCCGAGCTTCTATCTAACTATACTAGCATGTATAGAGATTCTAAAGGAGGATATACAAGGGCCGGGACCCGCGTGAACTGGTTGAAGTGAGCTTCGGCCCGCCACCCCGCCAAAAAAAACAGAACAGGACTAGCGAGGGCGGAGCCTACCTAGTTTGGGTTCGTGTTGCGGAGGACGGCGGCGGACGAGCGGACCTTCGGTGTTGGCTAACCACGCCCTCGAACCTCTTCCGAGCTTCTAGTTCGCTTCTTTCTTCCTCTTTTCCGGTGGTCCCTTTCCTGCTTCTTCGGTTCCCCTCCCCTATTTCTGGCGCCGGAACTGAAGCACGGCGGAAGGTCGTCGGCGATGGTTTAGTAGGGCTGCTGACCACCTCTCCCTTCCTCTCTCTTTTGGTCTTTTTTTCTCTGGTTTTTCCTTCTGGTTTTCTTCCTTCCTTTTTGTGTTCGAAAATCTGCTCAACCATCCCTACTCCTCCCCATTGTCGATGCCTTTCTCTCCTTTTTTTTTTCTTCGCTTCTGCCCCGAAACGTTCACTGGCTCAAGCATCGTTTTCTTCTCTCCCTCCGTCTCTCGGTCTGTCCAACTTTCTCACCACCAAAAACCAAAAACCGTCTTGCCCATCCTCTTGTTTTTCTCCTCTGTTTTCTTATGAAATCGCCGCCCCCTACTGTCGATCCTCCTTTGCTCCTGCATAACCGAATTCGGTCCCCCCTATGGCCGTGTGACAGCGCAGCAAGGGAATCTTCCCTAGCTGGCGTCACGCGGCTGACGTTAAGGTCTGAGGAGGCTGGACAACGTCGTCGCTCGTTGCTGCTACATTTTGGCGTATGTGTCTGCGGAGGGGAAGAGGGAGAATAGAGGGGGAGAGAGGCCGGGCCAAGAGAGGAAGAAAGAAAAAAAAGATAGAGAGATGGGCCGAAAAGGGGAAAAGGCCCAAGAGAAAAGAAGAAGAAAAAAAGTAGGCGAGTAAAGGGGAGTGAGCTGGGCCGAGCCAGCCCATCTGCAATTATTTTAATAAATTCTTTTTTTTGAATTTTTTTTAATCTTTTCTATGAATTAATACGTAAATATATATATATGCAAAATAAATGGGCTTTAAAAAAAAATAAACAAAAGTTTGGGTGTCAACAGCTACCCTTTTTTGAAAGGGAACTCGAAGAGGTTCATTTCAAAGATTAGGTGACACCCGACTTTTACCGACAAGCCATGGAAGGGCGAATTTATTCCATTCATTTTTTCTCTCATCATTTCATTTCATTCATTTTTTTTTCATTTTTTTTTTTAGATCTCGGCTCGTACGAATGAGTTTCGACCAAGTTAGTAGAGTCTCACAATGTAACAACGGGTTTCGACTAGGCTAGTGGAGTCTTACCGTGTAACAACGAGCTTCGACTGGATTAGTAAAATCTTATCGTGTAATAACGAGTTTTGACTTGGAGGGAGGTCTTACCGTGTAATAATGGGCTTCGACCGAGTTACCATGTAACAATGAGCTTCGACTTGGAGGAAGGTCTTACCGTGTAACAACGGGCTTCGACTTGGAGGAAGGTCTTACTGTGTAACAACAAGCTTCGACCGAGAACACATGATTTTAGGTTGACCATGAACCATTGGAGATTGTATGGTTTCATTGAGTGAACCTATCAAATTCAACTTGAGCAAATGTCATTAGAGACAATATCAGAAAAATGCATCGGCAATATTGTAGCATTAATTGCATGAGCAAATTAAGCTAAGTCCGATCACATTGAAAACATTTGACTTTTTTTTTTAATCATTTACCACAAAATTTGTCATCAAGCTTAGAAGGTATCATTAACCAAAAGCCTTGGTGAGTGAGGGCGATGCGTCCCATGGGCAGGGAACCGTAGCATGTGAGCGCCACACGCACGTCGATGCGTCCAACCAGTGCCTAGGAGCTAACATCATCGATGACGTCAGCCAATGGTCAGTAACATGATAACGTCATCGATGACGTCATTACCCGCTAGCAATCCGATCCTGTCATTGACCTGAACGGTGACTCGGACAAAGGTCTAACCTGACCATTGACCGACTTGGTTGATTGGTCAGCAGGTCTACCGGTCTGTCTAGTTGGACTGATCAAGCTGGTCTGTTCAGTTGGCGAATTGGACTGGCATAGTAGCCTGCATGGGTTAGGCACGTATGCCACATGCACCACGCACTTAAGGGTGCGTGTGGACCCATGTGGGATCCTTTTTGGAGCATGCTTAGTGTCAACATGTTTGTATTGAAGTGCTCTACATTGTAATATAGCTATTTTACATGTTTGAGTCTTTTAAAGGTATAAAAATGTGTACAGTACCCCTTTAATAGGCTTATTTGTTTGGTATAAATGTATTGTTTATTCCTTCTAACCTGTATTTTACTATGGTTTTTGTGACGTCCCGAATCACAAGCACACAACAACCCCTTTCCTTGGTCGATAGAAAGCGACGTCCTAGGACTCGTCGATGGCCATTCATTTTAATCTTCCATTATGTGCAAGCGGAAGACGAACCATACCCTAGTCAGATAGACAATCAAGCAATCAATCAATGATAGAGGGATGAACAGGAAGAACAACAACCACTACTTATTTATACATCTTCATTGGATTGACCAACGAAGGATCGTTTCCGATTTACAAGCCCAACAAAGGGGTTGATCCATCCTCTAAGTCAGACCAAAAAGAAACTAGGCTAGGCTAATCTAACTACACAAAATGAACTATCGAGTTCAACACCACCATCACTTAGACCCATCGGACTTAGGCTCCGTGTCGGAGGCATTCAAGTCAATCACTAATGGAGTGGAGCAAGGTTTTCTATTGCACCGTCAAGAGGGTCCAGCTCTATGGGATCCCAGTCGACGTCCTCGAGGCCCTTACTAGGTGGCCCGTCAAAACCATGCAGAGGACCGATTAGCAAATTGTCCTCCCTGATGAACCACTAAGGGATTGAAAATGGTTATACAATAACTAATGAGATAAAATCTCAACAAGTTCTCCCCCTAAGCCTCAGTTAGAACACCAACTCAACTCGAGGTATCTTTCCAGAACCACCCCTCAAACAAACCAATAACCAACAACCAAAAATTGAACTACGGCTAGGGTCAACCAACAAACAATTAGTTGGTTCGCATGCAACTTTACCCGGTATGCCATACCTTGCATGTTAAACTCAGCATAATACATGCAATGCATATGGCCGTTAGATGATGTAGTTCATTAATCACATGTGAGTCGCGTTGCAGGTGATCTCACTTGGCCATTGACACATCCTGCACGTTGTCAATTCATGCGTGCCATAACAATGTGATCAACTTATGCATAATCGGAACCAATGATGCCATGTTTCTCATATGCTCTTACATCCACACGTGTTCCAATTATTACTGCTCCTCAAGGCTACAACCGAACCCTCACCAGTGTCTACTGGCACAGCTAGGTATCGCCCTCCCTTGTGAGACGCGGCGACGTCAAGGGATACTCTCCTAAGACGGCATTCCCGAAGGAGCATAGGCTCGGCCTTTATCGCGACTCCGCATCCAAACCTCCACTAGGATTTCGATAAATCGGAATATCACCCCCTGAACTACTGTCGAGGCGACGGGTTCAACTTAGTGATCACGCAAGCATATCATCACAATCCACTTTTTATATTTGAGCATTAGCCAATGCACACATGTTTAAATATAAAAGCTCAAATCATTTCTTATAAAATCGATCCATTTCTGTATCCCTCGGACAATTATTTTCCCCTTTCTTTTGTGAAAACCATACGATTCAAACGGATGTCATGCATTTACACACCCAATTCACATCATAAGATTAAGCCACATGAAACAAAGCAATTTTCATTATTGCATGAACAGTGCACGTGAACAGTATTTTGTGAACAGTGCATTATGAATAGTGTAATTTCATAATTCAATAATTAATAAATTAAATTCATAAATTAAACAAAACTTTAATTAAACAAACAATCAATCAATTAAGCTAAACATGCTTAATTAACACATAAACCACAATTAAGCAACCTAAAACAAGATTAAATTAATCTAATCTTAACCATCTATCTAACCACCTATCTTAGGGCTAATAAAACTTAATTAAACTCTCTAAACCAACATTACCATTAATTAACCCAACCCTAAGTAAGTTTAGGCACTAACAAGGGATTAGGGGCTAAACTCACCCGTTAAGCGGGTCGACGACACGGACACGGCAACAGCGACGCATAGGAACCTTTACCACAGCGATCCAAGGCAGTCCCGGGGTCAAAACAACAGCAACAAACTCAGACTCCCTCTGCAACATTGAAAAACTAACTGTGTGGAGGAGAAAAGGGCTAACCGGAGTTGAACGGGCTAGCTGGATCTCTAGTGAGTGACTGGCCGGTGACTAGCGGCACCTGGGGGTTAAAGGGGAATAATTGGTGGCTAGGCTGGGTTTGGTCGGAACAGGAGGAAAACAATGGAAACGGGCGGAGTAGAGCAAGGATAGGCGGGTTGGGGAGCAACGACTTCCGGTAGGCAGGCAAGTCAGCCGGCAGCTCCATCCGGCGAATAGCCGCCGTGGGCAGTACGAATTGGGCCTCCTAAGTACGGTGGTGAATGGCACGGGTGGTGATCAGCACGGGAAAGCCATGAACAACTCAGGTTTTTGGATGAAGGTCAGAAGGAGAAGTATAAAGAAGGAAGGGAAACAAAGAGAGAGAGAGGTGTGCAGTTTTGAGGGGCTGAAGGGAAGAGAGAGAGTGAAGTGAGGGTTGCAAGTCAAGCCTCATTAAGGCCATTTAATGTGTAACATCCTGAATTTCAACCCATTCCGGGATATATGAAATGGTTATTTTATCAATGCGTTGTTAGTTACATTTACTCTTAGTTGGCCTCTCATGAGTTAACTAACTGTTCGGCAAGACAATTAAGGATTGATACGCGTACGACTAGTGAATTTAATCAGGGATAGGCCGTTCGACCATAAAGATCAAAGAGGAATAATACTACACCATTGTAGGCCAATTAGTGAACGGAAATAAATCAATTTGGCAAAAGTATGAGGTCGGATTGCGAGTGATTCCGTACGACTTCGATATTAATTGCGAACGACATTAAACCGATTTCCTTTTGGCTCTGTACTCAGTGTGAGCAATTAACCCCTCATGATTACATGACAATCGAGGATCGCCCTGATTTGAATGCACAATCATGGATTGAAAAGCTATTAACCACGGGTCAAATGCACGAGAACCCCTTAACGCTGCTTGAAAGTTAGGTCATACTAAAGTCACAATTGATCAATTTTAACCACGAATTTCAATCCAGTATTGGGTATCGAACTTTTAAGGATGTCAAGACTAAAATATTAGACGTTGTCTCATTGATTCTCGAATTTATCGGTAAGTTCGAAATTATTGGAAAAGGATTCAACGGGCCAAGTTTTGGAGCAAAATATATGGGAATTTGTGCTTCAGGGGTAAAAAGACCGAATTGCCCCTTTCTAGAAGCTTGAGTAGAAGTTGTTTTCTTTTCTTTTCTCTCTCCTTCCCCCTCAAGTTTCAGCCCTTTCCCCACGCTTCTTCCCTTTCTCTCTCCCATTTTCTTTCTCTTTTCCCCCACGTTTCCCTCTCTTGGTCGGCAGCCCCCACTTGTCCCTATCTTTTCTCACTTTTTCCCCTACTTTTTTACTAGTCTTCTCTCTCTCTCTCTCTCTGTTCAGGCAGCTTCCCCTACACGTTAGCCCCCTCCCTAGCAACTTCTTTTTCCTTCCTTTCTTCTTCTTCTTCTTCTCTTCCAGCCAAAGCTGGCTTGCTGCTATCGCCCTTTCATTTGCTGTCGCCGCTACTGGCAACCACCACCCATCACCGCCGTAGCACCGCCGTCTCGCCAGCTCACCGCCGGTCCGCCGGTCTCGTCCTCCGCCGGCCCCGTAAACCAACTGCACCACTCCTCTTCTCTTTCTCTGTCCACCACCGCTGCAACGTTAGTCGGTCGCCTGGTCGCCGAAGCAATAGGCTGCCGCCTCGCCATTGCTCAGTCACCGCTGCCCTTCACCTAACCACCTCGGACCGAGCTACTGCTGCCCCTTATCCTTCTTCTTCCTCTTCGTTTTGGCCAAACCAGATCCGGCCAACTGCCATCTGTAGCTCAACCTCCGCCACCTCGCTGTCTCCCTCCGCCCTGGTCACTATCAAAGGCCAACTGACTGACTAGCCAGCCTCCGCCACTAGCAAACCAACTGCTACATTGCCTCTCTTTCCCTCTCTCGGTTCTATTAAGCCTTTGCCGGAGCCGCTGCTTGGTCGTCAGAGCTGTTGGCTGTCGTTCAGAGTTGCTAGACCTTCCACCAGTCAGCCCCGTGCTGACACAGCCATCAGTTCCTCCGTGTCTCAGTTTTTCGCTGCATGGACAGCCACCCTCGACGAAGATCCGGTCCGGGGCCGCCTCGTCTCGACGCACTGGCAGTTCCCAGGCATTCCCCTCGTCACTGCCGTCGCGCTCGTGTCATTGGAATCGCTAAACCGTGAGTTGATTTCCTAATCTTTGCTTAGGGTGCTAAACAACATTATGGGTGATTAGTTTAATATTAAGCTTGGTTAATGCTTTTGGATGATGGATGATTAGTGTTTTATTATTATTAATTAAGCTTGCTTAGTGTTAATCGTGGTTAGAATAAAATAACTGCGATTAGATTAAAGTAACTGTAATTGGTTAAATGTGGTTAGATTTAAAGTAACCTTGGTTGGGTTAATTAATTGTAGTTGGGTTTGAATAATAACCATGGTTAGTATTAATAAATATTATTATTATTTTTGGAATAAAATAATAATAATTTATTAATTTCGGAACTATTATTTATTCATTTCGGAATTAATTATTAAATTGGTAATTATTTATTATTTTTTTGGAAATTAATTAATTAATTAGTTGTGGATGATTAATTAATTCTTGGATGTTGAATATTTATTGTTGAATAATTATTAGTGGAATATTTTTGGAGTAAAATATTATTTTTGGGAAGTACATAATTAATTAATTGTGTTAGTATCGATTAATTTCAATGGATTATTATTTATACTTTCCTCACGTGGATTACATGTTGAGTACATATATATATGATGCCTTTGATGATATTATTTAATATGTACTCGGTGAAGTAAATTCGTGGACTACGACTGTGAATTAAAAGTTGATGTATTTAGCATATTTGTATGATTACGTGTGAAAGCCATTTGTATTCGCGTGACCACGTATGAAATATTATTGCATTACATGTAGAAATTACGGTGAATTAACATGTACAAGCACGAATCATGTCTGCATTGCTTGTCCTGAAAGATAATAAAATGAGCATGATTAATTGATGTGCTTGCATGGTCACGTAAGAGCCCGTCACCTAGTGGGGGATCTGTGGTGGACGAAGTCAGTATTATCAAAATGTTCGGCGAGGGTCCAGATGCGGGTCGCGGTAGAGGCGGGACCTATGCTCCTTGTGAATGCCGTATGGACGCTAGACTTAGCCATGCCCAATGGAGTGGGATGATGCCCAGTTAGGTCGGTAGACTGCCAACTTGTGTGTTGGAAGGAAATTCCCCCAAATTGTTGTTAATAATCACAACACGAGTGATTGCATGGTGCATGGGACAACTTGAAAGGTGTTCTAATTGTTTGATATGATTACTGCATTGAGGTGAGTATATAATAAACTATATCATGCAGATTGCGTGTGTGCCAAAAGTGAGGCAAGAATGTCTATGATTGCAATTGTTAATTGTTAATAATTGCATATGAGCTTTGGCCTAATTGTGCGTTTGATAATAGTCGAATGGGTGTTCTTCTGTTGTTGAATTGTTGGCGATAGAAAGATTGCACGTTTAGGGCGCACTCAAGGTGAGTAGGTCTCCTAACCGAGACTTAGGATTTTGACTTACTGAGATTTTATCTCACTGGTTATTAAATAACCATTTTCAGGTCCGTAGGATGGAGGATCGATGCGTGTTACAGCTCGTTGACGTTTTTGAAGGGAGTAGATTAACCTAGGCTTGTTGGTTTCATTGGCTCGATAAGAAGATGCCCATGGTAAGGGCTTGTACTTGTAAACTTCATAGGGTTAATTAGTAGATAAATAAAGCAGTACTTTGGAATGTGTTATTGTTGGGTTTTCCTGCTATTCTGCTTTTGTAATTGATTGGGGATTGTGATTCACTTCCGCATGCGTTTAATTAAAATATAAAAATAACGGTCGGCGATGGATCCTGGGGAGTCGCAAATCAAATGACCACAAAAGAACAAAAGTTGTTGCGGACTCGAGAGTTGGGTCATGACATAATGCTTGCTTCAACTCCCAAGCGACATCATCTTCTCTTTCTTCTTTTGTCTTTTCCCCAATAATATCTAGGGCAAAATTGTCATTTCCACTTTGCACATTTCCCAAATTGCCCTTAGGCTGAAAATGAAGAGTGGGCCTAAGAAATAAGCTAGGAAATGAATAAGAATGGGCTCGGGAATCAGTTAGGCTCAAAATGGCTCAAGGTTAGACAATGGGCTCGGAAGGATAAATTGGTTGGTTGGGTCCAAAGGGTTCGCTCGCTTGCGTCGGGCCTACCATGGTGGCCGTCCCACCTTAGGCATAAGGCCCACTCTGGCCTTGCTCGGCCCACATTCTCATAAGCTTGTTTCTTCGATCCATAAATCCCTTTTCCAAAAACTCGGCTTAATTGGCACTGTTGACTGTCAAAGAAGCATTGTCCAAAAGTCCATTCTAGACATTCCCAAAAATTCGAAGTCTAATATTGGATTCTCATGCCATGTCAATTTCGCTTGAATGCCATTTTGGTACGACTTAGACTAACAAGCGGCTTTGAGGATTCCCACGTAATCGACTTGTGCCAAATTACGTTCAAGACATCTCGACACATGAACATCCTTGACTACATGAAATTGCGGAGGATAGATTCTTATTTCATAGTACACGATTCTGAGGATCGACATAGGGTTGTTTGTGGGCTTGATAATAGTAAATGTGATCACCTGTCATCCTATTATATTCTGTTTGCGAATCAACTTCTAGTTGTTCCTGAAATTGGCCTGCATATCTACAGGGTCATCCTCACACAAGTCTCACGGTTAAGTTATTTTCCCAGATCAAATTCTTTGTCGCATGAGTTCTATCCTCATTAGCATTTCCCCTCAACGTCAGTATCTTGGGAGTGATCAATTTCGAGTGAGATTAGCCAACAATGCATTGATGAAATTCACGTTCATTCATTCCTCAAAGGGCTCAAATTTCAAGACATCACAGTTTTAGAAATACAGAAGCTAGCCTATATGAAAATGACTACATATGAGTTGTGTAGAGCTTTGTTCGATGATAGCATATATATGTTTAATGTGCTTGCAATTTTCTAGTTACAAGTAATCTCAAACAATGGCTAGAGTCATTGATCTTTTTCATTATGTCATGTATTCCTTCTTCTTCTTTTTCTAGCTGTTGCATGAATGTTTTGTATGTTGGTTCACATCATGTTATGCCTTTTGATAATTTAATAGAAAATTTGATAATTACATGAGGTTATGTAATTATTTTTTGTAGTGAAAGTTCGTAGGTTGGTAGAATTTGAAGGAGTTCTCACCTAGAGCTTAAAATTTACACAAATTAAACTAGTTAATGATAGTGGGACAATCATACGCCGAAATTGATTGGGAACATAGTGAACTTTCGTTTCAATGTCTTTTGTTGAATTATCATTAATTTATTTGTCTTTGCTGCAAATTAAATATGTGTGCTAAAAAATGTGCTAGAATATATTTTTCATTTATTATGTCAATGTATATTAGTTATTGGTTTTGGCTTTGGTATCCAAAATCATTGTAGCTAACCTCAAGAAGGGTGACAAACCAAACGGTGGCAATTATAACATTTAATATCGAAAGGTTCGATACATCCTTAAGGAGTAAGAGGTTTTGGAAACATTTAACCACACCATGGAAGGACATAAGCATAAAACTTGAGCTCAGCATATAAGAGATCATGAAACTTATCAAGTTTGAAAAAGAAAAAAATAGTTTTGCTCACATCATGTTGTTAGTTGTATGCAAGAGGACTCATGTGTGAGTTTGAAAGTTATGAAAATGCTCAAACGATTTAGGTTCCTTAAAAGATAAATTAAAAGGTCTCTTCCTAATAGTTAGGAGCATATAGAAATTAATATGATGCACAATGTGAATATCGTCACTTTTGACTATATAAAATGTCATTTAGAATTGGAGGATGAGTGCCTAGAGGCTGCAAGATCCTCTACGAATGCTTATGTTGCTGAATTGAGTTCGTGCAAAGTTTCACACTTCAAGCACAAGAGGAATCATAAATTCAACAACAAAGGGAAGGAGATTGATCAAGCATCCAAGAGAGCTAAGATCTTGTGATGAAAGAAGCATGGTAGGAGGAAAGCCAAGGCCAAAATGAAGTGCTATAATTGTGGTTAGCTATGTCACTTTGCTCGTGAATGCACTAAACTGAAAAATGTACCACATTACTCAATTAATTTAAGTAATGCTTATGTTTCTAACACTATAATGCTTGCTGAATCTCATCCTATGTGTACTATAGACTTAAGAGCAACTGATCACGTAATTATAAACTAATGAGCATTTGTGGTGTATCATCGGATATGGCTTGGAAAAAGTTGGATATATATATATATATATATATATATATATTGGAAACAACTCTAGAGTTGAAGTAAATGATATTGACACATGTCAATTGATTTTGCGTGATGGTTGAAATCTATTCCTATATGATGTCCTTTATGTTTTAGATATTCAATGAAACTTAGTCTTTGTAGTTGCCTTTCTAAGTTTAGGTTATGTATTGAATTTCTATGGTAACTGTGTTGACATTATGCTTGGAACAGTTCATTATGATTCTAGTTGTGTAATGAATGGTTTTATGGTATTAGACATTAATTATGATGTGTTCAATGTTAATGTTGATAGTTTTTTTTTTATTGCATCTTCTAGTAATGTAGAAGTTGATGCAAAAATTTGGTATGCTAGACTATCACATTAGGTTACAAATGATGAATTGATTAGCTAGAGAAAGTCTTTTAGGGTCACTCACTAATGGTGATTTGCCCATATATGAACAATGTTTAGCAAGAAAAACAATTACAAAACCATTTAGTAAAGGAATTAGAACTGATCTTCCATTGTAATACGTACATTCTAACATTTGTGATCCATTGAATGTGAGGGCAAGGCATGGAGTCTCATATTTCATTACTTTTATAGATGACTTCATGTGCTTTGGTTTTATTTTTCTGATCTCCCATAATTCTGAAGCATTGGATTGCTTTAGATGATATATAGGTTTGATAGAGAATTAATTGAATAAAACAATAAAGAGATTGAGAGCTGGTCACGGACATGAGTATCTATCTAAGCAATTCAAAGCTCTTTGTGTTGAAAAGGAAATTGTAAAATAATTGACTATTCCCGATACTTCGCAGCAAAATGAGATTGCTAAGAGAAAGAATAGAACCCTAATAGAAATAGTTATACTTATGATGGTGCAAGCAAATATATTTGTCCTATATTGGGGAAATGCGTTATTTGTTGAGAAAACTCCTACTTTTGATGCTAATAAAACTTTCAAAGTCTTATTCAAGTGATATTCTAGTACATACTATGGAAGGAGACTTTTGTGTTCGGCAAATTCTATCCATTACAAAAGATTTCATATTAAGCCAAAAGCAGACACAATATCTCATTCTGCCAGGGATCCAGAACGTACTTCAAGGACCAAAATGAAGACAGGACATAACCCATAACAACTATGAATTTTACTTACCATATTTATATTGATTTTGCTAATCAATTGATTGACAAAATCAATCTTCAAGCCAATTTCCAAATAAGGATGGAACACTTATGGAAATCGAGATTCTTCTTATATGGGCGACCTGAATCTAAAGGGATTCAATCTATCTTCAATGGCTAGGAAATCCTTCTAAATTAAATATGTCCAAGAAAGAAAGATGGAAGATAATCCTTCATAGTGATAGCCAACAGCTAGTTTTGACTCGAAGGGTATTTAAGGAGGATATACAGTTAGTAGAAGATAGAGCATGAATACAAATTTCTAAAGCTTGATTCTGTCCTTGCATCTAATTGTCTCACAAAGTGCAAAAATAGAGTGATCTAGAGTGAATTGCAAAAATGAGTGACTTAGTATGAGATTGTACCACTAAGTATTTGCACTCAAGAGCTTGTAATCATTTTCAGCTTATTGCCCAATAGCGTGGGAGAGTGGACATAGGCTTGACAAAAGTCGAACCGCTATAATACGGTTTGCAATCTTCTCTTTCCTTACACTTTTAATTTTTGATTACAAATATCAAAAGTCTAACTCATCCAGACGGACTTAACTTTAGATTTTGCATCTGTTATATCGAAACTTTGTGTTGATCGATTTGGCATAAAAGTTTATTTACACCTAATCACCCCCTCTAGGTATTTGTACTAGCACCCTCAATTGGTATCAAAGCCTCGTGCTTGTTATTTTGAAGTGTTTTTACTTTAGAGCTAAAGATCTTCTATGGCTAATATTTTGGCACCAAGGTTGATTGAAGGGCAAAGCAATACTCAACCATCCTAATTTGATGGAAAGGAATACAACATATAGAAAACTAAGATGAAGGCTTTCCTCGTATCAAAGGACCCTCAAGAATGGGATTTCATTGAGAAGGGGATCAACCCCAACGTTGAGTTTGGAAAGGCCACAAAGAAGGATGATGGAAAATCTTCAGCTCTACCACTATTTCAAAAGAAGAGCTGGCAAAAAGAGAAGCATTAGATGCAAAAGCAATTTATTCTCTTTATTGTTCTTTATCACCAAATGAATATAATCACATTTCTTCTTGTAAAACAGTAAAAGAAGTCTAGGATATGCTACATGTTACCTACGAAGGAACAAATCGAGTAAAGGAGACCAAAGTCAATATTATGCTCGGGCAATATGAATCCTTCAAGATGAAGCTAGAAGAGTCTATTGGAGATATGTTTAGCAGATTCATTGAAATAGTGAATGGGTTTGCATATCAAGGACAACTAATCTTGAGACCCATGAAAGTGAATAAACTTCTGAGAGGCTTATCGAATGATTGGAATAACATCAAGATTTCTATCTGTGAAACACTAAGGATTTTGCCCTTATCTGTCGGTGAACTCATTGGAACCTTACAGTCCTATGAGGCAGAATAGCTAAATGATGAAGTTGAAATAAGAGGTAAGAAATCAATTGCTCTTAAATCTGACATTGATTCTGATGATATAGATTTAGAAGATGACATGGATGATGAAGAACTCACCCTAGGTTAAACAAGAAAGGGAAAAAGTTCAATGGCAATAAACAATCCAAACAATCTGGACAAAGGAAAACTACAGACGAAGAAGACCCGGCCAAAAACGTGATTTGCTTTGAATGCAAGAAAAAAGGGGCATATCAAACCAAATTGTCCTTTGCTGAAAAAGAAGAAAGGAAAGTATGAAAAGTACAAGAAGGCTTTGAATGCTAAGACATGGAGTGATACAGAATGTGAGGAAAGTGAAGATGAATATGCCAATATCTGTTTAATGGCACATTTAGACTCACATTCTGGAGCAGACTCGGAATTAGATTCACACTCAAATAAGGAAGTAAAGGTAAGTCATTCTGAAATTCCAATTAAAGTTTCTAATTATATTAATGAGCTTTACTTAAATCTAAAGTCCATTGTTAAAAGGATTTCCGAACTAAAAAGGGAAAATTATCAACTGAGACAACATAATCATTCTTAAGAGGAAAAGTTTGAAAGTTTGCACACAGAATTTTTAGAAACAAAAGAAAATTGTGATTTTCTTTTAAAGGAAAATGAATCTTTTAAAAAGGAATTTTTGAATATCACAAATAAATTTTCAAACTGCTCAAACACTTTAAAAAATGTTCTTTCTATTCAAATTCCTTATTATAACAAGCCTGGACTTAGATATAGTATGGACAGTGAGTCTTTGATAGATTTTCCAGAGGTTAAGGAGAGACTCAGACAGAGGCCTCCTCAACAAGCCTACAAAAAGCATTGCCAAAAGTATTTTATAAAGCCTGTTGGTCGAAGTAATCTCAAATGTTCAAATTGTGGAGAAACCGAACATTTCAAGAACAAATGTCCCGAAGTCTAGAGACCTGTTAAGAAGGACTGGATAAACAAAGCTTATACTACTAACTCTTATGGACCCAAGAAAGTCTGGATACTAAAGAAAGCTTGAGAATATTCTTTGAATGCAGGTTACCTTTAGAAGCAAAAGAAATGATACTTAGACAACGGATGCTCAAGACACATGACAGGAGATTCAAATACCTTCATAAAATTAAAGAAGACAAAAGGAGGAACCATCTCGTTTGGAGGTAATAGCAAAGGAAAAATTATTGGTCTTGGAACAGTGAAGATTGGAAGCCTTATTATCAGTAATGTCTCCTTAGTCAGAGGACTCAACTACAACCTTCTAAGCATAAATCAATTGTGCAACGCTGGATTTAGAATAAACTTTCAAGAAAATATACGTTCTAGAACCAGTTAAAACCTCTCTCAATCATTTATAGGTCGAAGACATGGTAATATGTATCTTCTAGACATAAACTCAGATTCTACTAAATGCCTTATTTCAATTCAAGATAAAGAAAATATGTGGCATTGCAAGCCGGGTTATGTTAGTATGAATCATATTACTAAATTATCTTCTAAGAAGCTTGTTTGTGGACTTCCCAGCATGAGCTACAAGAAGTCTGAACTATGTTCAGCATGCACATTAGGGAAACAGATACAAAGTTCTTTCAAACCATTAAACCATGTTTCTTCTAATCGTGTATTGCAGCTTTTGCATATGGATCTTTTTGGACCCACAAGGACTCAAAGTATAGGAGGTAAAAAATATTGTCTAGTTACAGTAGATGATTATTCTTGGGTGTTCTTTCTTGCAAATAAAGGAGAAACCTTCTCGTATTTCACAAAATTTGCAAAAAGGGTTCAGAACAAAAAGGGTTATACTATTTCTAGCATTAACATTGATCATGGGAGAGAATTTGAAAATCAAAACTTTACAAATTTTTGTGACAAAAATGGATTTCAACATATTTTCTCTTCTCTAATTCCTTCATCTATCGGTTCGGCCTTACGAGGGAAGCTAAGGTGGCTGACCTTTTCACGCCGGTGGGCCATGGTGTTCTTCAGCATCTCCAAAGTTGGTCACATCAAATCCCGTATCTCACTAACCTTCCGAATGAATTCTCTTGGCTGCCTATGTCTACGGGTAAGTTCTCCACGGCCTCGGCTTGGGAATCCACTAGGAGTTGGGCTACACTTGTTCATTGGTCATCCTTTATTTGGAACAAAACCATTGCGCCAAGGCAACAATTTTTGTTATGGGTGATGGCTAGAAACGGTCTTCCCACCCAAATGCTCCTATTTTCTTATGGCAGGATCTCTGGTGCAGTGTGTGTTTTTGTTAGAACCTGCCCGGATTCTATTGATCACCTTTTTTTTGGTTGCTAAATCACGCATGCCCTTGCTAGTTTTTGGGCGGGCAAGTGCAATTTGGCATGGTCAGGAGGTTCGTGGAGGAATACCCTTGAATGGGCCAATACAAATCTCTTTAGCAAAGGCTTTTAGAAGGAGATCCCTAGATTTTCACTTGCCACCCTATTTTATGCCATTTGGAAGACTCGAAATGAAGTGCTTTTTTGAGGTAAGGCGGTCAGTATTCCATCGGTGAAGCATCATATTATTAAGGCAGTCGGGGACAAGGTATTGGTTGGCCTGCCTATTCAAGACAATCTTGTTAATAGAAGACTTCAAAGATCATGGGGTCTGGATGTCTCCATCTTTGCTGCTTAAAATGTTGTTTTTGTGGTATTTGTGTTTTTGATTTAGTTTCTTTCGGATTTCAGTACCATTCCACTCATCAGTTGCTATTATGAGTGTCAATGGGTGCCGTTTTCCGTTAGTTTGTACAGTTGATGGTTGATAATTATACAATTTTACCTTACCAAAAAAAAAACATATTTTCTCCTCTCTCTATACACTAGAACAAAATGAAGTTGTACAAAGAAAAAAGCGATATTTATAGGAAATGGCCAGAACTCTGCTAATTGAAAGCAAAGTAGCTTCTTGCTTCTAGGTAGAAGCAATCTCTACTACTTGTTAGAGTCTTCCAAAGGCCTATCCTCAAGAAAACCCCCTATGAAATTTATAAAGGTAGAAAACCAATTGTTTCTTATTTTCATGTATTTGGTTACAAATGCTTTATTTTGAAAAACAAAATGACTATCCGGGTAAGTTTGAAGAGAGATCAAACGAAGGAATATTTTTTGGATATTCTATCACAAGCAAAGCATATAGAGTTTTCAACAAGAGTACTCAGGCTGTAGAAGAGTCAATGAACGTAAAGTTTCTAGAACGAGATCAGACTCAATAGGATCATATTCTACCTGACGATTCAGAACTTGTTTCAGACTTAGATAAGTCTGCATATATCAGACAAAATGATCTAGCTTAGAATTGGAAGACGCAGGAAATCAAATGGAATCCACTCAGATTCAAAAGGATTCAACACAGACTTCTAAAGATCATGAAGAAAGTGGAAAACACAACAAGAATTGGAAGCATAAATCAAGTCATCCACAGAATCTGATAATTAGCAACATTGAAGAAGGAATTCGAACTAGATCAAAGAACAAGGAAGAAGCAAATGTTCTAACACTTATTTTTGAGATCGAACCAAAAGGAGTAAACGAAACTCTTGCAAATGAAAGCTGAATAGAAGCAATGCAAGAAGAGTTTCAACAGTTCAAAATCAATGATGTATGGGAATTAGTGCCCAAACCCATAGAAAGATCTGTTATTGGAACAAAGTGGGTGTTTAGAAACAAAGTAGATGATCAAGGAAAAGTAACTAGAAACAAAGCAAGGCTCATGGCCAAAGGATATTTCGAAGCAAAAGGAATAGACTATGTCGAGACATACGCACTTGTGATCAGGTTAGAAGCCATAAGGCTCTTGCTTGCTTATGCATGTTTTCATAACTTTAAGCTATTCCAAATGAACGTCAAAAGTACCTTTCTAAATGGTTTCATCCAAGAAGAAGTCTATGCAGAACAAGCTCTAGGTTTTGAAGAACCCAGAAAGATGAATTATGTTTACAAGTTGAAGAAAGCCTTGTAGGGATTAAAACAAGCACCTCGTGCTTGGTATGAAAGACTGAGTAATTTCCTAGTAAGCAACGGCTTTAAAAAGGGTATGGTTGACACTACCCTATTTATCAAGAAAGAAGGTAAGGATGTTCTACTTGTTCAAATTTATGTAGATAATATAATTTTTGGTTCTTTTAATGAATTTATGCAAGAAATCTCTAAGTCTATGCGGGAGGAATTCAAAATAAGCATGATGGGAGAACTAACATTCTTCTTGGGTCTTCAAGTCAAGCAAACCAAAGGAGGGACCTTCATTTTCCAAGAGAAATATGCAAAGGAAATAGTCAAGAAGTTTGGAATGGAAAATTGTAAGAAAAACGAAACTCCAATGTCTAGTTCTACTAAACTAGACAAGGACAAAGGAGGAAAGAAAGTAGACTAGAAGACTTACAGAAGCATAATCGATTCTTTACTTTATATCATTGCTTCTAGGCCTGATATTTTATTCGGTGTATGCATGTGGGCCAGATTTTAGGCTGATCCTAGAGAGCCTCATCTTACTGCTGTGAAATGGATTATTAAATATATTGCTACTAACCGAAAGTTAGGTCTATGGTATCCTAAGGGAATAGATTTTTCACTCATTGGATACCTAGACGCTGACTTAGCTGGATGCAGAGTAGATAGAAAGAGTACTTCTGGGACTTGCCAACTTTTGGGACAAATGCTAGTATCCTAGTTCTCTAAGAAGTAGAACACTGTAGCTCTCTCCAACACAAAAGCATAATTTGTTACTCTTGGTAGTTGTTGTTCACAGATTCTATAGATTAGACAACAACTAAGAGATTATGGAAATGAAGAAACTTGTATTGAAATCCAAGGAGAGTGAGCTTAGAAGTTCTAACTTCCCAGGAGAGACATCCAGGGAGGCAAACAACCGAGTGACCAAGTGTAGGAGCGAGCTTGGAGGACTTCCCCAGAGAAATATTCGGAGAGGATCAAGAGTAAGCAAATCCGAGCAGTCTAGGAGAGAGGAATTGGGAGGAGGTTTTCTAGAGAGAGAGAGAGAGAGGTTTGAGATATGAGCTTGAGAGAGGGGGGATAGGAGTTCGAGAGACAGTGAGAGTGCCAGTGAGCCTTCGGTGAGCACAAAAACTGAAACTCGCTGATGAGCCACCATCATACCATCTTGAGCCAAGCCGATAGCCTTTCTTTCTTTTGTTGTTGCCCTTGTCCATCTTCTGTGAGTGGCTGTGAGTATTATTATTGTTTGACGAAAGTCCTAGCTCGGGTTCGATTACCTATTCAATGAAATGCCCCTATGAGATCTGGTTTTAGGTTTGTCGTTTTAGGTCGAAATCGAGTCAACCGTGCATATCTTGCCCTGCTATAATGTTTTGTGAAGTTCAATATATCCTAGGTGTTGGCAGTTTGGTCATTCGCTGCATCCCCATCGTTGTTGCCGCTCGTTAGGCATTCGATGGAGGCAAGGGGCACTTGGTCAGTGATGTCAAGGTTTACTGGAGACCGACAGCCCAAGTAGAGGTTTTGCCCTTAGCCTAAATTGGCTGTGTTAGAGCTAGGGCGAGTGGCGATGAAGCTGAGGCAAGTAGCATATCTCGTCGCCATCCTCATCACCAGCGTTGTGTAGACAAGAATTGCAAGCCGGGTCTATCCCACTTGAGTCCAGGTCGAGCTAGTTTGAAAGCTCGATCCGGCTCAAGTTTGCTTTGTGTGGGCCATTCGTGTAGGTTGGGCCCTCTCCTCTTTAGAATGGGATCATGGGATTGGGCTTATGTGAGGAGCCTAGCTCAGGTGAAAGCTCGGCTGGCCCTAACCTGGGTCTGATGTGGAGATTCGACCTTGGGCCGTCCTTTTTTGAGAATATACTATTATATAAAAAAAATTTCAATAAAAAATTTAAAAAAATTAGAAAACATGATAGTTATATTAATAGAAAAAATCCCAAAAAATGAATTTATATCTTCCAAAAAAAAAAGACAAAAAAATGTTTTTCTCCATAAATGCCTAGAAAAAAATCCAAAAACATCAAACCTCAGGGTTTAAATAAGATTAAATATTAAGAGGGCATTAGTTGATTAACTAGTGTAATAAAATCCCCGATCTTAGATTCTCTAGTTGTGTAGGAGTAAAATATTTCTCCTAGTATTTTACTTGGGTGTCTAATCAATCCATCCTAAATTGATTAGTGGCAACTCCATTTTAAAATGAAATTAACTCAGGTAAAAATCGAACCATAAGTCATGAATTGGTTGGCTTGGGATAGCCCGGGCTAAGCCCTAATAAGCATTGGCCAAGCCATTAGCTTCTAGGATGCGAAAAGAAGGTTGCGATAGCTTGGCAATTCTGTTGAGGAAAATTTTTTTGTGGACTTAAGCCCTGTTGTCTTGTTTAAATGTTTCCCTAACTTCAGTATCTTTTGTGCAGGTTAGTAACTTAGGGATAAATTTTAGTTTTGATAAAGGTTTTCTTTATAAACGGCTATGCATGATTTAAATGTTTTAGCATCGCATTGTTGCACACACAACCCTGCCGCCGGACCTAGGCCTTTATAGGATTTTTTAGGATGGTGTTATGAAAGATATGACCTTGAAGGCGAGATTGGGATGTAGATGTTGCCTTTCTTTTCCCCCAATTTCTTTAGAGAAAGTCGGGGTTAAGAGGATATGATGCCAATGCGAGACTATGATGGGCAAACACCCTCTAATTTTCACCGTGCCTTCTCAATTAGAAATTGGACCTCACGTATCTTGCACATGTCTTTGTTCTTGTCATTTTCCTTAAGAGTAAATTAGTTTCTTTGTTTTTTTTTACTCATTCTATTTTATTGACCCATGGCAATTTCAGTCGTGTCTTTTGGTCCTAGTTTTATATGCGATGGGAAGAGATGAAATCCAGTTCATTCCCGCTCCTAAGGCAGAGCTCTTCAGATGGTGGGGTCTTTTGGATCAACTCGCCCAAAGGCGTGTCAAGGCCAGAATCAATCATGTCATGTCGTTGTTCCATATCAATGTTCGTCCCGAAGTTCTACAGGCAATAGCCCATTTTGGGTGGCCCGGGACAACCACTTTCATATTCAGGAAGTTCGAGCTAACCCCAACTCTGGAGGAGTACAGCATCGTCATCAGGATACCCCTAGAGGGTGAACTCGTCAGGCTACCAGCTCTTGCGAAGGCCCACTACAAAGATTCGGGGTTCTAAGAGGACTCATCCTCAACCGAAGTTGTTTTAGCTAGATAAATTTCCTAAGGAACCTCGCTCTAGAGACATTTCTATGGTGTGCTGGTTGGTTTTGTGAAAAGAGAGCTCACTTTTTCTACAAACGTTGCAATCCAATCTCACTGCTCGACCTTATCGACTCATATTACCTATATAAGGTGGCACGCCAATACAGGGCCCTACAGGAGATACCGTCACCTCTCAGAAAGATCTCTTCAACTCTTTTTCCCCATGAAAGTCATGACTATGCAATCAAGATTCGCATGATGGAGAATACATAGAGCAAATGCCATTGCAAAGGATCATTGTGCCCAAAGAGCTCGAGGGACAAGAGAAGGTCTATCATGTCTCTGCATCCTACATCCACAACCACCGAATCCCATCAAGACTACGACCAATCGTCCTCGATCTAGTTAGCAAACTCAATCAGCCGGAGCAAATTGAGCATCTTTAGTGGAGCTTGGGAATAATTAAGATATGTGCTCCAAAGCCAACCCGAGGAATCAAAGGACCTCAAGAGACCAAGCTCCCCATCGCATATAAAATGGTAGTCATGTGCCCCCCGGTGTCTATGAAGTTTCATCTTGTTCTTAGTCCCGATGTTTAGGGATTTTTGTTTAATGTCTAGTATTTTTCAATTCCAGTTTTAGACGATTAGCAATGTCTTGTCTATGAAATCCTTTTTGGATAAATGAAGGCAACTGAACCATTGTCATGGGTCAATCTTCATTTACACTCATGCTCATGCATGCCTTTTTTTTTTTTTTTGCCAGGTAATCGTGAATCATCGGCCATCCGCATATGGCTACAAGCAGTCAATCAAAGTAATATGCAAAACCGCCTCGTTAATATTGAAGACGGCGTAAGACAAATGTCCATTGTCCTTCAACAACTTTCGAGGTAGATGGAGTTCACTTAGCCAGGCCCAGCTTGGTCACTGCCTTATCACAAGAGAACACTCTCGTAACACCTGCAAAAGTGCCCAATGATGACCAACAAAATAGACACTTCGCAAAGATCATGAGTAAGCTAAGTAAGCTATGAGATCAAAGCCCCCTTGATCTGTCTAATTACACTGCTGTCAAGATCCCAGAGGAGCTCAAGGTGCTTGAGTGTGAGAAGTTCGCCAATGCTCCTCAACTAGAAAGTTATTTGCAGGCCTACCTTGTTCATAGGATGATTCAATCATACCAATTGGGTCTAACTAGCCCCACCCTATGATGGTAAGTGAGGAAGATCACCCTCCTGAAAACTTGAGAGGGGTTAACTGATATTTTTCTTAAGGATTATGACATTGACATCAACAATGCCCCATCTCACAAAGAACCGATAGATAGGGAAATGAGGAAGAAGGAGCCCTTCATGGCACATATCGGAGCAAAATTGGGCCTGATTCCTTTGGAACGCCTAGAGCCAACCAAGGACGGACTAGTGGAAGGAAACTTCGAAGCAGCCTCGTTTGATGGAGGGGCCACTAAACAATGCTCTATTAATGGTAAGCTTCATTCTAGGAAGGGCAAGGAGCTCGCAAACGAGATCGACGCTATAAGACCCGTCCAAAATCGAGGCACCACGACGTAGCCTCCCAAACTTATTGCAAGAGCTAAGGTCTTGTGACATCCTGAAATTCGAGCCCTTTGAGAGATGAGTAAACGTGAATTTCGCCAATGCATTATTGGTTGATTTCGCTCGGACCCAATCATTTCTGAGATACTGACCTTGAGGGGAAAGGCTACTGAGGACAGAACTTGTGCGATTAAAGAACTTGACCTGGGAAAACGACTCGACCGTGAAACTTGCGTAAGGACGATCCTGTAGTCATGCAGGCCGATTTCAGGGACAACTAGAAGTCGATTCGCTGACAGAAATAATGGGACGATGGGTGATTCCGTCTACTGTTATCAAACCCACGAACGGCCCTATGTCGATCCTTGATAATCGCGTACTTTGAAATAAGAATCGATCCTTCGCAATTTCATGTAGTCAAGGACGTCCATGTGTCGAGAAGTCTTGAATGTGAATTGGCATGAGTCGATTACGTGTGAATCCTCGAAGCCGCCTGTTAGTCTGAGTTATACCAAAATGGCATTCGGGCGAAATTGACAAGGCATGAGAATCCAAGATTGGACTTCGAATTTTCAAGAACATCCGGGATGGACTTTTGGACGATGCTTCCTTGATAGTCGATAGTATCGGTTGAGCTGAGTATTTGGGAAAAGGATTTTCGGACTGAGGAAACGAGCCTACGAGGACGTGGGCCAGGCAAGATCAGTGTGGGCCATATGCCCAAGGTGGGACGGCCACCGTGGAAGACTAAGACAAGCAAGTGAGCCCGTTGGGCCAAACCGATCATTTACCCTTCCAAGCCCGGTGTCTAAACTTGCACCAATTTGAGCCCAACAAATTTTCGAGCCCGTTCTTATTCATTTTCCAGCCTATTTCCTAGGCTTGCCTTTCATTTTTAGCCCAAGGGCAGATTGGGAAATGTGAAAGGTGGAAATGACCAAAATGCCCTTGGATATTTTGAAGAAAAGTCAAAGGAAGAGAGAGAAGATGATGTCATTTGTTTGGGGGTTGAAGCAAGACATTTAATGGCCTTGATGAGGTCTTCTAGAAGCCCTCACTTCACTCTCTCTCTCCCCTCTTCAGCCCACAAATCACAGCTCTTCTTCCCTTTGCTTCCCTTGCCTTCCTGTAGTTTCTGGTTCTGACCTCTCACTGAAAACTGAGTTGTTCATGGCCTTACCGTTTGAATCTCGACCCGTGCCACCCACTGTTGCATTCAGGAGAGATAATCCATACAGATGGCATCGACCGTTCATCGAAGGGAGCCGCTGACCGATCTGTATGGTGGCTGGAAGTTGGCTGTTGTCGGACCGCCTACTATAGCACCCCTGCTGTCCAGTTTTGCCTTTGCTGCTATTTTCCTCCATTTCTGACCAAACCACCGTGCATCCCAGCCTCCAGCAACTCCCCCTTGACCCCCTGGTGCCACTGGTCGTCGGTCCGCCGCTCGCCGGAGCTCCAGCCAGCCCGTTTAGCTCCGGTCAGCCTGTTCCTCCTATGTAGTTAGTTTTTCCAGCTTGTAGTGGGGATTCCGAGTTTGTTGCTACTTTGTTTAGCTTGGGACCGCCTTGGATTGTCGTGGTAGAGGTCCCCGAGTATCGAGTTTGTCACCGCCGCCGCACCTATGTTGCCGGCCCGCTTAACGGGTGAGTTTAGCCCCTAATCCCTATTTAGTACCTAAACTTGCTTAGGGTTGGGTTAATTAGTATTATTATTGGATTAGGATGTTTAATTAAGTGCATTAGCCCTAAGATAGGTGGTTAGATTAAGGGTTAAGATTAGATTAGCTTAATCTTGTTTAATTATGCTTAATTGTACGTTATGTGCTAATTCATCATGCTTTGCTTGATTAAATTGATTAATTGTTTTAATTAATTGATTTATTTAATTTCTGTATTTATTGATTATATTATGTGATTTTTGAATTAAATTCAAAAATTTTACTGTTCACGATTACTGGTCACGTGCACTATTCACGGCACTATTCATCCAGAATTAAAATTGTGCATAATTTCATGTGCCTTGATCATATGAAGTGAATTGGATATGGCATTGCATAAGCATCAGCTTGAATCGTGTGATTTTCACAAAAGAAAGAAAATGATTTGTTCGAGGGACACCGAAAATAGACCGCCTTTATGGGAAAGAAAGTGATTTGTCTGTGGGACACTAGAAATGGACCGCTTTTATGAGAAATGTGGGAAAAATGGTTTGTCCGAGGGACACTGGAAATGGATTTTATGAGAAAGGATTTGAGGTTTTATGTGCAAGTATGTGTGCATTGGCTACGAGAGTCCGAATTACCGAAGGGAGGACATGGAAGGGCACGGTTGCGCCTCTGTAGAGGAAGGGCGTCGTAGCGCCTCGAAGGGTACGGAATGGCACAATTGCGCCTCTGTGGAGGAAGGGCGCCGTAGCGTTGTTGCACCTCAACCAAGTTATAGCCCTGTGAGGCACTAATAATTGGAACACGTGTGGATGCAAGAGTGCATGAGAAAACATGGCATCATTGGTTTCGATTATGCATGAGATGATCACATCATTTAGGGCATGCATGCATGAATTGATAATGTGCAGGGTGTGGCAATGGCCAGGTAAGATCGCTTGTGACGCGACTCACATGTGATTGATGAACTACATCATCTAACGGCCATGTGCATTGTGTGTATTGTGCTAACTTATAACGTGCAGGGTATGGCATACCGGGTAAGGTTGCATGCGAATTGACTATTCGATTGTTGGTTGCATTGCTTGCATTGAAAGAGATTTAACATGCAGGGTATGGCATACCGGGTAAGGTTGCATGCGAACCGACTTTTGATTGTTGGTTGACCTTGTCTGTGGTTTGATTGCTGATTGTTGGTTGTTTGTGGTTGGGTTGAGTGAGGGGTGGTTCTAGGGAGATACCTTGGGTTGAGTTGGTGTACTAACCGGGGCGTAGGGGAAGAACTCGCTAAGATTTTATCTCAACCCATCGTGGTTAACCATTTTCAGGCCCTTAGAATAGCGCACCCGCAATGGAGAATCCTACCCCCGCTCCTCTAGTGATTGACCCGACGGAACCTGAGTTTGATGGGTTTCGGTGATGGTGGTGTTGAACCTGAGGGTTCATTGTGTATAGCTAGATTAGTCTAGCCTAGTTCCTTTCTGGTTTAGAGGATGGATCGGCCCCTTTTTGTAGGGCTTGTAAATTTGAAAGCGATCCTCTGTTGGTTAATCTAGTAATTGTATAAATGAGTAGTCGAGATTTCTGCTATTCATCCCTCTATCTCTGATTGATTGCTTGATTGTCTGTTTGGACTGGGGATGGTTCGTCTTCCGCTTACGCTTAATGAAATATTAAAATGAATAGTTGTCGACGAGTCTTGGGACGTTGTTTTCAATTGAACATGGTAAGGGGTTGTCGCGTGCTTGGGGTTCGGGGCGTGACAGGTCCAAAAAGCATCGGTGCCCATCAACCTTGGGAGCGAAACCCCACCATCTTCTAGTGCCCTTGATAGGCTCAAGCTAGCAAAACATAGGGCTCTACTTAAGAGGTCAGGACAAGGTGTCAAGAGAAAGCTTGAGCTATCTAAGCCAACGCCGACTATCAAATAAGGGCAAAGTCCGACAGCTAATGAACGGCCATGTCGAGGCTTCAAATATCACCCGTGGTACAGTCCCACAGAGAATAACTAGTATTATATAGATAGAGACAACTATTCACAGGGTAACCACCTCTCGCCCGCATATATAATCTAGAGCTTGCTAGATAAAGGAACCCTCCCCTTCAGGGTTTGCCTTCCACTAGGCCATTAAATTTGTCACCCAACCATGAGAGTAACATAAACGCCTCATCCTCTATAAGAAATTTCAATATGGAAGAAAGTGATGAAATGATCTTGGAAGAATCCAGCTTCCCTAGAGTAGTAGAATTCAATGTTGTGATGAAGGAATTGGTAACACAGCAAGAGGGTTGGTTTCCTAACCGAGACATGGAAAGTCCATCTTGCCTTAGCAAGATTATCATTCCTGAGGGAATGGAAGTACCTAATTTCCGTAAATATGACGGCACGACTTGTCTTATGACCCACTTGCGATATTTCTAGGCGAAAATGAGTTGGTACACCAACTAGGCACCATTCATGATTCAGGCCTTCCAAGAGAGTCTCACAGGGTTCGCCTTGCAATGGTTGTTTGTGGCTAGGATCTACCTAGTGCATGATTGGGATGAGCTGTCCTCTACATTCCTACATTAATACCAAGATAAGATAGGAATAATGTTACCCTAAAAGAGTTTGGTTCGCATCAAAAGAGGACCAATGGAGAATTTCCGAGCATATTTAGAAAGGAGGAAGGCTTCATGATGCAAGCTATTCCTTAGCTAGTCGAGGAAGAAATGATGAAGTTGTTCATAAAAGCCTTGCCTCACAAGCATCGTTCCTAGTTGCACGGAATGCACTTTCGTAGCTTCAATGAAGTGATCATTTCATGCGAATTGTCACGACCCCCTTCCAGGGTCTGAGCTACGGGTTATTTTCGCGACATCCCAGGCTTGTCGCCGTCCTGATTCATTTTATCTTGTTTATATGCACATGCGGAAGCATAACACAATAACCACATCCCCGACAAACATCACTGGAAGAACATGGGACGCAAGTATATAATACTACTATTTTCATTAGTAGCTCGTGTACAACTAACTTTCATATTACATAATATAAAAGGCTTGGGTATCCCTATCTTCGCTACCACTGCGGCTTCCAAAATTGGGAACCCTTTTTCGTTACGGGCCGGTATCACTGATTAGCATTTGTCTCGTCGGACGTGGACCCTCCACTTGGGTTCATCGGGCCTCTAAGCCATGAATAGGCCCGATTGTCTCACCGCCCGACCAAACATACCATGCCTCGTAACGGTGAGGGACCAACTCGATTTGTCCCTCGTGCACCCATACGGTTGAGGTATACTTCCGATATGTTATCCCTGCTTCGACGTGTATGACATCAACGATCGACCCTTCTATTCTCATCGGAAGACCAAAACGTACAGGAGGAGAGTTAGCCATCTTACCAACCTGAAAAGGTAAAGGGGGGTGAGTTTTGGGGAAACTCAGTAAGTAAAACCTCTACCCTCGGCTAGCGTGACATCCCTTCATTAACGACTAGCCAGAGCAACTCATGCAGACAATGTCGATGGCAGATCAATTGCAACTCACATACAATGTCATGACTAATGCAGGGGCTTTTCTTACTCAATCATCGACTAACACATAAACATATATCACCCATACTCAAGAACATATACAAGGGTTTCACTTACTCACGTGTCGGCTAACACATAAATCAATATTACCCATACTTGAGCATAACCGGCATTCGTGTAGATCACTTTACATCGTCCTGGCTCAACCAGGCCCTCTCGACTCTTGCCGAGGCTTCTCGAGGCCAGCTTCTCGAGGCTTCCGGGGGTTACCCGGGACATCCCGTTGCGGGGGTACCAGTTGATATTGTCCTGGCTCAACCAGGCCCTCTCGACTCTTGTCGAGGCTTCTCGGGGCCAGCTTCCCGAGGCTTCCGGGGTTTATCCGGGACATCCCGTTGCGGGGGTATCATCATCTTTCCCATCTTTCATGGGATGATCTCACAAATGCATCACTTATGCCGGTTCTTATCTTTTCCTTAGCCAACTTATTCATGACTCAACAATAACATTGTGCTCATACATAATCATGTATGCTGTGCTTTCTACGACTCGAGTCTAATGACGCCATGATAATTCTAAGTCCGAGGTTTGGCTCAAACGCTAAGTAACAAGGATCCCGCACCAAATCCAAGACATGAGCTCGGCATACTTCGATGCCAACCAAGACCTTGTGGGCTTGAGCGATCCCCGTACCAAACGAGACTAGGAGCTAGCATTTCTTGATGCTGATCCAGGACCTCGTGGCCTTGGGCGATCCTCGTACCATACAAGACTTGAGTTCCGACACTTCGTTGCCGATCAAGCCTTATGGCTTTGGGCGTTCACAACTTGCGTTGAACACCAACGACGAACCATGGCATCATCTCGGTCGTGAAATAATCACGCACATGCATAAGATTCACGTATGAACCAACGTACACATAATCTTCCATACAATCACAGTTCAACAAGAGAAGACCGTCTAGTCCTCATGATAGAAATGATCATACTAGGGAGAAGTAAGAGATTCTACTTACCTGGACAAACCTCACGAGACTAGAGAAGCTACTTGAGACAGAGAAAGTGGCTTTTTTGAAAACCAAAGGAGAGAGTGTGCGTGAGGAGGAAGAGGGCGGCCAAGGGAGGAGGAAAGAGGAAGGAGGAGGATGGTGCAAATGATGAGGGAGGAGAAGAGGCTTCTCTTATTTATAGTCCCCGAGCTCATCATTGCATTTCTAACCGTCCAATCCTCTCTTTCCAAGTGGCCCGCCTCGAATCCTTAAGTGGCAAGCCTATTTCTTCAATAATTGCACCTAAGTGATGACTAGGCAAAGTTAAAGATTCTACTTGGTGGTCTAATAAGTAGATGTCATTGACGATGGCCCGCCTTTCACTTTCCTATTGGCCCACTTGTTTCCCCTCATTTATGGGCATTTATGAAACTTGCCAACTAAGTCTCTAAAATTCTATAGGCTCATGATGAGGGTTCGGGTGTCGCCTTCCGATTGGGCCATGTGTAATCCATCTCCATCATAGCCCTCAAGATATTTTTGACCGCAATTATTAGCTTTGAATGGTAAGAGATAAGGCTTATCCAAAGCATTTAATGAGGGTTCTAGAGAATTCTTCTTCTTTTGACTTTTCCTTCCTCAAGAAGGCGGTCTGGAGAATTCCACCATCCGAGTCGGTTTCGGGGCAGGAAAAGGGATCATAGTACATGTCTCAGAAAACCAATTTACATGTGCCCGGGGTTCGGGCCACATACCCCAAATTCGCCCAAACCGCTTCCTTAGGCGGTTGGTTGGCCTTGAGGGTCGGCCCTTGGGTCGGCACGGTCGGCCCTTGGGTCGGCACGGTCGGCCCTTGGGTCGGCACAGTCGGCCCTAGGCGGCTCCAGGACTGGCCCTCGGGCTGGTCCCTAGGCCTCCTGCTGAGCCTAGTGCGACTTTCCCTCATAATTCGGTCCTTGGTCCTCGGATCGGTTCAAAGCCAATTCCAAGGCTACCCATGGCCTAGCACTAAGTCAAGGCACTCATGGACCTTAGGAATTTCGACGGAATAGCCGGGTCTATCCCGAGGCTCATTCCGATCGACGCCCGATCCATCCGCATGGTTCATGATCGGCGTATTGCCGATCCATGGTCGGCGTATTGCCGATCCATGGTCGGACATCACCAATTCGAGATTCATTTCCGATCACTAAGAATTAAATAGAGAATGATGCATTTTTGGTCGGAAGACGATCATTTTTGGTCAAGTTGGATCGTCCGTGGATTGGTGCATAGCCGGGCGGAATCACCCGCGGCCAGGCACTATGATCATTCGGATCGACCCATGACCATTCGCCGATCCAAAATCGTCCCATGATCAATTCTTGTGGCCGAAAAGTCGTCTTATGAGCTGGTAGTCCGTCCCCATCAGTATGGTCGGTATGCCTTTCATGGCCGATGTCTCGACCAATTCATGACTGGTCGATCAATCGGACCATGACCGATCCTTGATCCTTGCCGATCGAACCAATCGATCCATGGCCAACGGCCCATGGTCGACTCATTCATGACCTTATAGCCAATTCTTACGGGGTCAGTTTTCGAGGATGTTACACGAATACTTCAAGTCTACCAAAGGGAGGGAACTCAAGGGGCTTGATTCAAGGGTCGGCACCATCAACCATCATGATTCTACTTTTCATAGCAGTTTTCATGGGTTTTAGTTTTTTTTTATGATTTCCTGTTTTCTATCATGTCTAGCATATTGTTGTTGCATTTTTCATTTTAGTAATGTGATTTGATTTGACCCAAGGAATTCAATATTTCATGAGGGTTACTGGCCCGGTGATGCTATCCAACCATGAAAAGAAAATATCATCCAAGGAGAATCTTGAGGGTAGTTCTTCCTCATGCTTCCTCCAAAAATAAAATTTTGAAAACAAAAGCATTTCATGGCCAAATTTTTTCCAAGAACATGTGTCAGATTTAACCATGTTTGTTTTTTTGTTTACTCATTTCATGTCTTAGAACATCATCCCCTTGATTTAGCATAACAAAGGGGCATTTGAAATTGGCACATCAGGTCCCAAGGATGTGGACTCATTAGATTCAAGAGTATTCCTTTAAGAAGGCTAGGACAAACAGAAAAGATCACTCCATTTCTAAATAAACAAAAGGTATGTCTTGTTCCCTAACATAATTTTGGGAGTAACGCTCTCTCCCTGTTCTATCCATAGGGAATGCAAAACAAAACATAATAGGCACAGGCACACGGTTAAACTTGCAGCATACGAATTCTAGAGGCTTAAGGGGAAAGCTTCTCAAGAGGCTTCCTCAATGTCCCTCTTGGCCTCCTTCATGCTTCTAGTTATCTCTGCAAGCCATCCTTGGAGTTTTGTAGGTGTCACCCTGCACCCATGCAACTATATCTTGAGCCTAAGCAGTGGCTCCTTCCTGCAATGTACTCTAGGAGGTGGAGTGTTGCAAATTCAAAGGCAGGACGTTAAACTTCGGCAAGTCGGAAAGCATAGAAAATAAACTACTTAACTTCTACTTTGAATTGGCTACTATTAACAAGGAGAAAATCCAGACGGTTGAGGCAATCTCTAGCCCCCTATTCCAGATGGTGACTTGGGTTCCAAATGCATGCTATGCCAAGAAGTGGTCATTAGTAGAAGACTAGACGTTTTGACCATCCATCTCAGATTCCATAGAAGCCTGAAGTACATAACATTGCCCAACGCCGCTAATGTCCACATGATCAACAACGAGAGAGGAAAATGTTCTACAAAAAGAAAGCATTGAAGATGGATCGACAATTATCGGCCATACGCCTAAGGCCACAGGCAAAGCATGCCAACCAAGATAAGGCATCGAATCGTGGCAAGACAAAATGGCAATCACCAACATTCGAGACATTCCGAGAAGTCATCATAAGGGTAATTTGGTATTGTTTCCAATACCCCCTCTAACTTCATTTTTAACATAGTTTCCTTGTTTGGTAGGAGACATCAACATTCGAGGAACAAACTTAATGGGTTAGTTTGAGCAAATCAATATTGACCAAACAAGCACATGGACATGACTCAACAAATCCACCTAACTTGATGCGAAAAGACATGTCGTCCCAAATTTGGTTCATTTAAATGAAAAAGGAAGAGCCTAATGAACACTACCAGTGCCTCAGCTTGGTGGTATAGGGAATAAAGCTGTTCACAAACAACCAGGTTTTGAGCCTTGGAAAAGGCAACAACGTTGCCACAAAAAACTAACCAAAATTTTTGTGTTTCTCACCTTTGCATGAAAAGGGAAAGTACTTGACTTAATGAAATCAAAGTGCGAGATTTCAAATCAACGAAGGATAATGTTGTATCACTCCCAGTTTTTCAACCTTTGCAATGCATGCACTACTACACTCCCTCTCATTCTTTATAGGGTCGGCTATCCACCAAAAGGGTGGACAACAAACCAAGGAGAGACATCAAACTCTAATGATAACAATAGATTAACTCACCAAGTCAAACAGTGTCCCAAAGATCACCAAAATGGATGATGGGAATCTTTCAGGCTTCAATTTACATTTGCTTTATACCCTACTTAATAATTTATTTCTACGCTTTCTATTGTACAAGGGGAAAAGTAGATGCGCTCGCCCAATCAGGGATCAAATTTCCAATCTCAACTAATCATTCATGTTCCTTTTCCCCCGAGTAGGGGCAGTCCAAGTGTACCCATTTTTTAATACCCCCTTTGTGTTCAAGATTTAACATGTCCGCGTAGACAATTTTTACATCCTATGCTCTCAAAAAGTTTTTTTTTTTTTTTTTGTAAATTCAATAATTTTAAGGCTACAAACTCCTCCACACTTAAAATGCTTCATGTCTTTACAAAATGGATTTTGCATGCTGATTTTGTCTGTCTAAGTCACTAATTCCACTAAGGATTATCAAGATAAACAGTTCGATGAGTGATGCGTGGATTGAGCATGCTAAATGAGGTGCATTGGGATGATGAAAGACAAACCATATCTTATACACAGTCCCCTAATTAAACACTTGTGAGGTGAGCATAGGAAATTCCATGTCATAGGATAAAGAGTTCTCTCGCGAATGGTACAACAACCAAAGTGATGAGGAACATTTCATCTCTCTACTTTAAACACTACTGGTTTTCTATTACTTAACCTTTTTGAGCCCCATGCCATTGTGAAGTTTCTTTCATATTACCCCTATCAAGAACTACCCCACACTGGGGCAAATTAGAGGAATGGCAGCATCACAAGGTGAAAAAATATATAGGAATTTTCTTGCATGCACTTACATCAATCTTTGGGTGTCTTATTGCACATGAATACTCGTGATAATTTAAGTGCCTTAGAATGATGAAGAGCATCTCTTTCTCTATCCTACACACTTGTATTCATTATACAACCCCATTGAATTTGTAATTTCAACCTCCTCACATTGGGGCAGGGAAAAGGCCACTACCATTCAAGTAGCATGAATCGAAGCACCAATTGAAGATAAAGACCAAGGAGTCTAGGCCAGTCCTAAATAAACAAAAAAGAAGAAGAAGAAGAAAAACAACAAACAAAGATCAAGCTAGGGGCATGAAAAAGTAGTGTGCCTAGTAAAAGCAAGGTTAATGCCTATAGATATGAAAAATGGATTGAAAACTGGGGGCGTGAAAAAAGTAGTAGACCTGATAAAAGCAAGGCCAACTCCCTCAAGCAAAAAGTGATACTTAAGCAAGGTTGTTTGCCAATGAAGTTTCTACAAAGACTAGCCCCGATGATGAGGATGAAGACTGGTGACAATGACTCCGTACATATCCCTTTGTTTCTCAACCCATGAGCCGAGTCTATATTGCGTCCCTTTGTAAAAGTCTTTTCTAACTAGTGCAGTTGAATTAACGTAGGAATTCATATGTTTATAAGCATCACTCAAATGTGAACGAGTAAGATTATTTTTCATGGGGCTTTTGACTTGTAAACCTAGAGACGATCGTGCAACATTTCTTTCATAAGCCTTGACCATTATGGTCCCCTTTGTTAAGCCTTTGACCAAGCCTACATGCGGTCTTGACAAAAACTTCTCAAATTGATAAAGTCATACCACTTGCAAGAATACTTGGACCCTTGTCAACATGATGATAATGAAAGGGTGAGGTTCCTATGATCCTGCATTAATGGTCGAGATAAAACAATATTTTCAATGAGAGTGAGCAAAAAGCCCTTTCCTACTGAAGGTCCCTTATTTGACATATTCAAGACATCTACATTTTGAGTATGGATTGTCTTTCTAAATTTTCCCTAGTGGAACTTTAGTGATGTAAACTAACAAAGTTATCATGCACAAACCACATTTGAATTAAAAAATTTACTTTATGCACAAATCATGTGTACATGTTGCATATTTGTTTGACAAGAGACACTTTCATAAGTTTGAGATATCATCAAGTAAGTATATATCTTCGCCTATTTCCAAGAACCTTATGACTAACTAGGCATTTTCCAGAGTACTTGCGACTATCCAGGTACTCTCTCATCAACACTGGGCTTGTTCAAGTCATCCTCTACATATGTAGTCCTGCGACTAACCTGGGTATGGATACCAGTGACAGTCTAAGTATCCCGTTATCTTGGAGTATCTGCCACTGTCAATGTACTCTCCCTCATTGACCCTCGGCATATTTGAGTCACCCCCTGCATATAGATTCCTGTGGCTATCTAGGGTACGAATGCTAGCTACTGTCTAAGTATCCCATTATCTGCAAGTGCTTGCCACTGTCTAGGTGTTCTTCAAGGTATAGTACTTATGAGCATTCAAGTATTATTTCGATGCCTACGATTGTCCAGGTATCCTCCAAGGTATATTCTAGGAAATATCGTGACGGAACTGACACGACCTGCTTTTGTAGCCCGGAGTCCCTCTTCATTGAAATGGCCTGCTTTCGTAGCCCAGAGTCCCTCCATATCGACAAGACGTGCCTTTATAGCCCAAAGTCCCTCTTTATCGACGTGACGAGCTGTCATAGCCTAGATTCCTCTTTTACCGACGCGGTGTGCTTCTGTAATTCGAAGTTAGGTAATCAACAAATGAGCTCTCCCTAAGAAAGGTCAGGCACTCAACAAACTGGTGTCCCGAGAAAGGTCGATACACCGCTGAGGATAGTCAGGTAAGCAAATTGGTATCCCTAACAAAGGTTAGGTACCAAACAACTTGTTGCTCGGAAAGGCGACTGGAGATAGGTCCAAGTTTGTGAAAACTAACCCCCCATCAAGGTGACCGAAGATAAGTTCGGGTCTATGACAAACAACTTGTTGCTCGGAAAGGCGATTGGAGGTAGGTTCAAGTCTTGGAAAAGTAAACCCCCATCAAGGCAATCGATGATAGGTTTAGGTCCTGGACAAACAACTTATTGCTTGGAAAGGCGACCGGAGATAGATTTGGGTACTTGAAAAGCAACTCCCCGTTAAGGCAACTGGAGATAGATTTGGGTACTTGAAAAGCAACTCCCCGTTAAGGCAACTGGAGATAGGTTTGGGTCCTAAATAAATAACTTGTTGCTCAAAAAGACGACTGGAGGTGGGTCCGAGTCCTTGAAAAGTAACCCCTGTCAAGGCGGCCGAAGATAGGTTTGGGTCCTAGACAAACAATTTGTTGCTCGAAAAGACGAACAAAGGTAGGTTCAGGTCTTGGAAAAGTAACCCCCTAGCAAGGTGACCAGAGATAGGTTTGAGTCCTAGATAAACAACTTATTACTCAAAAAAGCAACCGGAGGTAGGTCCGGGTTCTAGAAAAGTAGCTCCCCATCTAGGCGACCGGTGATAGGTTCAGGTCCTAAACAACCACTTGTTGCTAGGAAAAGCGATCGGAGATAGGTTTGGGTCTTGGAAAAACAGCATCCCCATATCAACATATAAGGTGATTCCTTGATACTTGCCAAAAACTCGAGGTTCACACTTCACATCACTCTTTCGTAGTAAGTAACTGTAGGTATCTTCTTATCCATCTCAGTATGTATTATGCTATATAGCCCTTTTAAAATGAGACACTTGGTCCAAACAAGATACTATTTATTGCATGCGCATAGACAAAATTTAGATATTTGTTCGTCTTTGAAGGCAATCTTTGTGAGCTCACCTTCAAAGAGAACATCTATTAACGCCTAAATTTTGATTAAATATTTAAATTTAATCTACATAGAATATTAGGAACCAACCTAGCCCTAACAAAGACTATATATATTTGCATTACCCAAGTATTAATATTATTTACATCTGTTAAGTTTTATTTTCTATAAATATAAAATTATTATTATTTCAAATCAAAATAAAAAGTAAAAAGCCCACTAGGGCTGGGCCTTAGCGCCCAACCTCCCTTTTTCTTCGCTTCCCCCACACATGGGCCCGGGCCCATTTTGCTCCCTCACAGCCTGCCCCCTCCCTCCTATTTCTTGTTCCTTCTTCCCTCTCCCTTTCGCCTCTGCCTCGATGCCATGCCTCATGTGAAACAACTAACGACGCGTGTAAGGATGCTATATCCTGGAGAAGTAGGTTAGACTAGCGACGGAGGGGACGCACCTTCAATACCACCGAGGTGACGCCAGCTCGGCCGAGCTAAAGGCCAGTTGGCACGCTGAGAACCAACAGTCGAAACCCCCATCAATCAGACCCTCCCTGCCTATAAATATGGGGAGATTTGAGACTACCGAGGAGAGCGAGCTTAGAAGTTCTAAGTTCCCAAGAGAGACATCCAGGGAGGTAGACAGCCGACGAACCGAATGGAGGAGCAAGCTTGGAGGACTTTTCCAGAGAGACATTTGAAGAGGCCCAAGAGTGAGCAAATTCGAGCGATTGAGGAGAAAGGAATTAGGAGAAGGTTTTTTGGAGAGAAAAGAGAGAGAGAGGTTTGAGATATGAGTTTGAGAGGGGGGATCGGAGTTCAAGAGACAGTGACAGCGCTAACGAGCCTTTGGTAAGCACAGAAACTAAAATGCATCGACGAGCCACCATCGTGCCATCTCGAGCCAAGCCGGTAGCCTTTCCTTCTTTTGTTGCTACCCTTGTCCGTCCTCCGTGAGCTGCTATGAATATTATTGTTGTTTGACGAGAGTCTTGGCTCATGTTTGAATATCGATCGCGCTGAAAATCACTCACTTCCATGGTGTATTCTACCTATTCGATGAAATGCCCCTATGCGATTTGGTTTTAGCTTTGTCATTTTAGGCCGGAATTGAGTCGACTCTGCGTACGTTGCCTCACTATGACATTCTGTGAAGTTCAACATCACCCATGCATTAGCGCTTTGGTCGTTCGTCGCATCTCCATCGTCGCTGCCACTCCTTAGGCGTTCAATGGAGGCAAGGGGCACTTGGTCAGTGGCGTCAAGGTTTACCGGAGAACAGCAGCCTAAGCAGAGGTCTCACCCTTGGCCTGGATTGGTTGTGTTGGAGCCAAGGCCAGCAATGACGAAGTTAAGGCAAGCAGCATCTCTCCTCGCCGGTGTTTTGTAGAGAAGTCCCGCAAGTCAAGTATGTCCAACTTGAGTCTAAGTCAAGCTGGTTTGCAAGCTCGATCCAGCTTAGGTTTCCTTTGTGCAAGCCATCCGAGTAGGCTTGGCCCTCTCCTCTTTAGGATGAGATCATGGGGCTAGGCTTAGCTGAGAAGCCTAGCCCAATTGTGAACCTAATTGGCCCTAACCTAGGTCGGATGTGAAGATCCAACCTGGGTCCATCCTTTTTTAAATATATATTATTACATAAAAATTATTTCAATGAAAAATTTAAAAAAATCAGAAAAATGATTTATATATTTTCAAAAAATAGAAAAAAATCCAAAAAATGATTTTTATATCTTCCAAAAAATCAGAAAAAGTCAAAAAAATGTTTTCTTCATAAATGCCTAGAAAAAATCAAAAAACATCAAACCTCAGGATTTAAACAAGATTAGGTACCAAGAGGGCATTAGTTGATAAACTAGTGTAATCAAGTCCTCGATCCTAGTTTCTCTAATTGCGTAGGAGTAAAATATTTCACCCAGTATTTTACTTGGATTTCTAATCGACTCACCCCAAACTGATTAATATTGACTCCTTTTTAAATGAAATTGACTCAAGTAAAAAATCGAACAATAAGTCGTGAATTGGTGGGCATGGGAGAGCTCGAGTTAAGCCCTAATAAGCATTAGTCGAGCCATTAGCCATTAGCCATTAGCCATTAGCCATCACCCCTCAAATAGACCAATAATAACAATACCATCTACTATGGCCAAGACATAACTAATCCACACAACCAAGGATAACAAATAGACAAGCAGTCGGCTCGCATACAACCTTACCCGATTATACCATACCCTACACGATATATACATACACAATACTACCAATGCATACCACAATCCAGTAATGCATTCAATCAATCACATACGAGTCGCATCGCAGGTGATCTCACTTAGCCATTGCCACACCTTGCACGTTATCAATTCAGGCATACCACAAGTAGTGTAGCCAGCACATGCATAATCAAAACCAATGATGCCATGTTTCTCATGCATTCTTGCATCCACACGTGTTTTGATTATTAATGCCACTCAAGGCCACAACTGAATTTCCGCTGGTGTCTACTAGCATAGCTAAGTATCGCTCTCCCCCATGAGACACGATGACGTCAAGGGTTTTCTCCTAAGATGGCATTCTTGAAGGAGCATGGGCCCGGCCTCTACCGCGACTCCACATCTGGACTCCTGTTGGGATTTCCGAGGAGTCGGACTTTGTCCCTCGAACTCTTGCCGGGGTGACGAGTTCAATTTAGTGACCACGCAAGCATATCATCATAGCTCATTTTTATCTTTGAACATTAGCCAATGCATACGTGACATGTGCTTGTAGAAATAGTCAATTAAACACGCGTAGTCACATTTTCATCTCAAGAAATCATTCAATTCCCATGTCTCACAAACAAAGCATGTTCTGCTTACAACTAGCAATGCACATCATATGATCAAAACATGTTCATTTAGGCCAAATTTCACTTATGCATGAATGGTACCACGTGAGCAAGCGTGTGAACAGTACAGCGTGACCAGTACATTATGAATAGTAAAATTTCAGAATTTAATAATTAATAAAATAAATTTAGAATTCAATAAAATAATAATTTATTAAAAGAAATTAATTCAATTTAATAAACTAAGACTAAACAAGTTTCATCCCTTTATCTTGAATCAAGCCACTAAACCCCAATTGGTGAGCACTAAGCAAGATTAATCCAAGCTAATCCTAGTCATCTAACTAACCACATATCTTATCTTTAATACACCTTAACTAATCCCCCTAAGTAAGATTAACTCTAACTAAACCAACCCTAAGCAAGTTTATACATTAATCAACGGACTAGGACGAAAAATCACTTGTTAAACGGGCTGGAGACATGGACGCGGTGGCAGGGGCTACGAAGGTTACACATGGGAACCTCAACTATGACGATCCAAGGTGGCCCCGGGACAAAAACAATAGCAACTAGGTCTATCTCTCTCTGCAAAGCTAGAAACTGAATTGCACTAGGAGAATGGTTGCTAGCTGGATCGACCGACACTCTGGTGACCTGCTGGCCAGTGTCTAACAGCTTCAGGGGGTTAAGGGGAATAGGCTGGTGGCTAGTCTAAGCGGTGGCAAAATTTAAACAAAGGCGGGTAAGCTTTTCCAACAAGGGCAGAAGTTGGAACAATGGGCGGCTTGAAGAAACAGGGGAATCCGACGGCTGACGGGCTAACCGGCAGCCAGGACCAGCAAATGGCGGCGACAGGAAAAGAAAAATAAAAATAACAAAATTGTAAAAATGATTTTTTTGCATTATTGTCGTCAATTATGGAAACACCAATAAATTTGTTTCAATCCACTTGCAATAAACGAAATAGCACAAAGGAATGAACAAGAATATGCCTACCTAGCTCAACATATCCCCTCTTGAAGAACTTAGCTAGCTTGGATTAACCCAACCGTATTTATCACGATAAGTGTGATTATCAGCCAGCATTATAGCTCGAATTGATGTTATTACTAAGTTGTTGTAAGTATCAATTTGATGAATACTCCTTGGAACTCTTTGACTTCAATCGATGCACAACAAATTACAACTGCAACCATCACTTCATTATGTGATGAGACCAAATTAGCTATGCTGTTGTGGTAAGTCGGATGTCTAAGGCTTTTCTCAAGCTATGCTTGTTAGAATATTTAAATAAATTTCATCTAGTAGCTAGAACTTTTAGAATAGTTGGCAGGGATTCCACAGAATCTTACTTGGTATTAGAGTTAACAGGTTCTAAATTCGAATCTTCCAAGCTCCTACTAGCCTCTCTAATTGAGTTTTACGCTTTAGGTAAAGGCCGAAATCCAGCTTACGCATAAAGAAGAGTGTTAAAATATTTAAATAATATATTATATTTTCATTTAACAGTTTAAACTATTTGAATAGTTAGTGATTTCACCAAATTTTACAATGCCCATGCTAAAATAAGCATATGCCAATTGACCCAAATATTTTTCTTTCCCTCACCTTTCGTGTTGAGGGAAGAAATTTTTTTCCATCGGTATAGTTTGTAACATAGATAAAATCAATTGAGTAAATTTTGCCTTGTTCAAATCAAAATCCCAGAAGGACCTTGGTTTCAATCCCTAACTCCCGCATCTCGTCCTAGCTTGTAAATGGAGAGATGGAAGAAAGCTACTTTTTGAGCAAAATGTAGCGAAAGGAAGGAAAATTGCTTCGTGGTTTAGGAAAAGTCATTTTTTTCTTGCCAAAAAGAAAATTTGTTTTTCCCCAATCTAAACTCACCAATTTAGATCCACAGAAAATGTTTCCAAAGATTAATTAGTTCTCTATCATCCAAACATTGAAAGATTAGAAAACAATTTTCCTCGAAATTAATGGACCAATTTTTACCTTAAAAAATTTCCAATTTTCAATGTGACTTAATAGATTAATCTCAAATCAGGCGTTGCAAGGTACTTTAGGGGATACATTCGTTCATTTTCATACCGTTAATCAAGTGTTAGTTCACCATAGTAATATAAGTCATAGCCACACCACCCTTGATGCCTTTATGCTGAGGAGAGGGTGTGAAAGTATTGCAACCACAGGATATCACACCAACTAGAATTTGGTACTTAAATTGTAACTTCATCTACCACTACATCTCAAAACATCATAGAGAAGATACATTCATCAGGGGAAAAATTATCCAAAAGTCCTAAACTTATTGCACTACGTCAATTTAATCGTAAACCTTTTAATTTTATCAATTGAGTCCTAAGTATTTTTACCTTTTGCCAGTTGAGTCCATTTGGCCAAAATTGATCGGAAATTGCTGATGTAAGTATTTTTAATAATACTTTAATAAATTTTTAAAAATTTATGGTTTTTTCTTTTTTTCCCTTTTCTTTGCTTTTTTTTTTTCTAGATTTTTTGGAGAGAGGGCTAATGAGGGTGGCCGGCTATTGCATCAACTAGAATTCGGTAGTGAAATCCTAACTTCATCTACCGTTACATCTCAAAACATCACCGAGAAGATACATTCATCAAAGAAAAAATTATAAAAAAAGTCCTAAACCTATTGCACTATGCCAATTCAATCCTAAACCTTTTAATTTTGCCAATTGAGTCCTAAATATTTCCACCTTTCACTAGTTGAGTCCATTCGGCCAAAATGGTCAGAAATTGCTGACATGGATATTTTTTAATAAATTTTTTAAATTTTTATGTTTTTCTTTTTTTTTCCTTTTCTTTGCTTTTTTTTCATATTTTTTGGAGAGACGGTCGACAAGGGTGGCCAGCCCTCATTAGTAGCCCTTGCCTGCCCTCTCTCCGAAAACCTAAAAAAGAAAAAAGAAGAAGAAGCAAAGATAAGGGAAGAAAGAAAAAATAATAAAAATTCAAAAAAATTATTAAAAAAATGCCTACATTAGTGTCGATCGTGCCACGTAGGATAGATGGTGTGCACACTAGGCCATAGAAATGGAGAAAAATGCACGGATGTATCAATGAAGTAAGGGTAGGGATTTGCTCAATTCAAAATATGTTTTGGATAACCGAATTAGAATATCGGACTATGTACCGGACGCATAATTCAAGATAGATCCTAATGTGGAGGCTACCAAGAACGTAATTACGAATGAAGATTGGTTTAGGATGCCGAGCAATCATGGTGACAATACACAAAGGAAGGGTTCGCCATGCTATTGTTATGTTCCATTTTTTTTTTGTTGGGTTAATATCACAAAAATCCCAATTTAGTACAAATATGACAAATTTACCCCTGAATTAATTTTTTACCACAAATAACCTCCAAATTGGTATTACTTGTGACAAATTTATGCTAAATTAATTTTTTTGACCATCAAAAACCTCCAACCGATATATTTGTAAATAGATTTACCCTCCGTTGATTTCTATTAAATTGGATTAATAATACAAAAAACCAACTAGTACACCTCTAATATGTGGAGGGCAAAACCCCAAATTGTTGCAACCGTCAACTCTCACATGTCATCCGACTTAAAGGTAAATTTGTCATAAATGTATCAATTTAGGGTTTTTGTGATATCAATCTTTTTTTTTTTGTTTAATTGACGCACGTATTAGTATCCATTTGATGGCCTTAGTGTAATTGTACCTAAGAAAAAAAGAAAAGGTGTGCAACTCTAGTCGTAAAATACTGAGTGGGGCCTTTGGTAAATTAGAAACAAGACATGAAATTGATGGAACATCAACTCTAACCTCTGTTTCAAGGCCACGGTTACATGGAACCCTTGTACATCCACAAGACAAGGAGATTACTAAATGCCTTATTTCAATCATTTACAGGTCGAAGACATGGCAATATGTATCTTCTAGACATAAACTCAGATTCTACTAAGTGCCTTATTTCAATTCAAGATAAAGAAAATATGTGGCATTGCAAGTTGGGCTATGTTAGTATGAATCAGATTACTAAATTATCTTCTAAGAAGCTTGTTTGTGGACTTCCCAACATGAGCTACAAGAAGTCTAAACTATGTTTAGCATGCACATTAGGGAAACAGGTACAAAGTTCCTTCAAACCAGTAAACCATGTTTCTTCTAATAGTGTATTGCAGCTTTTGCATATGGATCTTTTTGGACCCACAAGGACTCAAAGTATAGGAGGTAAGAAATATTGTCTAGTAACAATAGACGATTATTCTCGATTTACTTGGGTGTTCTTTCTTGCAAATAAAGGAGAAAGCTTTTCGTATTTCTCAAAATTTGCAAAAAAGCTTCAGAACGAAAAGGGTTATACTATTTCTAGCATTAAAACTGATCATGGGAGAGAATTTGAAAATCAAAACTTTACAGATTTTTGTGACAAAAATGGATTTCAACATATTTTCTCCTCTCTCTACACAATAGAACAAAATGAAGTTGTAGAAAGAAAAAAGCGATATTTACAAGCAATGGCCAGAACTCTACTAATTGAAAGCAAAGTAGCTTCTCGCTTCTGGGTAGAAGCAATCTCTACTACTTGTCATATAATTAATAGAGTCTTCCTAAGGCCTATCCTCGAGAAAACCCCCTATGAAATTTATAAAGGTAGAAAACCAATTATTTCTTATTTTCATGTATTTGGTTACAAATGCTTTATTTTGAAAAAAAAAATGACTATCCGGGTAAGTTTGAAGAGAGATCAAACGAAGGAATATTTTTTGGATATTCTATCACAAGCAAAGCATATAGAGTTTTCAACAAGAGTACTCAGACTGTGGAAGAGTCAATGAACGTAAAGTTTCTATAATGAGATCAGACTCAATAGGATCATATTCTACCTGACGATTTAGAACTTGTTTCAGACTTAGATAAGTCTACATATATCAGACAGAATGATCCAGCTCAGAATTGGAAGACATAGGAGATCAAAAGGAATCCACTCAAATTCGAAAGGATTCAACACAGACTTCTAAAGATCATGAAGAAAGTGGAAAACACAACAAGAATTGGAAGCATAAATCAAGTCATCCACAGAATCTAATAATTAGCAACATTGAAGAAGGAATTCGAACTAGATCAAGGAACAAGGAAGAAGCAAATGTTCTAACACTTATTTATGAGATCGAACCAAAAGGAGCAAACGAAGCTCTTGCAAATGAAAGCTGGATAGAAGCAATGCAAGAAGAGCTTCAATAGTTCAAAATTAATGATGTATGGGAATTAGTGCCCAAACCCATAGAAAGATCTGTTATTGGAACAAAGTGGGTGTTCAGAAACAAAGTAGATGATCAAGGAAAAGTAACCAGAAACAAAGCAAGGCTCATGGCCAAAGGATATTCCGAAGCAGAAGGAATAGACTATGACGAGACATATGCACTTGTGATCAAGTTAGAAGCCATAAGGCTCTTGCTTGCTTATGCATGTTTTCATAACTTTAAGCTATTCCAAATGAACATCAAAAGTGTCACGCCCCGAACCCCGAGCACGCGACAACCCCCTACCATGGTCAATTGAAAGCGACGTCCCAGGACTCGTCGACGACCATTCATTTTAATCTTTCGTTATGCGCAAGCGGAAGACGAACCATCCCCAGTCCAGCAATCAATCAATCAATCAATCAGGGATAGAGGGATGAATAACAAGAACAACCATCACTACTCATTTACACAATTTACTGGATTAACCAACGGAGGATCGTCTTTTGAATTACAAGCCCGACAAAAGGGGCCGATCCATCCTCTAAGCCAGGCCAAAAAGAAACTAGGCTAATCCAGCTATACCGAATGAACCCTCGGGTTCAATACCATGGTCACTCGGACCCATCGGACTCGACTCCGTCAGGTCGATCTCTGGAGAAACGGGGGGCAGGATTCTCCACAGTGGGTGCACCATTCTAAAGACCTGAAAAATGTTAACCACGACGGGTTGAGATAAAATCTCAGCGAGTTCTTCCCCCTAAGCCCCGGTTAGTACGCCAACTCAACCTGGGGTATCTCTTCAGAACCACCCCTCACTCAACCCAACAACCAACAACCAGTAATCAACATTCAAACAGTAGACAGGGTCAACCAACGATCAAAAGTCAGTTCGCATGCAACCTTACCCGGTATGCCATACCCTGCACGTAAAACCTCATACAATGCAAGCAATGCAACCAACAATCATATAGTCGGTTCGCATGCAACCTTACCCGGTATACCATACCCTGCACGTAAAACCTCATACAATGCAAGCAATGCAACCAACAATCATATAGTCGGTTCGCATGCAACCTTATCCGGTATGCCATACCCTGCACGTATAAATCAGCACAATACACGCAATGCACATGGCCGTTAGATGATGCAGTTCATCAATCACATGCGAGTCGCATCACAAGCGATCTCACCTGGCCATTGCCACCCCTGCACGTTATCAATTCATGCGTGCGTGCCATAAATGATATGATCACCTCATGCATAATCGAAACCAATGATGCCATGTTTTCTCATGCACTCTCGCATCCACACGTGTTCCGATTATTATTGCCCCACAGGGCTACAACTTGGCCGAGGTGCAACGGCGCTACGGCGCCCTTCCTCCGCAGAGGCGCAACTGTGCCCTTCCGTTCTATTGCTACGGCGCCCTTCCTCCGCAGAGGCGCAACCGTGCCCTTCCGTGCAGGCCGAGGCGCTATGGCGCTACGGCGCCCTTCCTCCGCAGAGGCGCAACCGTGCCCTTCCATACCCTCCAAGGTGCCACGGCGCTACGGCGCCCTTCCTCCGCAGAGGCGCAACCGTGCCCTTCCGTGCCCTTCGAGGCGCAACGGCGCTACGGCGCCCTTCCTCCGCAGAGGCGCAACCGTGCCCTTCCGTGCCCTCCCTTTCCATAATCTCCGATAAATCGGGTTCAACTTAGTGATCACGCAAGCATTCCATCACAATCCACTTATTATCTTTGAGCATTAGCCAATGCACACATGCTTGCATATAAAACCTCAAATCATTTCTCACAAAAACGGTCCATTTCCGATGTCCCTCGGACAAACCATTTTCCCCACCTTTCTCATAAAAGCGGTCCATTTCCAGTGTCCCTTGGACAAATCACTTTCTTTCTCATAAAGGCGGTCCATTTCCGGTGTCCCTCGGACAAACCATTTTTTTTTCCTTTTTGTGAAATTCACACGATTCATGCGAATGTTCATGCCACGACACATCAATTTCACTTCATATGATCAAGACACATGAAATTATGCACAATTTCACTTCCGGATGAACAGTGCCGTGAACAGTAATCATGAACAGTAATCCGTGAACAGTACCAATGAACAGTTATCCATGAACAGTAATTTCCGAAATTCAATTAATAATAAATTAAATTCAGAAATTAAACAAAACATTGATTAAACACAATTAATCAATCAATTAACCTAAACATGCTTAATTAACACATAAACCACACATAATCAACACTTAAGCATAATCAAGCATAATTAAGTAAGATTAAGCTAAGCTAATCTTAATCAAATATCTAACCACCTATCTTAGGGCTAATACACTTAATTAACCCTCCTAAACCAGCATTAACACTAATTAACCCAACCCTAAGCAAGTTTAGGCACTAAATAGGGATTAGAGGCTAAACTCACCCGTTAAGCGGGCCGGCGACACCAGTGCGGCGGCGGCGACGAACCCGACACCCGGGGACCTCACTCACGACGATCCAAGGCGGTCCCGGGCTCAACACAGCAGCAACAAATTCGGATTCCCCACTGAACTTCACAAAACAGCACTGCAGGAGGAGGAGGTTGCTGGTCGGAGCAAAAACAAGGTGGCCGGAGCTCCGGCGAGCTCGTGGCCGGTGACTGGAGGCTCCTGGGGGTCGAGGGGGAGTTGTGCGTGGCTGGTGTGGGCATTGGGTAGGCTAAAAATGGAAAGAAACGGAAGGAAAACCGAAGCTGCACAGGAGGTGCTGCACAGTGACGGTCGGAGGACCGCCGACTTCAGGCGGCCGTACAGGACGGACGGCAGCTCCTTTTGGCGATCGGCCACCGTGAACAGTACGTAATTTCTGTGCTGAACATTTTGATAGTTGGCACGGCCCGAGATTCCACCGGGAAGGCAACGAACAACTCCAATTTCGGTGAGAGGTCAGAAACTGAAACTGCAGGAAGGCAATGGAAGAAGGGGAGAGAGGGGCTGCGATTTTGGAGAAGATGAAGAGGAGAGAGAGAGTGAAGTGAGGGCTGGAGATAGGCTTCATCAATGCCAATTAATGCTTGGCCCAACTTGTCAAGAAAATGACCTCATCTTCTCTCTCTTCCTTTTGACTTTTCTTCAAAATATCCAAGGGCATTTTGGTCATTTCCACCTTGCACATTTCCCCATGTGTCTTTGAGCTGAAAATGAAAGGCGGGCCTAGGAAACGGGTCGAAAAATGAATAGGAACGGGCTCGGGAGGGTAAAGGGTCGATTTGGCCCAACGAGCTCACTTGCTTGCCTTGAGCCTTCCATGGCAGCTGTCCCACCTTGGGCGTGAGGCCCACATTGATCTTGCCCGGCCCACATCCTCGTAGGCTCATTTCCTCGGTCCGAATATCCCTTTTTCCAATTACTCGGCTCATCCGACATTGTCAATTGACTATGAAGCATCGTCCAAAAGTCCGTCTCGGACGTTCCTGAAAATTCGAAGTCCAATCTTGGATTCTCATGCCATGTTAATTTCGCCCAAATGTCATTTTGGTATAATTCAGACTGACAGGTGACTTCGAGGATTCACACGTAACCGAGTCGTGCCAAACCACGTTCAAGACTTCTCGACACATGGACATCCTTGACGACATGACATTGCGAAGGATAGATTCTTATTTCAAAGTACAGGATTATCAAGGATCGACATAGGGTCGTTCATGGGTTCGATAACAGTAGACGGAATCACCCGTCATCCCATTATTTCTGTCCGCGAATCGACTTCTATTCATCCCTAAAATCGGCCTGCATGACTACAGGATCGTCCTTACGCAAGTCTCACGGTCGAGTCGTTTTCCCAGGTCAAGTTCTTTAGTCGCACGAGTTCTGTCCTCAGTAGCCTTTCCCCTCAAGGTCAATATCTCGGAAATAATTGGGTCCAAGTAGAATCAACCAACAATGCATTGGCGAAATTCACGTTCACTCATTCCTAATAGGGCTCGAATTTCAGGACGTCACAAATAATCCCTAATTAGGTATGTTAACCCACATTAACCTTAGGTGAATTTAAACTACCTAAAAGCATTAAGTTCTTGTGGAAATTCTCGGATTTAATCTAAGTAGTCCCAACCTAGATCTACTACCACAGCCACATAAATAACCTAGTGTACCTAGACTTAAATTTAATTTATGGTTCAATATCACTATTGCACATGCATACAATCTCCACCCGATATCATGCATACATCAAAAATCATTCAAAAGTTGGCCAGACTTCTAAAAGCATTAAGATCATGATAAAGAACGACACAATCAAAACAATTCTATTGCATGAAAGTCTTTGAAAATTAATCAATCATGATTAATATCCATTGTAGCTTTAACAAAAGAAATTTAGAATATAGTAAAAATTAAACTGACAAGAATTAAAGAAAACATAATACTAAATAAAAACAAATTCACTGAATTGAGAAACAAGGAGTTTCAGGTTTGTCTCCTCCTTCTCTCATTGACACACCAATTTCACTAAAATAGAAGAATAAAATCTAACTAAGAAAACTCAAAATCTTCTGCAAAAATGGTGGCTCCAAGGATTTTTTTTTTTCTTCTTCTGCAGCACAAGAGCAGTTTATATAGCCTCCAAAAATCTGCCCTAAGTCGACTCCTATTAGGATTTGAAAAAGATTCCTCATTGATTTTCTTTGAACCTTATCTTCAATCATGGTCAAATTCTCCAAATATCTGATTTGGGCTGGCTTTTTCTTCAAGATAAAATATTCTGAAAGATGTTGCAATATTTTGGAAGATCTGAAAATATTTCACACAAAATAAAATTATGTGAGCAGCAATTAAATTAACCAAAAATTCATCAAAATTTAGCAAATATCAAGTCTAAATTAGCAATAATACTCTATTAAAAATAGAGTTATCACAACCCAAAAGTTTAAATTATTAGGTTGAGAGAGACCGCATATATAAACCCCATAGTCAAGTCAAGCCATGTGTTATATTGCAACACACTTTCTCACATTCAAGTTGGATTAGAAATAGCACTTGGAATTTGACTAATGGGGTGGATGCATGTGCAAAATAAACTAGGGTAGAACATGAAATTGGGTTAGAAGTCAAACCCATTAACTTAACTATTATGTAGAGGAAGATTATACACATATAGGAAGAACATATAAATCCCATAATCAAGCATTATGATTTTTTTTAATAGAAGTATTGATTTTAGATGGAATAGTTTAATGGTTTTTGTGGTATTTTCCTTTTTACTATTACTGTCAAAATAAGTGCAAAGTGCAAGTACATTTGTAACGTTTAGAGCAACTTCAAGAAAAAAAACCACAAATTGAACTTCTATTTTGTTGCTTGCACTTTATATAATGCAAAGCCACTTTAAATCTTTAGTTGGTTTTTCTTTGTTTGGTATAATGACCCATGTAAAGCATGGAGTCACCGGATTGTATTATTAAACAAGAGCATGGGGGAAATTTTATTAGAAGTGAAGATCGGAAACAATATCTACCATGAAATGAAATGACATGAATGACATATTTATTTCAAGATTAATATAAATCCTGGTTTCATAACTTGCTTAGGTCGTGTGAAGCTAGGTCACATGAATATAATAACTTTCTGAATTGAGTTAACGCCGATGCTACAATGCAATTGATGACTGTACACTTTATAAAAAAGCTTCCGATTTAGTCCATGACACATAATCCATACACATTATATTGTTTCTTCTTTGACTTTAGCATTAGTCCTACCTAGAAATTGATTTTGGGAATTCAGGTTATTGATCAAATAATACTAACCCATCAATTATCACAAAGGAATTTTTTTTGGTAACATGTGGAGTGACTTTAATCTCTTGATAATAGTTTGTTCAACAAATGTTCGTAAGCTCTAGTACCATGGATTCTCTAATTGGATGTAAAAAATAGTTGCGAAAGGGGACCAAAGTTTCAAAGGATGTATACAAACTATGATCCTAGTCACTGTTATCGTAATTTGAGTGCTTTGTTAAGTTCCAATGCGATACAATTTCAAGTAAGAAATTCAGAAGCATTCCATATCAACCAGCTACATCGATGGAGACAATGAATACTTCACATGGCCATGCGAGCAACTTGGCTTTGTTGTTGCCATGAGAAAGAAATCTTCTCTTACATTCTTAATACATTTGAAAACTATTGAATTCGGAATTGAAAATCACAAGGAAAATCTAAATAGCAAGATATGAACACTAATAAAATAAGGGATTAATATTATCAAAAATATCAAATCAATACACTTATGACAAATTTACTTTAAATTAATATTTTGAGAATCAAAAAGTTGCCTAACTAGTACACTTGTAATTAGGGGTGTCAAAAAGACCCAAGCCGACCCGGCTCGGCCCGGCCCGACCTGTCACGCCCTGACTCTCGAGCTCGCGACAACCCCTTCTCTTGGTCGATAGAAAGCGACGTCCTAGGACTCGTCGACGACCATTCATTTTTAGTCTTTCGTTAAACGCAAGCGGAAGGCGAATCATCCCCAGTCCAACAAACAATAAAACAATCACATAGGGATAGAGGGATGAACAACAAAATAACATAACTACTCATTTATACATTCATACTGGATTAACCCACGGATGATCATTTTCCGATTTACAAGCCCGACTACCGGGGCCGATCCATCCACTAAACCTGACCAAAAAGAAACTAGGCTCGGCTAATCCACCTATACAAAAAGAACCCTCGGTTCTCAACTACTATCACTCTGACCCATCAGACTCGGGCTCCGTAGGGTCGTAGTCTAGGTCATCGTAGTTCGGGCCAGTCACTGGAGGAGGAGCGGGGGCGGGGTTCTCCACTGCATCGTCAGGAGGGTCCAGCTCCATGGGATCCCAGTCGTCGTCTTCAGGACCCCTACCGGGCGGTCCATCAAAACCTCGAAGGGGACCGAGTAGCATAATGTCTTGCCGAACATACCACGCTATGAACCGATGGGGCAACCATTGCCCCAGTCCTTCATCCACCCAGATGGTGGTGACATACTTCTCATACAGATGCACCCGACCCGAGAACCGATGGTGCGACACAATGGTCTCCCAATCCTGGGGGGACCCCAAACCGCACTGGCGGCACCATCCTAAGGGCCTGAAAAGGTTTAACCACGACGGGTTGAGATAAAATCTCAGCGAGTTCTTCCCCTAAGCCCCGGTTAGTACACCAACTAAACCTGGGGTATTTCTTCAGAACCACCTCTCATACAACCCAATCACAACAATCGGCAATCAGCAATGGAATAACAAGCAGGGTCAACCATCAATCAAAAGTCGGTTCACATGCAACCTTACCCGGTATGCCATACCCTGCACGTTATTTATCAGCACAATACACGCAATGCACATGGCCGTTAGATGATGCAGTTCGCCAATCACATACGAGTCACGTCACAAGTGATCTCACCTGGCCATTGCCACACCCTGCACGTTATCAGTTCATGCGTGCGTGCTATAAATAATGATGTGATCATCTCATGCACTCTGGCATTCACACAAGTCCCGATTATTAATGTCCCATCGGCCACTACTGAACTCCCACCAGTGTCTATTAGTGCAACTACGTCAGGGGATACTCTCCCGAGACGGCTCTCCTCAAAGGATGCCAAGGGATACTCTCCCAAGACTGCATGCTCAAAGAATGTCAAGGGATACTCTCCCGAGACGACATGCCCAAACAACGTCAAGGGATACTCTCCCGAGACAGCACTTTCCAAAAGATGTCAAGGGATACTCTCCCAAGACGGCGGGTTCAGTTTAACGATCACACCAGTACACTGTCACAACCCACTCCTCATAAAACGATTTATTTCTAGCGTCTCTTGGACAATTCATTTTCTTCCTTTCTTTTATGAAGACCATACGATCCAAGCGAATATTCATGCAATGCCACTTCCAATTCAATCCATATGATCAAGGCACATGAAATTATGCACAATTTCACTTCCGGATGAACAGTGCCATGAACAGTAATCATGAACAGTGCACGTGAACAGTGCACGTGAACAGTGCACATGAACAGTGAAATTTTCGAATTTAATAACTAAATAATTTAATTCAGAAATTACATAATTTAATCAATAAATACAGAAATTAAATAAATCAATTAATTAACACAAATAATCAAATTAATCAAGCAATTAACACATAACACTCAATTAAGCATAATTAAGCACAATTAAGCATAAATAAGCAAGATTAAGCTAAGATAATATTAACCAATTATCTAACCACCTATCTTAGGGCTAATGCACTTAATTAAACACCCTAATCAGCCCTTAGCACTAATTATCCCAACCCTAAGCTAGTTTAGGCACTAACTAAGGGATCAGGAGCTAAACTCACCTGTTAAGCGGGCCGGAGGCGCGAATGCGGTGGTGACGGCGAGGGCGACACTCGAGGACTTCGAACACGACCCTCCAAGGCGGTCCCGGGCCAGAAATCACGGCAACAGCCTCTGCACAAACCCCAAACTCCAAAGGACAACACTGCAGTGGAAGGAAGCTGTTGGTCGGAGCAAAAACAAGCTGGCCGGAGCTCCGGTGAGCTGGTGGCCGGAGGCTGGTGGTTCCGAGGGGTCAAGGGGGCTTGTGTGTGGCTGGTGTGGGCAGTGGGTAGGCCAAAAATGGAGAGAAACAGAAGAAAAAGCGAATCTGCCCAGAATGCGCTGCTACAGTGACAGACGGATGTCTGCTGACTTCAGGCCGCCGTACGGGACGGCCGGAGACTTTTTCCGGCGATCGGCCGACTCTATCTGAACGGAAATTATCTTCTGAACATGATGGCGGGTGGAACGAGACGAGATTCCAACGGGAAGGCAATGAACAACTCGATTTTCGGTAAAAGGTCAGAACTGAAAATTGCAGGAAGGCAAAGGAAGCAAAGGGAGGGAGGGCTGCGATTTTGGAGAAGATGAAGAGGAGAGAGAGAGTGAAGTGAAGGCTGAAGGATAAGCCTTATCAAGGCCATCAATGCTTGCCCCACTTGCCAAACAATGACCTCATCTTCTCTCTCTTCCTTTTGACTTTTCTTCAAAATATCTAAGGGCATTTTGGTCATTTCCACCTTACACATTTCCCAATCTGTCCTTGGGCTGAAAATGAAGGGCGGGCCTAGGAAATGGGCTTGAAAATGAATAGGAACGGGCTCGGGAATTTATTGGGCTTGAATCGGCTCGGTTTTAAACAATGGGCTCGGAAGGGTAAAGGGTCGGTTTGGCCCAACGGGCTCACTTGCTTGCCTCGGGCCTTCCATGGTGGCTGTCCCACCTTGGGCGTGAGGCCCACACTGTTCTTGCCCGGCCCACATCCTTGTAGGCTCGTTTTCTCGGTCCAAAATCCCTTTCTCAAAAACTCGGCTCGACTGATTCCGTCGACTGTCAAGGAAGCATCGCCCGAAAGTCCATCCCAAACGTTCCCGACAATTCTAAGTCCAATCTTGGGTCTTCATGCCTTGTTAATTTATCCCTGATGCCATTTTGCTATGACCTCCATTGACCAGCCGTTTTGAGGATTCGCGACTACTCCCTCTAGAAAGGGCTTTGAATTTCAGGACGTCACACGACCCGACCTGACCCTAAATTTAGGGTATTTTTCGATACCGGCTCCATACTCGGATACGATTTTGACTCGACCCGAAAATACCCTAAGTTTAGGGTCGGGTCGGGCTTTTTTGACACCGGTACCACCCGTGCGTTTTGGCCCTTATCCGTTAAGAGAAAATGATAAAGTAAGATAAAATAAACAAAAGAAAAGAAGCAATCTCCTCTCTCCGTGCGTTTTGGCTCTAACCCATTGCTCAACCCTTTAGAATTTTTGAGCTAAACACGAAATTGAAACGAAATTTGTAAAGGGTCAATGACCCGATCCGATCCGATCCGACCCGACCCGATTTTTTTGTTTGGGTCTAATGCGTTTTAGGTCGGGTCGGGTCGGGCCAAAGCTTGACCCTTTACGATTGGGGTTGGGTCGGGTCGGGTAACATTAAAACCCGGCCCGACTCGACCCGACCCATTGACACCCCTACCTATAATAAATTTATTTTAGACTAATTTTTTGACCATAAACCCAAAAATGTTGTAACAAATTCACATTCTATTAATTTTTTTTAAATTAAATTAATACCACAAAAAATCATAAACTACCACAATTATGACAAATAGATGGTAAATCCCAAACTGATACATCCATTAACTATTACGTGTTATCCAATTCAACAATTTGATAGTAAAATTTAACGGATTCTAAAGAAAGGTAAATTTGTCACTGGTATGTCAATTTGAGAATTTTTGTTGGTTGAGAAATTAATTTGGAGTAAATTTATCACAAGTGTATCGTGATATTAACCCTAAAGAAAACAACACATGATAGGCAAAACTATCTCTAAAAGTACAAAATCTTGTACATCTCGTTACTGCCGTCGAGTTGTTGATGAATCAAACAAGCATCAAGCTCTCAAAAACTACCCAATCTGTTCTCTCTTATGAAAGTTAATTCAAATGACACTCGACATTTGATATATCCAATATTACTCTTAGTTGTAAAAATGCTAATTTTTTTCTTTTCTTTTTTGTATTTTTTAAATAATTTATCCTTTATCTTTTAATCTAATTTAATAGAACTTTGGGTTGAAAACATAGGATTTGGACAAAAAAATCTTTTTAGCCTTAATTTTCATGTTTTAGTGATGTCAAAGCAACATAGGAGAGAGGAAAAATATTAAAAAGAGTCACGCCAACATTTTTAGTTAGTTAGTTGGACAAAGTTAGTGAAATGATTTAATTACACAAATTCGACAAGTTTTAAGACTCAATTACACTTTTTGGAAGTTTTAGGACTTAATTACACTTTTGTAACAAGTTTTAAGACTTCTTGCCACTCATCCAAAAAAATGTAGATCAAAAGGAGGTAAGATAAATTAACTTGCAACTAAATCCAAAACAACATTTGAGTTTATTGAACAATTACAAGTAATTGCCTCAAGAAATTCACTAGAAGGCAAACTTAATTATGCAATGGCACGACAAGGCTCAATGATGAATGGGATCCGGTCCACCAGGGGTGTGACGTCCTGAAATTCGAGCCCTCTGAGGGAGGACTGAACGTTAATTTTGCCAGTGCATTGTTGATTGATCTCACTCGGAACTGATCACTCCTGAGATACTGACCTTGAGGGGAAAGGCTAATGATGACAGAACTCGTGCGATTAAAGAACTTGACCTGGGAAAACGACTCGACCGTGAGACTTGCGTAAGGACGATCCTGTAGTCAGGCAGGCCGATTTCAGGGACGACTAGAAGTCGATTCGCGGACAGAAATAATGGGATGACGGGTGATTCCGTCTACTGTTATCGAACCCGTGAATGGCCCTATGTCGATCCTTGATAATCGTGTACTTAGAAATAAGAATCGATCCTTCGCAATTTCATGT